>NW_022045895.1:355117-434757 GCF_001654015.2 Drosophila navojoa
ATCTGAGCTCTCATTACATGTTCATCGGCCATACAATTGTACCCTCTGTGAGGGTATTAAAATATTGTTAGCTAGAAAATATGTTCAATTGTTTGAAAAATATGTATATGCATATAAAATGGTTGAATATGAATTAATTAGCGGCGCGTACCTGTGTGCGCCTGTCTCGTTTCCCATTTTTGTAATTCCATAACCAAAACGATTTGGCGAACCAAACGCACAACAACAACAACAACTACAACAACTACAATAGGGCCGACTGCAACACCAGCGAGCGACCCACTCGAGCGCCATACGCTCGCACCTGACTAAGGTGTCGGCCACGCAGCGGCATCCGATCGCATTCAACTTTAGGAGGCGCGAGTGCAAACGCTTCTACGTATTGCCCGTTTATATGGTGAGTGCTGCTCGTAAAGCCAAAAATGAATCAAAAACGAATATATCAATTCGTATGCCAATATAACAGCTAATGAAATTGTTTTCTCGTTCGTTGTTGCTCGCTTCTCGTTCCGTTGCCCCCAATTTGCAGCATAGCACAAAGCAGAACAGCCGCCTCTGGTGGCAGTACGCCTTCAAGTGCGTCACTCGGCGGGGCAGCGACAGCATCTGGAATCCGAATCTGAAGTTTAAGCTCCACTGCAAGCGGCAGCTGCGCATCCGGAAGCTGCGACGCATCCGCTGGACGAACAGGCAGCCGCTGCACCTGCACATTGCCGACATTCAGCTGGTGTGCCAGGTGCGCGGCTACAGTAAGTAGGCGAAGGAGCTGCGGGGGGATTGTTTAACTAGGCCATGTTAGGGTATATCCATGTCTGCTATATGCTTTATGGGCTGTTTCAAGGTTAGACGACACCTGCATAGATCTATTATGTAAGTTATCTACGCATTATGTAAAGTATCAAGGTTTGGCAACACATGTGTTGACTGATTTTGGGTCTACGAACTATCTGTATAGAATATATAGTTTATATGGTTGGTCATCATAGGGGATAGGAGACAGAAAGCTAGCTAGCTCAATATAGTTATATGTTTTATCCTGTATATATAGAAGACATTACATTATAAATACATAAGCTCTTTGGATAGAACATTCCCAAGTTATCAGGCATACAAACGTTATAGATATATCTCTTTATAATGACGTTGCCCTCGCCTCAGTCATCACACATAGATAGCTCTATCCATAGACATCATCATAAGCTCTTGCATTATGATAATTGCTTCATTCATCTATAGACAAATCTGATCTATGTACAGTTTAATTACATTAATTACTATAATTAAATGCTCAACATTTTTTTAAATAAAGCACATCAAATGCATTTTAGGTAGTATACTTTTGTAGGTCAACGTCTACAGTGCTCGCTCGCTAATTGGAATTCGTTGCAGCTATAGAGGTTATTCCAATTGGCGAATATGTTCTAATAGGAGTGAGTTCTCCGTTGAGCATAGAAAAAGAAATAGGTAAATAAATAAATTGTTTTTTATTTTTAAATAATTAATATCTATAAAGAAGTTTGTTTTTTTATAAATCCTAAAATTCCTTGAAAATAAAATATAGAACCAAAAATTACAATTATATTTAGTGTGCTGAAAATTCATACGATTTACCACAACGTTTAAAACTAATCCACAAATCCATAGAGTTTTATGGAAGATCTATGATATAGTACTAAGATGTTGCACATGAGTAAAAAATAATGAAACAAATAGTGAAAACTTATAAAGAAAACAAAATCGCTTTCATACCAAAAACACATTTGCCGTTAGTAATAGAACCTATATAATGCCGACATATCGCGTACATATATATTGAAGGTGCACGAAAATATGCAATGGAAAATGGAAATTAAATTGCGTAAAGAATTGAAAGAGAAATTTCCATAAAATATTCATTGATTTTAAGAGCCTCAATAACAAAGATTTTTTTTAAAGGTGCCAACAATTTGTAATAAATTATAAAAAATAATTGAATTGCTTGCGAGTGCAACTTTGACGTATATATGTATGTATGTATATATAGCTGATCGGCCGGGTCATATCAACTAAAGTCAATCAAGAAACAGGCAACTGTAGTTACAGCTGCCAGATTTGAAGTACATCAATATAAGTAACTAATTTAACACTGAGTATAGCATGTTTATATATATTTTTTTGTTATTTAATTTTTTAATGGTGTTTGCGAATATTGAGCTATTGTAATTTCCGACACTTGAATATGAATGGAATATGTATGTGCCTGTGTGTGTGTGTGTGTATGTGTCTCTGCGTGTGTTTGTAAATTAATTACGTGTACGTTTTTTAGTTTTAATGCATTGCAATTATAAATTCCGATAGCGAAACTTTACGATTACGAATGAGTGTTTGATATAAATGTATGAAATAGTGGGGCTTTGCATTTAGGTGTTTACTATGCATATATATATATATATGTACATACACATTTGTATATGTATGTATGTATTTAATTTTAGTAGTAATGCTGATACAGCGAGTATATCCTAATTGGGGCACGACTCCCAATGTGTGTCCCAGGCGCGCACCTGCAAGAAATTCAAATAGTTAAATATTAACTGATATACAAATAGACATATAGACAATCCTCGCTCACCTGGCACTCACGGCTGCAGTACCATTGATTCTGGCAGGCGGCGCACATGTAGGTGGCCTTATAGCGTAGACAGAATTGGCAACGACGCTCCGGCTCCAAGTCCGGCCCATTCGTAGCAGAGCTCAAGCGATTGCTATGATTGTTAGTGGTATTGCGATTGGTTTGGTTCCCAGCACGATCCAGCGAATCGAGACTCTGCAGCATACCCGCACGTCGCATGGAATGTAGATCGTTTAACTAAAATTAGCATAGATATAATATGGGATTGCTTAAGACTTCAGTACACGCACTTGTGTATGTGTATTGCTGTGTTTGCGCTCCTGGCTAGCAGCCAGTGGACTGCTATTGTACAACGGATTGAGCGGCAGCTCATCAATATGATTGTTATCCAGCTGGCTGCGTGACTGCGTGTCCATCGATTGGTTTTGGCGATATGTGGAGGTGGCAGCGAGATCGGCCGTAGAACCAGTCAGCTGTCTGGACTCATTGATCAGCTGCTGATAGCTGCAAAGTAAATGGACTAAATAAACTTGATCATACACAACAATATCTGCTGACTTTACCGAGACGGCGGCTTGTTGCGCTTGCTTAGCTCCTGAAGCTGTTCGTTCTCCTGCGAGCTAGATCCTCGGGCATAAGTTGATGTGCGGTTGGCTAGTAAGGACGAACGCATAGCTGGCATTGAGTCACGTCTGTGCTGCGACGGCGCCTCATAATGTTGAGGTGGAGGTGGCGGCATGGGCACCTCAGCCAGGCGAGGAGCCTTGGTCTGCATAGCCAAGACACTGCAGATAAAAAATCGTATAAGTAACAAGAAATTGTTTCATAAACCCATATATCGGCATATTTACCTGCGCAATATCTTTATCTCATCCAGTCCATTTTCGACTCTATCAATCAACTGCTCCATGGAGTTGCGGCCATATCTCGATGGCATTGGCGCGTTTTGTTCATTTATCAGCAGCGAATGCATTTCGTATAGCTCCGAAGTGGTGCAATTCTTGTTTAGTACGGAGGGCAGGATCTCCTTCAATATTAGTATGCGCTCCTTGCGCTCGATGCGCGCCAACAACTCCTCCTTGACGGTGCGCAAATGTAGTAGACGATTGTGTTCCTCCTCCTTCTGGGCTATCAAATTATCCAACGTCTTGAGATCCGCTTCAATGCGCATTTTCTCCTCCCCATAGGACTTGAGTTCTGGCTTAACAGCGCGCACCTTATCCGACATAATGTCGTCCAGCTCCGTGTAGAGATCCTTGATACGCTGATGAAAGACCGCATCGCTATTGCTATTGTCCAGGTCGACTGGCGTATTATTGGAAGCGGCTGTAGCCGGATTAGTTTGCGTATGCTTACTTTCACCATCACGTTGCTTGGCACCTGGTAATGATGGGGGTGGTTGTTGCAGTGGCGGCTGTAGCTGTGGCTGAGGTTGTTGCTGCGGAGCCTGTTGCTCCTGCTGTGGCTGCTGTAGCAGCTGTTGTTGTGACTGAGGAGGCGGCTGCTGTTGTGCCTGTGGCGGCTGCAGCAGTACCTGCGGAGCCGGCTGCTGAGCTGTGTAGGGCGTACCAAAAGAGTTAAAGTCAACTACAGCTTGACCTACTGTGACGTTTGTCGTTGTTTTTATATTCGGCACATCCAGCTGCTTTTGATTCGGATAGGCTATGTCCATCGGTTCAATGGACGGCGAAGGTGTCTCCAGGCTAAGCGACACAGCAGCCAGATTCTCTGGCCGTGTTTGCTCCAGATGCTGCTGGCAGAGCGCCTTCTTCTGAACATAGTATTCCATACCACTAGACGGAGACAGAGAATAAGGCGAGCCTACTTTGAATACGTTCAAGGGATCAGCATTGGCTCTAATGACTGGCTTATGCTGCGGAGTCATCGGTGGTGCTGGCATTGCTTGCTGTAGTGTTAGAGGTGTTGGTATTGGTGTTGGTGTTGGTATTGGTATTGGCTGCTCGAGTTCTATAATTTCATCATCCAAATCTACAGTTGTCAAAGATTTGGTGCGCTTCTCAGTGTGTGGATCCACGGCCGCCGGTGGTGTGGGTGAGCGACGACGTTTTAGTGTGGCCTCCTCCACAACCATGTCCAAGCTAACTTCGACCTTTGCAGCTGGCACAACCAACTCCTGCAGCGGCGGCTGCTGTTCGCTGCTATTACAGCCGGCTGCTGCTTCGATGACAGGCTCAGCTGCTATGTTTGGTTTCATGGAAAGGAACTCATCCAGCACGGAACCGTTTTCAGCAGGAGTAGCCTCTGCCTCGGATTTGACTTCCAGCTGTAAGGCAAACGACGGCGGTGGTGGTGTCCTTGCAGTCGATTTCTGCTGCTGCTGATGGTGCAAGTTTGCAGCTGGAGTATCGTTGGGTTTCTCTGGAGAGTCATCATCATCCAGGCATATTAGCTCCGGCGACAGGCTGCCTGCATGACTGCGACTGTGACTGCGACTGTGACTATGACTGCGACTGCGACTAGGAGTGCGTTCTCTACGCTGCTGCTGTTTTAGCTGATTATGCTGCAATTGACGCTCTTGCTGCTCACGTTCGATGGCTCGCTTGGCAGCACGGTAATCGGCCACGCGCTTGGCCTGCGCCTTATGCTTGGGCAACGCTCGCTTTAACTGATTCATGTAGTCAGTTTTCTTGTTCAAGCGTTGATTCAACCTATTAATGGAGAAATTTTTTAAATTTAGTTTATCAGATAGATTTTTAAGAAATCGAAATTTCATTTAATAAGAAATTTATATAGACTCTCCCACTTTTTGAATGTATGCAAATCTTTAATGCTTTGAGGCGATTTGCTGCTGATTGAAATTTTAATGACTTTTGAAGGATTGCAAATTTCTTACTTCTGAAGTGATTTGACAGATGAGCACAAAATAGTGTTAAATAACACTAAAATTGACAATTGCTTCATTTTAAGAGTGACAGATTGACAATTAATACTTGCAGCTTAGACTAGCATATTCTGCAATTCCTGTCACTTTGACAATCTCAATGGCAGACCTATATACAGCTAAATTAATGCAAGCATCGATATATGAGGTTTCTTGTAAAACTTAAAGAGTGAAAGCTGGAACAGACAGACATAATAAGTTGATTCATAAGTTCAATGAGCGACTAGCAGTTGCATTAGCTAACTATTAAAGTTTTACTTTCAATCAAAAATTCTAGGCGGATCTGAAAATTTATAATTTAAAAATATAACCAATGAATTCTACATACCATTTTATGCTGCGCCGCTTGAAATACAAATTAGCCTTATTATCCCGCTGCATTTGCCTGATTTGCCGTTGTGTGTGCTCTCGACTAGCTGGCGGCTTACTGGCGACGGCAATTGCATCCAAGTCCTCAGACAGTTTACGTGGCGTGGTGGAAGCGGTGCTGTCTGTTTTGGTCGGCGAAGTGTCGTTCGATTTGTTGGCCGACTTGGCGGGTTGCGTTTGTTGTTTGCTCACAGCCATATCCATCAATCCATCATCGTCTTCGTCGTGGCTATATTCATCACTGCTCAGTTGCGAATTGGACGAGTCGTAAATTTCCAAGCTCGACATGGCTTAAAACAGATTAACACACACTCACAATTAACTGTAATATGTAATACATGTAGTGGGATAAAATGATTATGTATGTTTGCCATACTTACACGCTGCACAATTTTTTTTATTTTATTTTTTCGTTCTTGCAGGAAAGAAAGCGTCTGTCTGCCGGCAGAATTTCTGTGTCCGTTGTTGTCGTTCGCAAATGCGTACTCTACGTTTGTTTTAGAAGCAAAATTATGCTTCTCTGACTGCACACACTCCACCTTTTGACAATCGAAATAGTACTTTCAATTTTTTAATTATTTTCTAGCATTGCAAAAAATTTGCGGCGACGACGGCTTTTATTCGTGTCTGAAGAGTGGGGAATGGCATTAAAACAAGAAGAAGAAATGTTTTTGCTGTTATTGACAATATTACGTTAACAGGCACAAATCCATTAACAGCTGTTGAGAATGTTAAATAACAGCCCTCTGTGCTGTTGCTCGCTGAAAAATTCAAATCAAGTAACCAGAATTATTTTATAGACTTGCTCCTAATTTGTAAAGGGCCATAGCCAATATAAATAAATTGGAAGATATGCAAAATGCAGATAGCTTTTCATAATAACAGATTGAACATTTTGTTTGAGGAGCACTTATTTGTTCATAAATTAGGAATCTATCGATTACGTATCGGATCTAAAAGCTTATCGACATTGCGCAAGGCTTTCGACCTACCGATAGGCATATGCTATCAAAGCTCTAGTATTTAAATAACAACAATTTGCACATGATGCCTTAAGAACATTCACATATTCGAATTGATTATTTATAGAATTGTTTCCCAAAGCAAAGTTAAAACAAAAGTAAAGCACTATCACTATGTCTCACTTTTTTAATAAATTCTGCTAACGCGAAATGATCATTAAAATTTGAATAAGGTTTTGAACTAGTAATTTGTCGCAGATCAACTAATATAGAGAATAGCGCACACTTATAACAGCAAACAAGTGGCTTCAGGTGATTGTGTGTGTCTGATACCGATATTAATAGCGTGTAATGAGTAAAATTCGTTCGGATGAACTATGGCCACCTTGCCGGGTCATAAAAATATTCTCACACACACACAAATACATAAGCATATGTATAAATATATGGGAGTGCGCGTTTCATTTCCTCTATCTTGGCCATACTACCCATCGAACAACAACAGCGACGCGGCAACGCCAGCGACAACAGCGACATTTGTTCTCTCTTTCCATTGATAACGGTAAAGGGTGATTAGTTTGTTAATCACCAATATCAGCGCACAGTCAATGGAATTACAACTGGAAGAAACAGTTAAACACATTTCGGCATTTAGTTGAGCACAGCAGCTGGCTGTGTAAGAAAGGAACTCGCTTGTCTCTACTCAGCTATCAAATTCATTTAGTTCGGGTGAGTGTGTCTCATTTGCTAATGATAATTGAAGCTGTGATCTTGCATATCGATAAACACTATCTTGATCGAAGTTATGAGTTTATGTGCATTAGGTTTTGTATATCTGACAAATGATATAACTGTTTTTTAGTTAGTATAGTTATATGCATGTTCAGTTACGTAAAGGTCGTCAAGGTTAAACATAAATGATCCGTCCTGCTTGAAGATGTTATCCAAGTGAGCTAGTTCATTAAGCATTAAGGATTTTGTTGACAAATGGATCCCATTAATTTGAACAAATATTCCAAAAGAAGTGACACGACTTAGAGCTATTGGAGCTAACTAAGTAAAGTTTTGACAATTTGAAAAAGGAGCAGAACAGAATGATTATAAAGGAATTGCTGTAATTAAAGTAGTTTTTCAAGTGATTTAACGTACATACATATATGTATGTATATAAATATAAATATATACATATGTATATTTATATATTTTTGTCACATGAAACGATCAGCTTAGAATTATTATCTCCACGGAAGCTCGAAATTGTCTATTAATTATCAATCTATAATAATAAAAATTTGAAATATATAATATACTTTTAAATAAGTTGGCAATATATATTAAATATATAATATAATTTTTGTACAAAAATGTCTAAAATTTTGGAACATTTCTTATCTTTAGTTTCCAACATGGTTTCTGTAAAGGCGCTGAAGAGGAGTATGATACCGCGTTTGGTAATTGCGATCACATTCTTCTCCTGTGGATTCGGTTGTAATATCGTACAATGTCTGCTAATGATACTCATCAAGCCGTTTAGCCCGAGTCTATACAGAAGGTTAATATACTATCCCCTGTATGCATTCTACTCACGTAAGTAAGGCCTATGGATTATATATAGATTCATCACTTGAAAGTATTCTGACTGTTTTGCAGAGATGGTCGTGCTTGCAGAATGGTATGGAGGCGGTAGATTGCACGTCTATATGGACAGCGAGGACTTGAAGCATGCTGGCAAGGAGCATGGCGTAGTTTTAATGAATCACTACTACGAAATTGATTGGCTTGTGCTGTGGATGTTCCTCGATAAACTGAAAATGTTGGGCACATCGAAAGCGTTTTCCAAAAAGCCAATCCGGTACTTGCCAGTGCTCGGTTGGGCCTGGTGGATGGCGGAGTTTGTGTTCCTCAATCGTGACTTTGAAAAGGATAAGGCGATTATTGCCAAACAGCTAAAGATCATCTTCTCCTATCCGGAACCTGTTTGGTTGCTTCTCACAGCGGAGGGCACACGCTTCACGCCCGCCAAGCACGAGGTCGCAATGAAATTTGCCAAGGAGAAGGGACTGAAGCCACTCAAGTATCATTTGATACCACGCACGAGAGGATTCACGACCAGCTTGCCCACATTGCGTAACATCTGCCCGGCCATCTACGACATGAATGTGGCATTCAAATCGGACTCAGATGTTCCTGTAAATCTAAATTCAGTCTTGAGTGGCGAGACACTGAATCCGTACATCCTTGTCCGACGTTTCCCCACGGAGACAATCCCAACGGACGAGAAGGAGGCCGCTGCCTGGCTGCATAATCTCTATGTGGAAAAGGATCGTATAATCGAGAGCTTCCATGAGTCGGGCAGCTTCTTCAAGACATCGGGCATTAAGGAAATGCCCTGCATCGTCTTCGAGCCACGCCCCATCAGTCTGTTTGTCTTCGCCATCATAGGCATCTCCTCAATGGGCTCCCTCTTCTATTATCTGATCGTATCATTGCTGAGTGCCAACTGGTATGGCGTCATCTTTGTAGTAGCTCTAGTCGTGCTATGTGAGTTCGCTAAAATGTTCTTAAATTTCATATATATAAAAATTAAATTTTTGATTTCTTTCAGTTTCGGTGTTGCTGAAAAAAGCAGACAACGTTACGCAGGTCAGCAAAGGATCCAACTATGGTGTCTCCGAAAGCAAAGCGAAAACCAATTAAGTTTTAACCGGGTTCTTTTTAACGGGGATTTGGGCTTTGTATACATGCATTTATATGTATATTTCTTATTAACGATTTTTATAAACGATTTGATAATATGTTGAATAAATGAATGAAAAGTGAAAAACATTTTCGTTAAATAGAATATATTAATGTATGTATGTAGATATATACATCAATTTACAAGTGTGAACTTTAGCATGAACTGCTTATCGACTTGTTCGTTTATTAAATAACTGCAGTCAATGAGTCAAGCTGATTAGATAAAACTTATAAGTTTTTGGAAATGTTCGAAGGCGACGAAAAGAAGTATAAAATGTTTTGGTAGCATTCGCCATGATAATTTTTTCTAGTAGTGACTTTTATCAGCTCTGTCTACCAATAAATATTTACTGCTTTTGAGAGCTGGCGCAACAACAAAAATAAATAACAATATTTACAGCAAATTGTATTGATAAAATGTTTTTTAAATCTTGGCGCCAATCGCCAGAACAGCTGTTATACACAATAGGCATAAACCAGGGCGGCACTAACAACTGTTTGTTAACTGTGTTCAATCGATAAGCGCTGCTGTTGGCGTGCGCGAAAAGCACATCGATTGCCGTTCAGCGCTAAGTCACACGAAAACAACTATATATAAATAAATAAATAAAAAATCAACAAACGCACAATAAACGTTGCCAAAAGGTAAAGTGCGCGCATACTACAAACGCGAGCAATACAAATAGATATGTTTGGATGGTGCATAAAAAGTCAATTGGTGTCGCGCAACTATAGATTGATCAATTGATTGTGAATCGTCATACATTGTATACATACGTATATAGGCTACATCAATATAAACTAAATATATATATGCGTAACATATTAGTTACACGAGATCATTGAACTGAATAGTCAACAAAAGTGTTTCTAATGGTTATTGGAGCATGCAAAAACAAACGCACACATGCATACGCTGGCAGTCATACGCGCACAACCCAAACACAAACATTCGTACAATATATGTATATATATAATCCATATATGTATGTATATATCGATATACATACATAAACGCGCGCGCGCTCACATTTTGTTAGCCATACAGAAAAAGTATCTTTCATACGTAATTTATGTAAATCATTGTGAAGTTACAAAATAAGTACAAAGACTCATTGGTGACTTTGCGAGAATTAATGATTACACGGACTTTGTTCATGAATACATCCATAATCTATACGAATTGCATTTGCTGTCAGTCTTATCTGACCACCACCCCGCCCAACCTTCCTCCGTCTGCTGGCTCGTCAGCCTTCGGATTGTTCAGATAAAGGCATTTCTTGATTATATATAGTGCACTATATCTAGGGGCAACACAATCTATTTGTAGAGTTATGTTCCTTATCTAAATAAAGTAAGCTACTGTTAATAACTAGCTGGCTAATTGATTGGAACTTTGGTCAGATTCGTTTCACAGTTCAAAGTGAGCAGCTGGTCATAAACTACAAAAAAGTTGGCTAATAAGTATACGGCGAGAGGTATACACATACATACATATATATTACGTAAATTCGCTAGTTGCTAGTCGTACTATAGATATATCTATACACATTTAGCGTTTTAACTTACGATTTCTCTCTACCTACTATCTATTTCTTTTTATAGAATATTGTATATAAGACGTAACCATGATTACGTTACAAGAGCTAAAAAAGTTGAGACTGATCCATCTATGTATCGCGATAACCTTCTTCACCAGCGGCCTGACCGTCAATTTTCTGCAACTTTTGCTTCACATCTGCCTAAAGCCCTTCAATAAATATCTCTTCCGTAAATTAATGTACTATCTATGCTATTCCTTCTACTGCCGTAAGTAAATAGATTTCAATATATATATGTGTAAGAATGTAATATAAATGAATGATTCACAGAGCTTGTTTTCGTGGCCGATTGGTATGCGGGCTGTAAAATGCGAGTGTATATGGATGCCGAGGATGAGAAGAAATATGCTGGCAAGGAGCATGTTCTGCTCTTGATGAATCATAAGTATGAAATCGATTGGCTAGCTGGCTGGATGATCTGCGAGAAAGTCGGAGTTTTGGGCAATTGCAAGGCCTATGCGAAAAAGGCCATTAGATATGTGCCCTGCATGGGCTGGGCCTGGTGGCTAGCCGAGTTTGTTTTTCTCAATCGTGACTATGACAAGGATAAGGAGATTATTGCCAAGCAGCTCAAGATTGTCTTCTCCTATCCGGATCCCACCTGGTTGCTCTTGAATGCAGAGGGCACACGATTTACCCCCGCCAAGCACGAAGCGTCCGTTAAGTTTGCTCAGGAACGGGGAATGACACCGCTTAAGCATCATTTAATACCACGCACGAAAGGCTTTACGGCCAGTCTGCCCACATTGCGTGGCATCTGTCCCGTCATCTATGACATCAATTTGGCTTTTAAAAGCGACGAGAAGGTGAGTCGTTAGCAATTACTCTTCGCGATTTTGTTTAAGTTGCTATATTGCTCTGTTACAGGTACCTCCCACCATGCTGTCCCTGCTCAATGGCAAGGCCGTTGAGCCTTATATGCTGATGCGTCGCATTCCACTCGAGCAAGTGCCGGAGGGCGAGAAGGAGGCAGCGGATTGGCTGCAAAAGTTGTATGTGGAAAAAGATCGAATCATCGATAGCTTCCATGAGACGGGCAGCTTCTTCGAGAAGTCTGGCGTGAAGGAGGTGCCATACAAAATCTATAAGCCACGTCTCAGCAGTTTACTTAACTTTACTGGCTGGGCAATATACTCGTTATCCTTCATCTTCTACTATCTTATCTCGTCCCTCTTGGCGTCCAATTGGACTGGTCTGATAACAGCGCTCTCTGTGCTGGGCATTTGTAAGCATACACTTATCAGTATATCTGTAAATTGAAGTCATTAATATGTTATTATCTTCTGATTGCAGTCTATTGGCTAATGGGCGTGGCAATTAATAAAACACAAATTAGCAAAGCCTCCAGTTACGGTGCACAAAGCAACAAAACGAGCGCACATTAATTTGTATAAATACAAAAATCAAATTATTTCGTTGTTTGTTAACGAGCGTGTTTAGTCAATGAGCCAAGCTGATAATCTCACAATTATATATCTCTATACACAAATAACTTTTAATCGTGGATTCTTGCTTAATATGTCTTATCAGCAGTCCTTATCTCAATTTTCTGTTCGTTTTTTGGCTATGAGTAACAACCTATCAGTTTGGATATAAATTTAATGAAATAATACATGGATAAGGTCTCGCACACTAGACATACAAAACGTTGATGCAATAAAACTAAATCAATAAATTCGACAACTTATAATTTTTCTGTTTTAAAATAGAGACAAACGAATTTGATACCATCAGCTGACTCGGTATCGAATAGATGCCGATATCGATAGTTAGAGCTGCCACCATAACCTCTACCATCGATTATATAAAAAAGCATCGGGTATAATAAGTATCGATAGTTTTCCAGTTCTACTCCCCATTTTTATAAAACGCCAAATGAAAATTAAAAAAAACTTCGTACCTTTAATTTAATGCAATAATATGTGCAATTTGAAGGTGAGTTAACGATCACTAACCAGTGGAGTGCAGTATACGAAGAAAACAAATGAATACTGAAGTGAAAAGTGAAACGTAACACTGCCTCCAGCTTGCAGTTTGCCATTTGTCATTCATTTATAAAAAGGGGGGCTCGGGCACAGTCCTATTGATAGGCTCAAGGACCGCCTGTTATATACGTATATATAGATATATGTATATACGGGATGCTTGTTGTCGCACAGGACTTTTGATGGGGAAATTGCTGGTGACAAAAAGTGTCTTTGTTAAAAGGAAAAAGAAAGCAGACAATGAGCTGATGACGTTGAGCTACGTGCAAATTTCTCCCTAGTTACATATACAAGGTGATAAATATATAAACGACAGTTGTAGATATACATATATTTATATATGTGTGAGTGAGTTTTTATACAAAGAAATACAATGACTATTAAATGTTTAAGGAAGTGCTGCGAGTTTCCAAAGTCTTGCATATACATAGGTATGTGGCAAGCTCACATACACACATGCGTGGACATATTGTATAAATACCAGCATACATGCAAATGTGTACAGCTATATATATACACTGTGTGCGTGTTTGTGAATGTGTGTGTGCAGTTGAACGACAGCTGACGTTGTTGAGGGTATCGAAACGGTATCGGTGCGGTGTATCGGTAATCGTAAAACAAGTTAGAAGCGCAACGACTGCCCATGTATCTATGTATGTATGTACATACATACATATTATTATTAACATAATAGATTGGATAATAACTGTGTGTGTGAATCGAATGTTTTGCTCTGGTTTTATAGCATGCCGATTCAGGCGCCCTCATGGACAGACTTTCTCAACTGTCCCATCTGCTGTAATGAGTTCGAAGCCAGCCAGCGTGTGCCGATCAGCCTCGGCTGTGGCCACACTATATGCAAGCCCTGTCTGACCACAATCTACAATCGGCAATGTCCCTACGATCAGGTAAGAGCTATAATATGCAGCTCCTCAAATAAATTTTATCATTTTTTGTTTGTGTAATTCAGACTCTAATTGTAACGGACATCAACAATTTGCCCTTTAACTATGCATTACTGCAACTGGTGGGCAATGGAAATGGAAACGGAAATGGAAATGGCAATGGCAGTGGCAGCAGTGGCAGTGGTGCAGTTGGTGATAAACGCGTGTCCAACAAGGAGGTGCAGCTGGCAGATTTGGCGCCAAGTGTGCTTAAGCTGCAGCCGGAAGAGCTCAAGTGCTATAAGCTGGGCAAGAAATGCATCGAAGAGTTGGCCTTGCATTTAAAGTCATTTTTAAACTTGAATAGCAGTAATTTACTAACCAGGCCCATGCAACGCAAGCTAGTTACTCTTGTCAATTGCCAGCTAATGGAGGAGGAAGGTCGTGTGCGTGCCTTGCGAGCTGCCCGTTCCTTGGGCGAACGTACCGTAACCGAGCTGATTCTACAGCATCAGAACCCACAGCAGCTCAGCTCGAATTTGTGGGCAGCGGTGCGAACGCGAGGCTGTCAGTTCCTAGGTCCTGCCATGCAAGAGGAGGTACTCAAGCTCGTTTTGCTCGCATTGGAAGAGGGCTCTGCGCTATCTCGCAAGGTGTTGGTCATGTTTGTGGTGCAGCGGCTAGAGCCGCACTTCCCGCAAGCCTCGAAGACAAGCATTGGCCATGTGGTGCAGCTGCTCTATCGGGCTAGCTGCTTCAAGGTGTCCAAGCGCGAGGCAGACTCTTCGCTGATGCAGCTCAAGGAGGAATTTCGCACCTA
The DNA here is from genome assembly GCF_001654015.2 of Drosophila navojoa. The sequence continues at coordinate 369,991 of NW_022045895.1, forward strand.
CGATGCACTGCGGCGTGAACACGATGCACAGATTGTACAAATAGCCACAGAGGCTGGCCTACGGATTGCTCCCGAACAATGGTCATCGCTGTTGTACGGCGACATACAACACAAATCCCACATGCAGAGCATCATTGACAAGCTGCAGACGCCGTCCGCCTTTGCACAGTCCGTGCAGGAGCTGGTGATCGCGCTGCAGCGCACCAGCGATCCGGCCAAGCTGGCGCTTTTGCACACTCATCTGCAATACTTGGCCAGCATTGATCCGTGCGTAGAGACAGCGGCCTGGGAGGATGTGGCGAAAGCCTTGGACGCTGTACGGCATGCTGTAATGGGCCTGGTTCACTACTTGCAGCACCATGGCATACGGAAGCCACAGGACAGTAATCTAGCCGGTGGATCTGCGAACAACAACAACACCAAGTACAAAATTAGTCTGTGCCGCGATCTCAATAATCGTCGTGTTTGTCCACGCGGAGCCAGCTGCACATTTGCCCATTCGCAGGAGGAAGTGGAGCGCTATCGAGCACGCAATCGTGGCAAGCATATTAAGTCACCCATGAACATGGCTATGCCCAATATGCCACCAGGCAATAAGAAGCCGTTGCCGTTGGCCAGCGAAGTGCCCACTGGGGCCATGCTGCCCATATCGCCCATACGCTATATGCAACCACCGCCACCAGCACCGCCTGCTCGCGGCTTTCTCGATCCCAATTGCAATATGCCACCAGCGGCACACAATCTATCGCCTGCTGCCGTACATCCGCAGATGCTAAGTGGGCACCACAGTCCCATGGGGCGACAGCAACAGCAGCCACATACGGCGCTCAACGGACTGCTGGTGCCACCACCCCCACCAGCTTTGGGATACGAGCAACGCTTTAACTTTGCACCACCGCCACGCAATGCAGCGCGTATTAACCCACCGAACTACAATAGCAACAGCAACAACAGCAGCAACAGCAACCACAGCACCAACAATAACCTACATAATCACAACAAGAGCTTCTGCAGCATGCTTCCAGCGGATGTTTATCATGCGCCCTACTTTGGCAACGAGGCCAAAGGCAACGTGGAGATGTCACAAAAACTAGGCGGCAACAATCCATGGGAGCATCCATATATGCCGACGCTAGTGCCGCCGCCGCCGTCCAGCAAAAATCCCAGTCGAGTTATGTCGACCATTTCACATGCAACAGCTGATACCTCATTTTATGAAAAGAAACCGCCGAGTACTGTTAACATTGACCCGTTGGCCGAGAGTGCAGCGAATAGCGAATCCATGCCATTGTTTAGGCCCAGCAACACCGGCAGCACCAACAACACCAGCAACAACTGCAGCAGCAGCAACAACAACAACTCATTGATATTCTGGAATAACAGCAACAAGGATGCGGCGAACTTTGTGCGCTCCGATTCCATATTGGATGACGATGCGTCCACGTTTGATGTGCCCAGCGGCTCATCGATGAACAGCCGCTATGGTCCCATTTGTCCCAAACGCAATGCGACAAACAACTGGAACAATTGGCTCGTGGAGAATGAGGCGAAGAATAATAATGAGTTCCTCAGCGAGAAGAACACTAGCTATGCAGGATTTGAGCCCAAGCCAGGCTATAAACCAGAGCACAATGACAACACCAATGCCAATAAGGTGAGACTTCTGAGTATTCAATTTAGTCAAGGTTCCCAGCTAATCAATTCCATTTACAGAACGTTGCTGGACGTGATAGCGTGTTCCTTTGGAATAGCGAACTGAATGCGAATGTCAGCAGTCCGTCGAGCAATTATTGGAACAGCAGCGCACCAACGGAAAGACTGAAGCAGCAGGATAGGAAGCCAGTGCTGATGTCCGAGGATAGCGTGGAGGGTGGCATCGATAGCGGCATGATGAGCGAGCTGGAAAAGAAACTCGTGGACATTGTGGAGGTCTGGTCGAATCCCGATGATAGCGGCATAAAGCTGGACTAGGCCAAGGATATAAATATATATATATAACAAAACATCGTTCGGTCGTTCGATTGATCGATGGAGTGGAAGCATAATGCAATCATTTTACAAAATGTCATATAGGGGACATTACGACAGGTTTGTAAACCGCACAGCTAAAAAATTCTAGAACTTTTCAGTCTAACTAACTTAAGCGAGGAGTTAAAGGTTGATCATTATTCGATCGGTCCATGAAGTAAGAAACAGAAACAGAATACAACAAAAGAATATAAATTCAAGAAAATTTGGGTAGGGGAAAATAGAATTTTAAATTGTAATTACATAATTGTCTATTTAAAGGTGTTGTCAAGCTATATATATATACGATATATATATGTTATATATTTGATGTTCGGATTGATCGAACTATAATAGTCCGTATTATTGTTAATTTGGGTTTAAAATTTGATTCACATAGTGCTTAGAATAATTGATGTCTACAACTAGCCACGATCTTTTAGCACAACAATAACATATAGATCTAGTATATTATTCAAATTGCTAACAAATTAATGATTCGTCATTTCCATAGGTGTTGTATAGTTGCTATCCAAATGTAGAAACACAGTTGAAGGAAAGAGCGAATCAAGCTGCAGGGGAAACATTATTCGCAACGTCCGTTTTAAGAGAAACTGTGTAGAGTCCCGCTATAAGAGCTCTAGATCTAGATCTATGAGAGTACACGACTTTATCCCGATAAAACCTTTGCACTGGAGTTCTATGCCAAAGTGCTAAAGCCAATCTAAGGCGGGTCGAGTGACTGAAGCGAGTAAAAATACAATATTTAGTTTGTTTTTATTTAAACTTTTTAATAGATTTTATTAAATTTTCACCTTAATTATTAACTATGTGAAATCGAAACACTATTTTTATATATACACTGAAAGCGAAATGGATATATAATATATATGTATATATATCTATATATCTATCTAAAGAGTTGGGATTAGATTTTGAGTAGGGGATGGGGGGGGGCGACCCACATACGTTTGATAATTTATATAAGTATGCGTGGATAAATGTTTATATTTCTTAAAGAAATTTTAATAACGCTATTGTGCGATGTTGTTAACTATTGTACTATATTATTAAATTTATTGAAAATAAATTAAAATCATGTCCCTTTTACGTTGTACTCGTTGAACTGTATACTTGCAGCCCTATTAAAAATAACTACAAAATACTATATAATTGATATATACATATATATATATAAAAGCTATAACTAAATACGTATGTAATACATGCGTTAATATTTTTAATTGATATATTAATATTATATATTAATATCAGAACGATAAACAATTATTAGTTTTTTTTTGTTTGCTTAAAGACTTGATTCTAATGCTAAAAACTAAAATGGATTTTTATATATATAGAAATATGAAATATATTTTAAGCAAAAGTCAAGAACCTATCATACCTATCTATCATAATATATAACAGAGATCGAGCGATACTAAATGAAACATATATAAATATATATATATATAAATGATCCTGATTTGATCTATATTAGAAATGAATATGTTGTTAAAATGAAAGCAAAGTAAAAATATAGACAACAAGCTGATCGATATATTTAATTTTCTCAGTTGTTAATGCGATAGCAGAGTGTTCTGTTTGGTTAAAACAAGCAATACATACATATTTATTTATGTTTTTTTATATAGAAAATATGATATTGTATGTATATGCAGAAAATGAATATGTACCTATGTATGTGTATTTCCAATATGTTCATTTGGATATTGTATAATGTAATAAGGAATGAAATGAATTGATGAGCACTGAATTCGATCGATATATATATATAATATATATGAAAACGAATGAGATTTGTAATATGTATTTGTAATTTGCAAAACCAATTTGGTCTCTAGTTTCACATTTTCGTTAAGTGTTGTAAAACGAATCATCAAGCAAACCCACACATCCGAAACCTTAAACCTTTTGTGTACTTAAAAGACACCGCACACGAATTGAAAAGTTGACAGTGTATATTAATCGTGGTGCAGCTCAAGTCTAAGCCCAATGGGTTCATAACTAACATTGTTGAAGTTTTGTACGCCTTTAACAAAAATGATTATATCTCTGCTTGAAGAGCTTCGGTTCCAAGTGCAAATCGTCGAAAAAAGAAAGAAATACGAACTATTTTCTATATGCTATATATTATGATATGTATTATATTTAATACACGTATTTTTTGTATTATTACTAAATATTAAATTAAGTCGATTTCGATTTCTGTTAACCCTCCCAAGAAAAAAAGAAAAAAAAAAATCAACAATTTTTATTTATTTTACTTTGCCAATAAATTTGTACGATTTCAGTTTTTGCTTTTGATTTGAATTTTAGGTTAACATATGAGTCATATTTATAGATATACATATGTGTGTTATATAGAACGTGTGTATGCAACATATCAGAGCCGATTAAACATTTAGCTAATTGAAAACCTAGAAACTTAAACGATACCACCACCCACTAAGAAATAACGAAATACCACCCGAAGTTAACTATGATTAAGTAAACAGTAAACTAGTAATCTAGTTATGGACAATCGATTCAAAGTTCTGAGACACAATTCTCAACTAAAGTCATATACATATTTATATATACTAATATATATATATGTATATACATCTATATACATACATATACATATATGCCTATTTGATATAAACGCTTCTGTTCCTCTTGTGATTAGGGTTAGTGAAGTTCGACAAACATAAATTAATGGATTACCAAACTTTGCAATCTGGGTGTAATAGATATACATATACATACATATATGTATATACAGTATCTATATAGTATATAGAAAGCTGATCTACGCTCTACTCAAGTGCTTAACGAAATATAAAAGTAGCTGCAAAATCCATGCGCTTCTTTTCAATTGGCCAAGTGACTTACAATAGTTTATCTATCCATGTATAGTATATACGCTTCCAACCTGATGCATCAAATGTGTTGGGCCACGGACAATACCAGAATATCGAGAATACTAAGAAAAACAAATACCAAGAAAAGTTCATGCTATCTATACACCAACATTTTGCCAGCTATCTAAACAAATAGAAAACCCATGAAATGTCCACACTTTGAATATATGTACAAAACATAAAAATAATATTAATAATAATAATAATGATATATGGAGTATTCAGCGATGAGGCATATAGATTTGTGTTATTATAGTTGGAGAATCTTAAATTGTGATGATGTGAAATTTACAGTTAACATATGAACTACTCCCAGTTTAATGGGAGAACAAACAAATGTCTTTATATTTCCATAGATATGTACTAATTATTATTAAAATAATAATCTTAAACTAACTAACTAATTGTAAAAGCATACCATAACCGATCTTAAACAACTAATATATACATATATATATATACGACTACAAGGTATTGTATCTGACAGATACGTTCGTCTTGTTTTTGTAATTGTTCCAGTGTCGGTGTTAAAACCAACTCAATTAATTATATATATTTGTGTGTAATTTTTTTGTGTGCTGAATTTTCTTCTTAAACTCAAGAAATATAAATGTATTAGAAATTGAACAAAACTTAACGAATTAATGTGTGTGTGCGAGAATTCTCAATAAAAGTTATTAAATAATACTAACTGTAGATGTGGTTCATATTAAGAAGTAATGACTGAACTTGGTTGGCTTTTAAATACAAACAAAGAAAACAAATTTGTCGAGCCTATGGAATTTATTAGACACTTTTTTATTTAACAATTAGAATATAATACTAGATCAAGATCTTTCAAGCACAGTCAACACTTTCAGCTGGTGTCATCTGACCATAGTCTTGTGTTCGATTCTTGTGGTTTGATTCGGTTGCATGTAGAAATTTCTGTGGTTGATTATGACTGAGATTTTCGAATGATGCGAGAGTTTAGCACAATTAACAAGTCTGGAAAGTTGATTTGGAATATTTTCGATATTGTTTATTGCACTTTGGGTATGCTCAGTTCTGCAGCGTGGGCCTCCACATAACGGGCATGTCGAGCTCTTTCATTTCGCCCAGCTCCAGCAGCCAGACGCTACCACTTTTGCCCTGTTCGATGACCTTGACGAGATTCGAGGCACAGATCTCGGGAGATTGGACCTTGTGTGTGTGCTTATTGATGGTTGTGCGAGGCTTGAATGTCATCTTGTTCATCATGTCGAAGAGCAGAGGCGTGTCCGTAAACCCTGGACAGATGGTTATAAAAGCAACGCCCGTCTGCTCGTAAACTTGGGCATTCTGGGAGGTATAAAGAGAAAGAGAGGGAGACAGAGAGAGAGGATAAGTCTTAGTTGAAATTTGAATATTGTGATACGCACTCCAAGTCCTCGAGTGAAGGCCGTCACTCCATGCTTAGCGGCCGAGTAGACGGACATGAGCGGAGTTGGTTGAATTCCAGCCACCGAAGAGATATTGATCACGACTCCACCTCGACCGCTCTTGCTCTTATCCATGTACTCCAAGGCTATGAAGGAGCTTTGGATTAGGCCCAGCTGAAAAGTGAAGCTCTTTATTCGCTGGAATACTAGATACGTGATCTAAACTGTCCCACCAAATTAATTTGAATTGTCAGCTCTACGAAGTTGTCGTTCATCAGGCCAATGCCATTGACAACCACATCGAAGTGACCCAAGCGTTCAGCAGCTGCTTTGTAGGCCGCCTCAATCTCTGTCTTCTGGGTGATGTCCACCTTGTGATAGAATATCTCAGTATTTGGATATTGCGCCTGCCAGACTGCCAAGAGCTGCTCATTCAGCGTCAGATCGAATATGGCCAGCGCCTAAAAGGTCCACAGAGAGTTGAGGAGGAAAACTTGTCTCAAGCGATTGTCGAACCCACCTTGATCTGGCGCTCGAGCAACTGGGCGCACGCCTTTTGGCCGATACCCCCAAAGCCACCGAGGTAAACCACATTTTTACCAGTCAAATCCATTCTCAATTAACACTTTTTGGTTTCGGAAGATATATGTATATCTCTCTAATGTTGCTCAGCTTGCTTTCGGTTCGGCGTTTGCTTCACAACTGATCGCAGTACACTAGAACTACAACTGAGACTTTGGCCGTTTACGTTTATCAGTTTGAGTCGGCTTCACGAGTTTCCAATACCCTCCACACTGTTGAAGCTAGAGACTTTAAACAAAAATTCGACCTCTTAAGTGCGCAACTGTTTCCAGGGGCTGATCCAATTAGTAAAGCCGATACTTCAGGCAGTTTTATAACTACATACCTCAACAGATTTACTTGTTTTAGTCAAACAGCGTTTATCTAAATGCTGAGGCTAGAACACATCTGGCCGTTTTTACGTCGTAAAGCCTTACTCTACACATAATCTCTCTGCTATAAAGCTATAAACTAAACTACTTCGTGGGAGATACAGAAAGCATAAAGTGTTTATGGTTGGATTAATTTGAGATGTGAAAAGAGTTGTCATATATGTATGTAAATTAGATCAAGTTTGATAAAGTTAAAGTTAGATACAATAAAGTATTATATTATATTAGCTTATCTTTTCCGACTCTCTAGTAGGTTAACCAAACCAATTGAAAATGTTCCATTGGGTTTAATATATATAAGTCGATCTCGCTCTGTTTCTTTTTGTCTTCTCCCTGTATTATTCTTTTGTCTCTCTCTGAAACACAGAAATACTCTATATCCATCTCTCGTTATATCTTTATTTTGCTTTATCTCTATAGTTGAACATCTTTGTTTTTCTCTATATATTCACTGTCTCTTTCTCACTCACTACATCGCTCTCTCTCTCTCTTTTACACTCTCCCTGTCCATCTATCTCCCTCACTTTTCGCACGTCTCCCCCGTCTATCCCTCTCTCAGTGCCTGCCTCTATGTGTTTTCCGCTTCCTCTGTTGATTGCTGCTCGCCGGAACTTAAAAGCTTACAAATCGTGAAGCCCTATGAGGGCGTTTGCAAGTGCGTGGGCCAATTGCGCAATCTGCAAGCTGCTCAGATCGGGCGTATCCGTATCAATGCGCAAGCAATATCAATATTAAGTTCACTATTACAACATCGAAGCTTTGCCAGCTGCCGTGGCGGTTTGTAAGCGGATCGGTCGGAGATGCCATTTGGGAAGGTCATTGCGCAGACACTGTGGGGCTTGGGTTACCAGCGAAGCGGTGCCAGTGGTGCAGATGTGCTCAGCTATAAATAACCACAACGTTACGCATTGCAGCATCAGTTCAAACGCAATCAACAAATCGATTAGATCGACAGGATGCATCGCCTCGTTTGTTTATTAGCCACACTAGTTGCAGCTTCGTGGAGCCTTGCAGCGGGCTCCACTCTAAGACCCATCATCAAGATCACGCGTACTGCAGCGCCGTCAGTGCAACGCGGCTACCAGGAGCAGGACACAGCGCGCGCCTTCTACTCCTACGGCTACAGCGACGAGAATGCAGCCAGAGCGGAGTACACTGCATTGGATGGCACCTCGCGTGGCTTCTACTCCTATGTGGATCCCAATGGAGAGTTGCAGACGGTCAAGTACGAGGCAGGCGGTCGGGACGGCTTCAAAGCGGAGGGTACCAATCTGCCCAAAGCTCCCGTCGATGACAAGAAGCCGCCATTGCCAGTGAGCGACACGGCTGAGGTCCAGGAGGCGCGTAAGGCCCACCTCAGTGCTATACGTGAGGCTCAGAAGAATGCTGAGAAGCAGCAGCAACAGGAGGAGCAGCAGGAGGAGGAGCAGGAGCAGAGCGAGGAACAGCGCCTGAGTGATGAGGATGCAGATATACTGGAACGGGTGCGGGCAGAGCTGACTTCCATGCTGGCGGAGCGACAGCGGGGTGAGGCGCAGAAGGAAAATCAAAAGGCGAAGGCAGCAGCTGCAGAGGAGAACAACAACAAGGAGGAGAAAGCAGACAGACAGCAGGAGAGGCAGCGGGAGCGGCAGAGCGAGCAGGAGAGGGAGCCAGAGCGCGAGCGAGAGAGGAAACTGGAGCGCGAAAGAAAGACAGAACCCGAGCGGGAACGTACACAGACCCAAGCCATTCCGCGTTCACGAGAGCAGCGTCTCAAGCTATCAAGCGATGCCAACGATCAGCGTCTGCGCACCGTCTATAGCCTGGAGGACCTCAGGTCCAGCAGCTACCTGAAGCTGAGCGATCTAAGCGAGGATCGTCAGGATGTGCGTGTGCCAGTCAGCGCCTACTACTCTTACGTCTCACCCGATGCCAAATACAGCGTGACCACTCCCACCGAGCTGAGAACCCTGCGACCCGTTGCACTGAGTCGCAGCCTGGTTTTGACCAAACGGAACTAGAATACATGCGTTGAATTGTTGACCCTGGTGAAATTCGGACTTTATTTAAGCTTAGTGCTAAGAATAAATGCATTCTGTGCACCATAGTGCCCTACATATGAGAGTTTTGTATGCATGGAATTCGAAGGGCGGCGAGAAGGCAAAGGCGGGAGGTAAGAGCCGTAGACTACGCTATGATAGCTTAAAGGTGAAGGAATGCATGGCGAATCCTCTATCAATAAGGGAACTACATTATGCCAAGTGGTCTATGCTTAAAAGCAGATCAAGAGTTGAATTCTCTAAATATCTAAGCTTAGAGAGAAGTAAATTTAGTTCCATTCGAAGTTCAGCAGGAGGTCTTCTCTATGATTCGCTGACTATCCAAACCCTTTGCCCCATATGAGTTTTATATATATTCCATGTGCTATGCACAGTCCCTATTTAAGTTCCCCATTCACGAATTTCACATTATTTCAATATTTATTAACATAAACCAAAACAAATGCGTTCATGGAATGACAAATTTAGGAAGCTTAAGCCACAGGCAGATATGCACGTGTGAGTGGTGCCGCCTTCAGCAGGGAATTGTATTTGTAAATGTAGCCGCTGGCTGGCCGATAGACGTACAGGGGCTGCGAAATGATGTTGTAGCTGGGCTGAATGGCTGCCTTGATGGCAGCAGGCTTGGTTAGCTGATGGCGCAGCTTCTCCGCCTCGAAGCGCTTGAAGAAAGCCACCTTGGCGGCCGCCACCTCTGGTGTATCCTGTATAGGTGACAAAGTTGAGCCGCCAGCCAAACGCAGCTTGGCCTCTGCATGGGCAGCCAGATGCTGGGCGCGCAGCTGGGCAACCTCGGGCGTCTCCTTGTTCGGCTGCTGCTGCAGGCTGCTCGAGGTGATGCGGAAACCCGACGCATCCGCTGTGTAGCCCACCGTCTGGCGCTCTCCCCGGGCATCCACATAGCTGTAGGAGCCGTGCGTGACGCCATCTGCGGTGCGTGTCTCGTGCTTGGAGTAGAGCGGAGCCGTATAGCCGTACGCATACTGGCCGTGCTCGTCCTGGCTGTGGTACTGGGTGATGGTGCCGGCTGCCGGTGGTGCGCCATAGTCCAGCAGTGAGCCACCCCAAGCAGCGTGCAGTGGTGCAAGCAGCAGGCAGAGATAAAAGCTCAAGTTCAGTGGCTGCATCTTCGTTTTCTTTTGGATTTCCTTAGTTGAGGTTTATTGGGTGGGTTTGTGAAGAGGCGCTGCTAGTGTCGTGGACTAGTACTCGCTCTAGAGAACTCTGTGCGGTTTTGTGGTGCAGTGGTTGCTTTTTATAGCCGCCTTACAGTTGCCACAAAAGAGCAGAAGCTAACTCTGCCATTTCGTGCGTTCTTCGGGAAGGTCGTCCAGTTTACTTTCATATTCCCTGTTTTTTCGGGCTTCATTGTTGATGTTGTTGTTGTGGTTGTTGTTGTTGTCGTTGCTGTGGTTGTTGTTGTTGTTGTGGCTCTTCCTCTTGCACTGTTTGTACATAAATATTTTGTCGATTTCAACAAGTTGAGCATAAGTTTGTACACAAAAGCCGCAATTTGTTTTCATCTGCCAGGCAGAGGCAACAGCGAGCCCAAGAACTTAATCAGGCCAGCTTTTGCGCGTCCCTAAGGTCAAGGAACCAGCAGCAGCTACCTTTTGATATATGTATGTTGTTTATGCCGCTATTAAATATAATTGAAATCAAAATATGTGAATATACGAATATTTATGAAATGTTGCCCGTTGAGCTGCAGCCAAAAACGTGAATGAGATAAACTCAAGAGGAATTCCTGCTTCGATCGATTCGATTGACTGATTCATTTGCTTGACAGTGGCTTATTTTGCAGAGGTTTGACTTCAAGTACTCTACTATAGAGTGAACAGCCGTCTCAACGAGTAGCTTATCAATAATCAAGTAGTATTATATCAAGATTATATTAAATGGAGCTGCATCGCTCCCGATCAAGGAAATCTGAGCAATGGAACCTTAGGTATAGGCTTTGGCAGCGGTAGAGGTTGAGCCAGAGGTAGAGAGGTAGAGCCAGAGTGGTAGAGGCAAAGGCAGAGGCAGAGCCCGAGACAGTGGTAGAGGCAGAGGTAGAGGCAGAGGTAGAGGCAGAGGTAGAGCCAGAGGCAGATGTAGAGGAAGAGGTTCCAGAGGTTGGAGCCGGGGGCAGTGGTAGAGGCAGAGGTAGAGTCAGAGACAGTGGTAGAAGCAGAGCCAGAAGCAGTGATTAAGGTAGAGGCAGAAGCAAAGGCAGAGGTGTTAACCCTTAATATTATATGCCTCTATGCATATCAAGATATTATTGACGTATTGTCCCTAGCTCTAATTCTGAATATTCAAGAAAGAGCTATGTGCACTTCTCTAAGATCAATTCTTAAGTCAAAAGTCCACACAGTATAGTCTTCAATCTCTTTATTAGCTCATGAAATGTACGACAAATTGAACTTAGTAATAGAAACCGGAGCTGTAATAGCGTGGAATGCTGTAGATTGAATGCACGGGCAGAATGACATGGGAGCTGGTGCTGGGCACGGATCGAGCGCTGATCAGTTCGTTGCGTAGGGCTTCGGAGGCGACGCGTTTCAGATGGATCGACTTGGCGGCAGCTACCTCGGCTGTGTCGGCGACGGGAAGAGGCAGGCCCACATTTGAGCGGCCGCCTGGCTGAGCTCCGCCTGACTGTTGAGCCTGCGCCAGATGCAGTCGAGCCGCCTCATGAGCCGCCAGATGGCGAGTAGTTGCGGCGGCAACTTCGACGGCGTCAGCACGATTGTTGGCAGCGGCGGCGGCAGTTGCAGCGGAAATGTCTGCAGCTCCGCCTGCCGAGCTGACCGCACGAAACTGCTGCGGCAAGTTTGTGGCGGCCACATGAAAGCCCTGGTCGTCGGCCCTGTAGTCCACGGTCTGCAGCTTGCCAGCGGCATCGCGGTAGCTGTAGCTGCCGCGAGTGATGCCATCGATGCTGCGGAACTCCTGCTTGCTGGAGTGCGGCTCAGCATAGCCGTAGGCATACTGACCCAGTACGTCCTGGGTTTGATACTGCTGCTGCGTGGGCGTCACGACGGCGCTGCCCTGAGCCGTGTACAACAACGGGTAGCTGGAGTAGACGGCCAGACCGTGGGCCAGCGCCAAGCTGGAGGCCACCAGAGAGAGCACCAGGAATTGCATGCTGAAATGTAAGTTGAAGCTGCGTCTAGAACTCTGAAGTTCTTACTGCATTAGGCTAGCTGCCATCAGGTCCTTTTATACCAAAACCGTCGGCTCGCCTCTTCAGGTTCTGGCTGGTTCTAGTTCTCGTTTGGGTTCTAGGCATCGCCTTTCGCCCTCTGGGCTGAGTTGTTCTATAACGAGCTGGCTGTCCACTTGCATCGCTGTCATCGTTAACGGCAACTGCCCCGACAGAGGCGTCAATTTGGCTTAATTGTAGCAAGGCTCAGCTCGGCGGACAGCCTCGTACGAAGGCAGCGCACTCCAGCGCTAAGCCAAACAGTTTCTTATCACAAGTTGGCCGCATCGGGCGGCTAAGAGGCCATCGCGCGAGCCACTGAGATCAAGGCCATGACCACGAGCCGGCGAGTGGCAGCTGTGCAGCAGGGGCTATGTAAACGATATTCAATTGTAATACCCTGTAGAGGAATAAGCGAGGGTATGCTATGTTGGCATAAGTGTGTGTAAGTTATGGAAGAGGTAGTTGACATAAATTGAGATATATGTGTAATAGGAATAAATATTTATAAAATATGTTAAATAAAAAATTTTATAAAGATTTTATAAAAAATAAAAATTAAATAGTAGAGTAATTATGAGTCTGCTAAATGAAATGAGTGAAAGAAATTAAAATAAAATGCTTAAATATAACTATTTTTTTATGAGTATTTTTTCACGTTCAGGAGTCTAATATAGTCTATAATAAAATCTATAATTAATAAAAAAATAGATTAAAATAAAAATTAAAATAATTAAATGTTTTTACATTCACATTATATATGTACATACATATATGCATAATATAACACGATTTTTGTTCATTTTGTAAAACATTCCATATAGGGTATCTACTAGTCTATCACTCCTCAATGAAATTTACTGCATTTGTTGCTGTTGGTGCTCATTCAAGTGGTTGTCTTTAACTGCAACTGCAACTACAGCTGCAACTACAGCTGCAACTGCAACGGCAACGGCAACTGGACCGACTGTAACTGATTTAAGATGCGCCACGCATCTTTTTGCCTTTTTCCAATTGGATGGCTCCCAACGGCATTTCAAGGTGAGCGAAGGCCAAGGGCCACATTTGTCCAGAGCCGTGGTGGATCGACCAAGGTCTTGGCAATTTCAATTCCAGCATTGCATTTGGTTTATTTTTAGCCTATCTCTGGCCACGCATCGTCAGGCAGCCAGCTCTCAGGCTCTGATTAGGATTGATAGCTTGTTGGCCAAATGTAGCCATCTCTCTCTCTCCCTCTCTCATTCTCTCTCTCTGTTAGCTGCTTTGATAAGTGCATTTTAATGTTTAGTTCAGCCTAGTTCTATGGCCGTCTATATGTATGTACATATATCCCCTGTCCGCATTCGCACTTGCTCTTAATCAGAGCCACATCCCATTCAATAATTTGCCACAATGCTGTTGCATCTTAATGATCTTGTTAGCCCCAGTTGTAGCGCTTTAGCTGGGACGTTTTTATGTCCCTTGTCGAAATCACTTTAAATTCCAGTTCAGCTGTTGTTTACTTAGCAAATTCCACTCTGCAACTGACTCGACTGACTGTCCGCTGTCGCCTGCTCCTGATTTGTGCATCATTAGGTGGAGCGAAATTCGGAGCTAATTACTTATTGGCTGGGACACACCTTCTGCGTCAAGCCGGTTTCTTTGATTAACTCAACTTTAAGTTTGCCTTACTCAAGTTTATTTTGTTTTGCTCTTGAGATACTACGACTGCCAGAGTATTATAGTTTATTCATGCTACATGTTTGTTTGTTTATATTACTTTTGAGAGATATTGTTGATCGTTAATCGATTTGTTGTTGAGCAATAAAAGAGCTTTGTTTAGTAACAAAAAACAAAAACCTTTGTGAGTACATAAAATCATGTATATAAGGTGTATTATTTATCATAACTAGATATGTTTCATATGAAACAATAAAAAATTGTATACTGTTTCATTGCTTAACAGCCCCCTTAGTGGGCGTATTCATTGAAACTTTCGATCAACATTTCGTCCGTAACGTCTTTTGTATGTCTACTATATATTTATGGTCTTGAGTATTTATTGCGCCTCAGATAATACCATTGATAATATTTATATCTACGTTAAGAATATAAAAAACCGCCTGCCTTCTTATATATAACTGTTATATAATAGTTGTAGATAGTAAAAATTCCGTTTAAATCAAGAAATTCGCTGCTTAAGCCTGAACTGTGAAAAATAATCATGTTCCTGGTGTACTTTTCCACATTTGTCTATTAATATCTGCTTTCATGATAAGATATAATTAACTAGCCATCAGCATATATAATATATGACTAACTTTACTTGTACTCGGAGGCTATATATATTATAATTTTTAAATAAAATATTTTTAATTATTTACAACGATGTCAAATTAGCTTTAGAATTACCATTAAAAAAAAGTTTAATTTATAAAATAAAATAAATATTCTGGTAAGAAAATAAGCAAAAGACTTGTAAGTAAAGCTGAACAAATATTTTATTTAGAGTAAAATGTATATCATTATAATTTTTATTGTAAATATGTTCATATTTATATACATATATATCGATCGCATAATTTTCTGTTCTTAGTGAACATCTTTTCTTTCCCATACAATCTTAAGTCAATGCTCAACTTACATGCATTATAATATTTTCTAATGCTCATAAATATGAATCGACATGCCCTGGGTTCAATGAGAACAATTTGACAAAAATCTGAATGAAAACATTCTATAAGAGTATTAATGCTTTGACATGCCTTGGCTAACCAACTATTTGTTCGTTCTGCTGCTTCCTATTTGCTTGTCTTTCGTGCCTGACTTTGTATGACGCCATCCGAGGCATTTGACCAAACGCACAAACTGCTCGAAAATGGGAATGACAGGTCGCATAAATCATGGCCAGCAGGGATTGGACTGGTTTCATAATAAATTAACTGAATAAAAATTAACTGAAGCAATGTTGGTAAACACGCTGAAAGTGTTTGATTAAGTTTTCCGGCTTGTTTTCCTTACCCAAACCTAAAGCCTGGTCAATTTCCGATCAGACAAGTTCAAAGAACTCGCTCGTAACTATTTATACTCATTTTGGGCTGTTTTAATCATTGGATCTCAGACGATGTCATTTGCATATGAAAATATATACAATTAGCTGCTGCCGAATGAATAGCTAATCTTTTCGCAACTCATGAGCTCATACTATTTAGTTAAGGCAGTGCCTCTCCCTCTATGTCTCTCTCTCTATCTCTCTCTGTCTTTCTCTTTCTCTAATTTGAGACCCTCTCGCTTCATTGTGTTTTTGTTGTCAAATTTCACGCATCGTTTTCTAATTTCTGGACTCACACAAGAAACAACAATTGACCCGCTCAATGCTCAGAGTAAACGCTTCTCTCTTCTCTCGCCTCTCAGCGCTCAATTTCTCACTCAAAACAAAACACAGTTTGAGTGGAAATTTTGGCGTTGATAAGGCGACTGGCGTCACTTTTTTTGTTGATAAATATTTTTTAGTCTCTTCACGCTCGACTCTTTGGCATTTATAAATTCGATTTGCTTGTTTTTTTTCAATTTTTTTTTAGTAGTGAAATGAAGTCATCGCGTTAAAATATACAAATTATGTGTATAATACGTATACGCACAGTGTTGCCTGTGGGCTGGAACTGTGTTTTGGCTGGGAAAAGTTGGCCGCTTGCTGGCCATGATTTATGTGCTGGCTGTTTAGCTGACAAATTCAACAGTTTTGCGAGTAGCAGAACTCACTCAATTCTCGGCAAATATCACTCATACGCCGCTTGGCCCCCTTTGTGGCGCTGGCTGCGCAGTTTGACCAAACAGTCGAGTCTCGACAGCGACAGCAAACGCGCGCGCAGCAACGCACAACAAACTATAAACACGCTAGAAAAAAAACACAAACAAATTTTGAAAAATTTGAATATTTTTGTCAAGTTTTTTAAGCAAATAAAATGTAAGTTGCAAAAGATGTAAAAATTTGTGCTCGCATCGAAACTCAGTGAATATATCTATTGAAGCTTGAAGTGTTATGTGTGCACACACAGTTATAGTTGTACATATACACACATATCTGCATATGAGTACACACAACATCAGCATTACAATCTCTTTCAATGACAGCATCATTTCCCTTTGTTGGAATTTTCAAGTGCTGCATGACCCATATTTCTCTGCTTCAAAATAGAAAATTTTGCTGCTGCAGCGGGAGCTTTTTTCTTTTTTTTAATATACACAACAATGCGTAGCATCGTTTTGGGCGCCTTTTCCCGCCTCTCAATCAGACTCTCACTTCACTTCTTCTCTCTCTCTTTCCCTGCTCATTTGTGCTTCCGTTTGTATGTATGCGGCGCTTGCGCGTTCCTGTGCTCCTGCTTCATGCGGGACTCGCGGTCTGGGCAGGTGATGTCATCTATAAGCTGCTGCGACAGAGGCAGTAGCAGAGGTAGAGGCAGAGGCAGAGGCAGAGGCAGAGTCATAAGCAGCGCTCCAAGGGCTACTCAGACATTTATGCATGCATGCATACATATATATGTGTGTATATGTATGTAAATATGCTTAAGCATAGGCCCATGACTCTTCCTCTGCTTCTGCCTCTGCCTATGACGCTGCCTCTGCCTCTGTCGCTATTTCCACTCATGCTGCGCCATGGCTGACCCCCAGCTCAATGTTTTTCGTATTGTATTATGTGTGACACCCTTGACACCTACCCCAACCCACCCACTGCCGACCCCAACCCTAGCTCCCGCCCTCTGTCATGCCATGTATTGCGTTTCCTGTTTAAGTGCGTTGCGTTTCACATGCCTCTAATAAATATGCATTGGTGCGACCAATATTTCATATACTTATCGTATTACAAAATTGGAGCACTCATTCACATTGTAAACTATATCTAGAGCTCTATAAAATCTCGCACTTTTTATAGCCTGCACTAAAGAGAGGGCATAACATTGTGAATGTCTAATTGCAGAGCTAAGTCTTTATCAATACAAACATTCTCTTTCTTTCATATACTATTCTTGAGTAGACGATTTAATACCTAGAAAATTGAGATAGAGGAATAAAGTCGCCTCCATTCAGTACAATACAAAGAAGTCTTTCTTATATGATTACCTGCAAATGTTGATATATTATGTATTATTCATTTACTTTGACTGCTTACAATCTTTTATTTTATCATAGCATATTTTACTGTGAGCCTAAGTACAGAGTATTTTGGAGTATATCGTCTTGCAATCCACAAGCTTTAAAGGTTTTTAAAATTTTCCATATAGAAAACTGTTCTATTTATAAGAATAACTTCATGTCGTCTCATTCAGTTAAATAGAGGTGGCTCTACAAGCACTTCTCTTTCATAACATGGATCTAAGTAGCTCGTTAACCAGATTCTTAATTGACATCTGCCCCTTACAGGGTATCTCTCAGTCAATCTCTCACACGCATCACTTAGTCGTTACGTCTGCTTGCCTTATAGTGCCAAACACATCAATTGGAATTCATATTGTTCTCCAATTTTGGCTAAACCTAATTAATATATTGGGATAGCCACGCGCTGCCTGCCAGCTCTAGATGCGGATGTTGCGAGATGAGCCAAACTATTCATATAGGCACGCATATATATAGATATACGTATATATACTTATATCTATATACCCCTATGTATGCATGTTTGTCTCCATATATTAATGGTCCCGCCGGCCAAAGCGGATTATGAAGTATCTTTTGCTCGATTGTATCTTAGCCACGTTTGCTTGCCCATTCGTCTGGCTTGTTCGAATCGCCTTTTGTCATGTTTTGCGGGTTTGTTGTTGTTTCTTAAAAGTATTTATGGGTTTCCAATTACCCGAACACAAAAGGGCTGCGAAACAAATCATCGTAATGGGCGTGGCAGGCACGCAGCGCTGTAATTAGTTTCTACACTTGACATTTGTGGAGCTGACTGAGGCGCCTGACTGATGTTACGAGCGAGCTGAGCGACTCGCAGAGTAAGACCTAGCAGAGAGCAGACAGTAAAGCCCTAGTAATGCAGTGGCTACTCGCTAAAGCTCACCCGTTGCCTGTGTCACTCGGCGACAGCTGCACTAAAACGCGTGAGAAATCAGGGAAGAGCGGAATTAGTCAAAGATTTTGTGCTTAAAATAAACATTTTCTTGTCAACATTTGTTAGCATTAGCTGTGTGTGTAGGGGCTTAAGCGATAAGATTTATGATTTATAGTTTCATTATAATATAATATAATATTATAAAATATAATATAAATAAATATAATATACATAAAACTATAAAAATAGTTCGCTATGCATATCTAAAATTCGAATGCATATCTAAAATTGTTATCCAAAGTTCTTTGCAATCTCAGTAATGTATAAGAGATCTCTGGGAATCTTTATCAACATTTATGTCACACATCAAATTTGTAACTCATATAAATTCATGAGTTAATTATTCTATGTTGCTGTCATAAAAGGAAGTACCAAAACTATTCGAAATTCATGGTCACTCTCTTTCACATATTTGGGTCGCCGATCAATTTTTGTGTAGATCATGTACACAACATGAATCCTAAGTAGCAATTGTTGACTATTGTAGAAACTTTGTTTTAAATAAGAGCAGAGCTTGACTTCGGGCAGATATGTACATCGATAAGCTTAAGGAGCTTGTTTATGAAGTCTTCACTGTAGTAAAATTATTTTTTTTCATAAGAAAACAAGTCTTCAATAGTTCTAGTAGCTGCTCTACAAGTCTAGCTTATCGCTAGAGCAAGCTAATCATATTATATGAATAATTTCACAGTTGCATCTCTCTATTCTAATATACATATACATATGTATATTTGTACTTAATTTGCCCCACCCAAAAACCGAACCCCGAGCGACGTAATTGCGGCGCGTAATGCTGAATGTCGATGACATAAGCCGTGCGATTTAGACAAAGTTCCCCCCTAGACTCAATGCGGCGTATATATAGGGGTATACATATATTGTTTATATAGCTCATGTAGCTGTCAATGCAAGAGTCAACATTTGTTACGCTCCATGGATCGCCGCTCGATCTGAGTAGAGCAACCTTGACCCAGGCAATCTTATCGTCAGCTCATCGTATTCAATTATCTGGATATGGAATCTGGTTATGGCTCAGTCTTGCCCTCTCTCTCTCTCGTCCTCTCTCTCTCTCCCTCTTAACTGGTTGCCTTCCGGGACGTTATCTTCATTTAAATTATGCTCGTGCAGCTACCACAATTCGGTCTGTCGATATGTGTGCATATAGCTACCATATAGCAGCGGATTCCCGAATAATTAATGATCGTTGCTCACGTTTTATTTACTGTTTATTGTTCGATTTGTGCGGGCCTTTACTACAGATCTTTAACATCCATGTTAAACATGACGACAATTTATGCTATGCGCTGTCTTTAGCACTGAAAATATCTAAACGATTTATGTGCTCTTAAGTCTATACTCGGCCCGGAGGGCACTGCGAAACGGTACGTGTGTTACTGTGGGTTAAATTAATTGATTGCCAAGCGATGTAGCTATTCGCTGCCGTTATCTACGGGTCGTACACTGTGAGAAAATGGAATGTGGGAATGTGAAAGTGAAGGATTGCTAATGATGAAATTAGCAATGTGATCAATATTCGATGTATGATAGATGATAGAAAATATGTTATATACATATCATGCCTACTGAAATTGTCATGTTGGAAATATTATAAAAATGTTCTGAAGATATAAAAATTGAAGATTTTATAAGAGATTTATAATTTTATATATATAAGAAATGTATAGATATAATAAATCACGCCATTTCGTATAGCTTGTGAGTAATATTAAGTATAGTAAGAGCTTTAACTTAAAGCAACAACTGTTTTGTTTGATATTCCAATTAGAATTCAAATGATTGCTAATGAGCAAATGCGTTTGAGCTACGAGAGCAGCTCTTGACCAATCCATTCGACGCAACCTTCCGCAGTCCATTAGCGAGCAGCAGTTGCGAAAGCTCACGCAGCGCTATAGTACGCTCGAATGATATCATCGGAATAAAGAATATACATAGTATATACAAACAATAGCAGCGTAGTTTGATAAGCTATCTCTATATCAAGCAGCGAGGGAGATATATACATATAGTATACGTGAGCATGTAGCATCGGATTTTGATTTGTATAAAGCTATAGTACGATATAGAGAGCAGAGCTAAACCAAAATGTTAATAAGCGTTGTGGCTCACAGGTGAACAGCTGCGCAACAACAATACATATATATCCATGTAATCGCGCGATCTGTAAACTGAAACCCAATCTTAACCCTTGCAGAGCCAACAACATGACTGAGGAGACAGCAAATGGCAGCAGCGCGGCGCCCGTTGAGGAGCTCGGCCAGCTGGCTCTGGAGGAGACCGCACCGAAGGTCACATTTGCGGATCAGTTCAAGGCATTCTCCAAGTTTGGCGATTCCAAATCCGATGGCAGGCAGATAACGCTCTCGCAGAGCGACAAATGGATGAAGCAGGCGAAGGTGTTCGACAAGCAGATCACAACCACCGATACGGGCATACATTTCAAGAAATTCAAGGCCTTGAAAATAACGCTGCCCGACTACAACAAATTCCTCGAGGATTTGGCCAAGACGAAAAAGGTGGAGCTGGCGACGATTAAGCAGAAAATGGCCAGCTGTGGAGCACCAGGCGTTCAGCAGGTGTCCGTAAGTATCTAGCTCTTAGGATTATACCAAAAATGAGATTATATATCTCTCATATATATTCGATAGGCTGGCAAGGCAGCGGCTGCTGTGGACCGCCTGACGGATCCCAGCAAGTATACGGGCTCACACAAGGAGCGCTTCGATGCATCCGGCAAGGGCAAGGGCATTGCCGGCCGACGCAATTTGGTCGATGACTCTGGCTATGTCAGCGGCTATCAGCACAAGGATACCTACGATGGCGCCCATTAAATAATCCTACGAGCTTTTCCACTTCCTCTCATTCACTCACACACTTTTCAATGACGTTTTGTCTAATTTATTATTTTGTGTTTCTACTGAGTTCTCTCTCACTTTCTCTAAAATATAAGTTGTGTTTTAAGTGCATAAAATAAATTTATACAATTTTTGGTATAATTTACAATTTTTGTTTGTTTCATTTTGTTTTACATTTTTACATACGCAACGGCCCAAAAGTTCAAAATCAAAACAAATCATACCTTTACACATCCAAATCAAGTTGATATCTCATATGAATAGATTTACATATAAAAAGTTTGACATTTTTGCAAGCGTAGCACAAAAACTTTTAATAATACACTTTACAAAGTTTAATAATAATAATAATATACATACATATATAGTATATATATACCAGAACAACACAGATTTACACCTGTGTACTGCAGATTGTGTATGCTTTACTTTTGATTCAAATAAAGTGAAATACATAGAAAGTCCTTGAGTAAATTCAGTCAGTTTTAATGGGCAGACTGCAGCCGCACATATCCATACATACATATACTCACATACACATCTGTGTGGGATGAGCAGTCAAAGAGGCGAACGACAACAAAGGCGACCTCGCTGCAAAAAACCAGAGCACTGTGAAGCAGATCAAGCGCTAGACTAAGCCACTGTGTAAATCGGAAATCGGATAGGCTCTTGCATAATAATAACTGCAGCCAACGATCAATTGCAGCTAGTCGAAGGGTGCTAATCACAGATCGGATATAAGACGGCATATCATATAACCCAGCTACTATGCGATTATAGCACTAAGCCAGTGGGGCTATAAAAGGGGCACGGTTAGCCCTGAAGGCAGCAGAGCAGCAACGACAGCCGCAGAGATTGGATTGTATAAAGATTTCTGATTCAGTGTCGAGCATATAGAGTCATGGCGTTCCGAGGCAAAAATGCAGTGGTCACGGGTGGTGCCGGAGGAATAGGTCTACAAGTGGCCCGGCAGCTGCTGGCAGCAGGAGTCGCGGTAGGTCTAGGATGCTAACCTAACCTGGGCAACTATAGCAATGTCTGTCTGCTTCACAGAAATTAGCCATCATTGATATACAGGATAATCTGGAGGAGTTTGTCAAGCTGCGCTCCGCGCATCCCACGCAAAGCGTCATGATCATCAAAATGGATGTGGCCAACAAGAAGGGCGTGGAGGCCACCTACGAGGAGATCAAGAAGACCTTCGGCAACATTGACATTGTGGTCAACGTGGCGGGCATATTCAATGACAAGGATGTCCAACGCACGCTGTTGGTCAATCTGGTAAGCAGGAGAACAACTGCAGGCAGGGGGTATGTTAAGAATCTCCCAATTTCTCCCTTTCTCTCTCTTTTAGGGTGGCATCATCAACTCTACTTTGAGCGCTTTGCAGTACATGAGCAAAGAGAATGGCGGCAATGGAGGGATTGTGCTTAACATGAGCTCCGTCGTGGGTCTCGATCCAATGTTTATCATACCAGTTTATGGTGCCACCAAAGCAGGCATCATTAACTTTACGCGCTGCCTGGGTGTAAGTAGCTAAATTGAGCACCTCTTATACATATCATAATGCTAATCCACCACACAGAACGACAAGTTCTACCAACGCTCGGGCATTAAGTTTGCCACAGTTTGTCCGGGTGCCACCATGACGGATATGTTTACCAATTTCACGGAGAAAATCATTTTCCCAGAGACCAGCGATGAGACGTACAAGATTTTGGATCGCCTGAGCAAACAGAGTGCCACGGATGTTGCGCGCTGCATGCTCAATGTGCTGGAGAAGGAGAAGAACGGCGCCGTGTATGTCATTGAGGGCAAACGCATCATACCCTTGGAGATAAAGCCCCTCTGGACGGGCAAGGAGCCGGCGCTCTAAGGGAATAGGCACATAGCTGAAGCACAGACATATGATTATTCATCGCTTTGTACAATTGTCGCGGGTAGTTTTTAATAAAGAAAAAGTAAACTGTATTTAAGTTAATCTGTTCGCCAGTTAACCAGCACTTCATCCGTGCGATAGCGTTGCGTAACAAAGGCATCTTCCAGAGGCATTTGGGCGCCGGCCTTAAACATCTCAGCGCCTGCGTGAGCTATCATCAAGCCGTTGTCAATGCAGTAGCGTTCGTCAATGGCGAACACCTTGCCATTGCGTTCCTCGCACATAATACCCATCATCTGCTGCAGTCGCTCATTGCAACCAACGCCGCCGACTATGAGCACCTGTTAATAAAACAAACTTAAATATCCAATCATCTATAACTATAAGTCGATATCTTACTTCATTGGATTCGCAGTGTGCCATGGCTCGCTCTGTTATCTCCACCAACATTGCGAAGATCGTTTCCTGCAGCGAGTAACATAAATCCGCTTGACTATACTCTGGCTCGGGTTCATCTTGTTGCTTCTTGCGTTTATTACGTCTTTTTCCTGGATCTGCCAGCTCTTCGATGTGTGACAGAATGCCAGAGAAACTGACGTCCATTCCCTTTACCACATAAGGCAATTTGATATACTGTTTGCCCTGCTTCGCCAGCTGCTCGATGTTATAACCCGGACTTGGGTCGTTCGAGAGTTTAATAATGCGAGCGAACCGATCCAAGCAGTTGCCCACGGCTATATCTATGGTTTCGCCAAAGATGCGATATCGTTTATTGGAGTAGGCAATCACTTGGGTATTGCCACCACTCACATACAGCACTATTGGATTCTGGGCACCTGTTATCAGGCGACCCATTTCGATGTGGCCAATGCAATGATTAACGCCCAGCAAAGGTTTCTGCCAAAGCAGCGACAAAGTGCGTGCCACAATGGCACCTACTAATAGTGGAGGAGCCATGCCGGGGCCCTTTGTATAGCAGATAACATCCAAGTCAGCCGGTTTTAATTGTGCCTCCTTCAAACTGGCTTGCACAAGGCCCAAAATCGCCCCGCGGTGATGTTTGGCCGTTTCCTTAGGCAGAAAACCTGTTGCATATAAGGGATTGTAAAGTAGTTAAAGTTTACGAGATATATTCTACATACCTTCCCCGGGCGGTGTAATGTATGTGCGTCGCACATTTGCCAATACTTTGCCATTGCTTATAATTCCAACGCCAATTTTATTGGCGCTGCCCTCAATGCCCAGCGCGCAAACCATCGTTGTTTACTTCTGCATTAGAGATGAGTTAACGCGAATTGCTGAACATGCAATCGCTGGGGCTGACTTAGAGCGGCACTTACTGCTCATCTCTATTCAAATTTCAGCTGTCCGATAACAGATTACTTATCGATAATAATAATTTTGTTTCGCTGTGTGAATGGCCTTTTCAGTGGGAGAGAAAATGTAAAAACAAATCTGTTTGTTTTTTATTTTCGTATTTAGCATTTGTTTAATAAGTACTTAAAAATGGAGACGGCTATAGAGCCAACCAATGAGTGTACTAATTTAAATGATGAAAATAACACAGAGTTAACAAACCAGAAGACAGTAACACAATTAGCAAATGACGCCGACGTGGATGCAGAAATTGCTCTGGAGGGTAAACAGCAGCTGGAATGCGAAAACGAAGTACAAAGCCAAGAAAGCCCTAAAAAAGCAGAAGCTGCAGATCAAAGTGCACAAGACAAGAGTGAATTGGAATTAGTTAACGAGCAACCGGTCAAAGAGAAGGAGAAGGCGGAGCATGAGCCACCAACGGGAATTAGTTATGCAGACCTTAAGGCGCAGGATGAACAGGAAAGCAAGGAAAACAAGGACAGCCGGGACATCCTCTCACATGTACATTGCCTTGCACAGCTGGAGGAACAACGTCGTAACTATGAACGCCAATTGGAACAACTGCGTACCTCAAATATGCAGAAGGATAATATGATGACACTTCTGCAGAGGGAAAATGCGATATTGGAGAAGGAGAAGCAGGCATTTCGCAATGAGATGGATCTGGCCAACAAGGAGAAGGAGAGTACAGTGATTAAATTTGCTATGAAGGAGAAGCTGCTCATCGATGCCAAAAAGGAAAAAGAGACTGTGGAGAAACAGTTGGCAGATGCCAAAAAGGAAGTGAAAAATGTCTCCATACGCTTCCAGGCGGTGCACGAGGAAAAGTCACGTATGACCTATATCATAGATGAAAAGGTAAGTGTAAGGAGACTTAAAGAGAATTGTACCTAACTCCACTATATATTTTTGGCAGTGCAACGAAGTGCGCAAGTATCAAAGGGAATGTGAAAAGCTTAAAACGGAAATGGGACACTTGGAGTCCAAGCTCAAATATCATGCCAACAAGCTTAACATTGAAGTTGAAGCTAAGGCAGTGAGTTCTTCATCTTCATCTTCATCATTTGTTTGTATTGTATTGAGTCTACTCGTCTTTTATAGAACCTGGAGCGCAAGCTGGAAGAGGAACGCAATGCGCCAAATAAGCTAGAAGAAAAGGCCAATGGTTGGGTCTCCTGCACATTATTCGTTAGAATATATCTATAATATATATTCTCTTGCAGAGAAGCTCAAGATGGAATTTGAAGCCAACACAATACTGCTTAAACATGAAATCAAAAGCAAGACTGATTCACTGGACAAGCTAAGTAAAGAGCACCAAAAGCAATGCGAAGCTAATAAAGAATTGCAACAGCAGTTGCAGCAGTTAAAAGAAGCGGTAAATATGAAATAAGAGAGTAGTCTGAAAAATTGCAAAGTTGCAAAATGCATTTATTTTAAACATATATTTATTAAACTGTTTGTTAGCTCAGCAATTTCTCAGACTATTCTCATATACAATATATATTTATAATAAGAAGTAACCAGTTTCCGTTTGTCTGCAGCATGACCAGCTTTCGGGGGAGTTTAAGGAGTTACAGGCGCAGCACAGCCAAATAGATGCCGCCTACAGCGACGAGCTCTTAAATGCAGCGAAATTGCATAGCCAGTTGGCTGAGCTGCAACTGCTGCGCACACAGAATACAATGTATGCAGCTTTAGCTAATAAAATTACAACATAAATAAGATAATTAACTTCTATTATTCACTATTTAAACAGCAACGAGCGGAAATTGGTTGAGGCGCAGACGAGGATAGAAGAACTGGAATCCCTGGTGCAGGATAATGAAGTAGATTTGAAGCAGGTGCAGGAAAAGAGACAGGAGCTGCTGAACATTAACAAAGAGATGACCGAGCTAATAGTCAAGCTTCAAAATGATATTTACCTGGCGGAAGTCAAGGTAAGTTTCTGATAAGATAATAAAGTGATAGACAAAAAATTACCTGCCCCGGGTGAGGCTCGAACTCACGACCTTAAGATTATGAGACTTACGCGCTGCCTACTGCGCCACCGAGGCCATATGAAGAAGTCGCCACTATCATGAAAATTCTTGTTTCTATTTATAACCAGTCGCTAGGCTTCGAGTCAGAGAATAAATTGCTGAAGCAGGAGCTGCTTGCATTCGATGCCAAATACTTGGAGCTAGAGGAGCAAATGCATGCGGAGGGAATGGAGAAGATTGAGGAACGTCTGCTGCTGGCCAAACATCTGTCGGAGAAGACAAAGATGTACGAAGTAGTCAACGCTAAACTGGAAGAGCTGCAGAATCACTTTGAGGCAACGAAACACAAGCATGCGACGCAGGTGAAAGAGCTCCAACGAGAGCTGCAAAAGTACAAAAAAGGCATTGTAGATGCAAAGCCAGCGGGCTTCTGTCGCAACTGTCAGCAGGCAATGAATGACTTGAGCCAGGACCAACTGCAACAGCAACAGCAGCAGCAGCAGCAGCAGCCGCAGCAGCACCCACAGCAGCAGCTGATCACGCATAGTCGCAGCAGCAGCCAGTGCAGCCGCGCCAGCGAGTCTTCCGAATCTGAGACGGTGGTCAACAGTGTGTCACAAGCGCAGCCGGCAGCCGCTCCAACAACAGACCTACAAGCAGTACCTTCAAAGAAAGTCTTAGTTGAGCGCATTTTGCGTCTGCAACAGGCTTCAGCACGACAAACAGAGCGCATTGAATTCCTGGAGAATCATACACAAATGCTGGTCTCCGAGGTCCAAAAGAAGTCCAAAGTAGTTCAGCATTATATGCTGCGAGATCAGACAGCTGGCGCGCTCACCACCAGCAAAAGTGATCAGAACAAAAGCGAGCTGGTCAAATATGGCAATGGCGTCATGGCTGCCATCTATGGAGGAGTAAAGGGAGCTGAGAGCAAGGGTATGTCTTTGGAGCTCTCACTTGAGATTAATAAGAAGCTACAGGCTGTGCTAGAGGACACGCTGCTAAAGAATATAACGCTCAAAGAGAATCTCGATGTGCTGGGCCTCGAGGTGGATAACCTGACGCGCAAATTGCGCTCCCAAGAGCTAAGCAACAGTTAGGCAGAGTGCCTGGCTACTAATCCATTGCGTAGATATTTAAATTCCATTGTGATTAAGGTAAAATTAAAGATTTAATAATGCAACAAGTGTCGAGGTGTCCAAAGTTCAGGCAACACATTCGTTATAGCAAGCCATCATAGAGCTTGGCGCCAACTTTTGATGGCTTGCCAATATCCATGGATAGCTCCAGTGTCGGCTGCTCGCCGTCCTTGACCAGACGTGCCTGCTTATTGTGCGTCTTCTTGAAATGCACATTGATCAACGGATTTGGATCACCAGTTTCATCCTTAATATATTCCCGGAGGAGTGGCGGCAGTTCAATCTTTGTGGGCAGCACAACGGAATCCACCTTTTTCTTATTTTCTAGATATTTATGCTCCTGGTCAACGGGCACCAGCTCATAATCGGCTTTATAGCTGGTGCTGTAGATCTCCACGGGTTTGGGTTGGGTGACTCCACGCCATGTCTTCTGCACAGTGACGCGCACCTTACGTTCACTGTCGGCCTATATATAGGAGACAGATGTGAGAAAAATACTATTTTGCCTCTTTTCCGTTCTTACCTGCTCGTCGACGGCTTGCACTTTTAGTATGCGCATGTAGCAGGGCTCCGGGTAGCGTTGAAACATGTTACGTATGACCATGCGACCGATGCCCCAGTCGGGCAGATTGCCGACGATTTCCCACAGAGTGTTGCCGCGAAAGTCTGTGGTGCGCCCAATGTATTGAATTACTTTTTGACTCATGCTGCACGCACTTTAATTAATTCAAACTGGGCAATGTTAATTTTATTTTATTATTATTCCGGTGCGCGCTGCTTCTTTGCGACAAGTGCCATTCACTAGTTATGCAAACAGCTGTGCATATGGCAGCGTTGCCACTTGCTGTTTAGTAGTGGTGCTTGAGGTAGTTGGCAACGCGGCGTGTGTTCAAATTGTGTGATCCTATTAATATTAAAGGCTACTTTAGTTAAATAAATGAAATTTATTATATCAAGTGTGTATTAACATGCTTTTACGGTCTGTCTGCTGACTGGCTTTTTGGCTTGATTTGCTCATAAATCGCATAAATATAGGCATAAACTAGAATTGTAATACTCTGAAGTGGACTAGCCGGAGTGTGAACGATCTTCAGCTCCGTCGCTGGCTGTATGACCCACTCCGCTAGTGTCAAGCTGTTCGTCGTACGACTCCACCTCCTCCTCACGGTGCTGCTCCTGCTGATTGATGCTCTCATGGAGTCCAACTGTAGCATGTGCCGCCGCCTTAGAAGCATTCACCTGGGCAGCCGCCGCAGAGGAAGCTGCCTTCAGAGCCGATTCCTTGGTGGCAGCATAGTCCACGCGCGCCTGCTGCAGCTGCTCCTCCACCTGTTCCACTCGATTCTTCGCCTGGCCCACCATGGTGGCCTGTGAAGCCTGCTGATTGGACACCTCGGTAGCCGTTTGCTCCGCCTGCTCGGCCACCGACTTGGCATTGTTGAGGGCTGCCGTCAGCACCGAGATGTGATGGTGCGCAGCCTGCGCCGTTTGCTGAGCCAGCTTCGCAGACACCTTGGCCGCCTTCAGCTGCTCCAGTTCGCGCGAGAGCGCACGCTGTGCCTCGGCTGCCTGCTGCTCCAGCTCCTGTAGTATCACCTGCTTGCCCGCGAGCGCCGCCTGCGCTGTGGCGGCTGCCTGGGATGCAGCTTGCGCCAAGGTGTTTTTGGCTATGAAAGCCGCCTGCTTGGCGGCTGCATGTTGATTGGCGACGGCGCTGTAAGCCTGATCTGCCGATCCCTGGGCAATGGAGCGCAGGCCGCTGCCTATGCTGTAACCTGCCTTGCTGCTGTCAATGGAATGGCCCTTCGAGCTGCTGCTGTGATGTGACGACTGATGCTGCTGGTGCTGTTGCTGCTGTGGATGATGATGCAGCTCTACTACCTCCTCGTGTCCTGGCAGCGAGGGCTCAAAGTAGCTGCCACCGCTGCCATACTGGTGCTGTGCCTGCGGCGGCTGTCTGTAGAAGTATCCATTGCGCTTGTGCAGCCTGCCCAACACCTGAGTGCAAAGCAGCGCTGCGATTGATTGATTGATGCATTGTGATTAATCCCTGAGAGCAGTCTGCGGTAATCCTTGAACTCACCTAGTATCAGGTATTTCAAACACTTGTTGTACATCTCGTTGTCTAAATTGTATTAAGCTTCGGCTCCAGCTGCGCCAATGGGTTTTATACGCCTGCGATTCAGGCAGCGGTGCAGAAATTTTATAAATTTACTTTTTTTTTTAGTAGTGCGGAAAGTCTTGTTGCGGCTCTTGAGTTTAACGGGCACTCAACATGTGAGACTTTATGATATATTTGAATATCACACACACACACACATACACACTCTTACACACACCCGCTCGAGGAAGTTCATAGCTGTGCGCGCTTTGATGGCGTCTCTCTTAATGATTTGTTAGCACGGTGGCTCGCTTTATGCTGCTTGTGTTTATGGGTGGTGCAAAGCTGACGAAAAAAAATTATAATTCGCATTTTAATGGGTTGCACCCAATTGTAATTGATCTTAAGCTGGTTATAATAGTATTTCGGTTGCAGCACAACTTTTGCGCTTTTTTGTTAATTGTTAACTCTTCTCTTTCTTTTAAATAATAATTAAAAATTCATATATATATATTTTTTATATTATAATATGCGAAAAGTGTGAAAAATGTGTGTTATGTAAAATAATTGTGTGAATGAAAGTATATAAAATGTGGTTGATATATAGGTTTATGATATGTAGCTGTCTAGATAAGGTACCTCAGGTAGTCATCTTAAGGGATTAGTGTATTAAATAAGAGTAAACATTTTGTAATATATAAAGTGGGTAAATGACAGAGATAGTCTAGAAAGGTATTGTTATTTCTCTCTTTTACTCTCACTTTCTCCCTATCTCTCTCTCTCTCTCTCTCTCTGTCTCTCTCACTCGCTCTCTCTCTCCCTCTCGCTCAAATGGATCAGATCGCTCACTAACCTGAGTGCAGCATAGATCGCTGCTCTTATTTTTTCAAAGAACCTTCGCTTTCCTACAGTCGGCCCAGTAGAATTTACCATCAGTCTACACATAGAACCTCTTGATATCTCTGTTTCTTTTATAGTGCAGCTTTTCCTAAAAATGTATAGTATGTTAATATTATTATTAACTGTGTCTAGCATCAGTATCTCCTTTTATTGATTTCTAATGCTTGCTTGTTAGGTAATAACTCTTGGATAATGCAAACTACTATCTTTGTATAACCCTTGATACAACTTGATGATCTTGCAGATATTTGCTTGACTGATGTTAGTAACTGTCTTAAAAGCTACTTAAAGCGGCATAGACACACAATTTCTTTTAATTTTCTCTACATTTCAACATCAACATCTTATATAATTATAATGAAAAGTCGTTTCGTTTTCTTTGATAAATTAATGTATTTAAATAGTTTTTAATTTATTACAAGTATAAAAAATAAATTAATTAATATAAACACAACTATTATACACGATGCACGAATCGGAGCTTCCAAGTGGAGGAGAATAGGCGACAAGCGCTTTACTCGGCCACTCGCCAACATATTTGTCCAACAATCGAATCTGAGTGTGACAAAGAGTGTTTTTTTTTAACAACAAATAGTAAAGTAGCAAAAAATCATAATAACAAGGTAATAAGGAAAAGGCCTAAACAAGACGGGGTAACGGTAACGAGCGGTAACAGTCAACACGCGTGGGCCAACAAAGAGTGCGTTGCGTAATGGAAATGGCTGCTCAAAAGTGAAATACGAATTGATCGGAGGTGTCGTCATTGGCTGTGACGGCCCCCGCTCTGGGCACTGTCTCCACTAATCATTTGTAGCTCTGCGTGATTTGCCGAATCCAGGGCAAGTAGGCAGAGACCTTCACGTAGACGCCGGGCACATTCACCTGGCCGCATCCAATGCCCCAAGACACCACGCCGACCACGTTCCAGACGCCGTTGCGCTCGCAGACCAGAGGACCGCCGCCGTCACCCTTGCAGGCATCCTTGCCCTCCTCGCCGCCGGCGCAGATGAAGCCCGGATTGAGTTTGTAGCTGTAGCCGAGGCGCGTGTTGCGCAGCTGCGACTCGCACTGATGATGGGACAGAATTGGCACATCGACTTCCTTGAGGATGTTCTGGTATTTGCCGTGCTCGCCGAACGCGTCCTTGCCCCAGCCGGTGGTCCAGCAGCGAGCGTTGGTGAAGTCGGAATACTGATCGGGCAGACAGGCGGGACTGATGTGTGGGTTCTTGGTGAAGTCGACAGGGTGATCCAGCTTCAGTATGGCCAGATCGTTGTCCAGGGTGCCAGCATAGTACTCGGGATGAATGTGCACAGAGACAACATCGCGCTCAATGTAGGGGAAGAACTCGACGTCATGATTGACATCCCATTCGCCCAGGCGCACGCGCAGATCGAATCCATTTTGACTGCAGAAGGAAATGGAAGTTTAGTCTAAATCTTCTGGAAGAGCTAAGAATCCACTTACGATTTAATGCAATGGGCCGCCGAGATGATGTGTTGGGCATCAATGAGAGTGCCGCCGCAGGCATAGATCGATTCCTTGGGGTCCTTCTTGAGGATGGCCACATGCCAGGGATACTCGCCGAACTCACTGTCACCATCGACGTACACGGGATTCTTGATGCGGCCCGTGATGCCGGCAGCGTTCCTGACGCCACAACGTCCCAGCTGCTGTTGCGGGGGAGCCTGGGGGCGCAGTGGGCGACGGCAGCAGACCTCGTTGATGCGACAGGTCTTCTCCACAGGACGGTTGCCATAGTAAGCGCGCTGCAAGGATGGAGAATGAAGGATTAGCATCTGCTTAACTGCTCAACAGAGGATTCTCATATGTCTAACAGTCCGGGATCGTTCAACTGTCCACAACTATGGTTACCTGCTCCACTCCCAACTCAAACTCTTCAGGCCTATCAACGCTGCGTCGCCTGCGATCACGAGGGAAGGTTACATGATCGCTGCCCGCCGCGGCGCCAGGCGCTTGAGCGGGAATGCTATGAACTTGCCCCACATTCAGCTGCTTGCCCCGACGACTGGGCGCCGACCAGTCGGGGTCAGTGGCATTGACGCTGCGCTCGTAATGCTGGGAATAATCGCCGTAGCTGCCAAAGCCAGTGGAGCCAAAGTCTCCGGGAGATGTTTCGGGATAAATGGAATTGTAGGAGTGCTCGAATGGAGCCTCCGAGTGGTGCTCAGCGTGATGATAATGCTGCGTCGGCACATGCACTGAGGGTCCACTGTGGTACTCAAAGATGGGCGAGCTGTGCACCATCTCCACGTCAAAGTGTGGGCCCGAACTTTCGAAAACGTGATGGTGGTGTGTTGGCGGTGGTGCGCTATAGTGGTGCGGATGATGCTCATGCTCGTAGCTGGCAAAGTGATCGTGATGATGGTAATGTGTGCTGTGCACTTCACTCGGCGTCTTCTTGAAGAAATCGCCCACTTTCTGAATGATATTCGCATTGGGTGTTACGTGAAGATTGACCAGTGGCTTGACCACATTCTCGCCGTAATCCGTTTTGCTCACTTGCAGCGAAACCAGCGGATTAACATTGACCAGACCCAGATTGAGGCCATTGGGGCCCAGCGAGCCAAAGTTGGGATTCTGTGCGGGATAATAGTCGTTCAGGACATTGGCTGGATAGCCGCCTGGATAGCCAGCCGAGGGGTAGGGCAGACCGAAGCTAACGCCATATGTGGGCAGAATCTTGCGCTGTATCAGCTCAATGGCTTGGAGGGCGGGCAGTGCCAGCGGAGATGGTCCCAGTGCGCCGAAACGCTGCTGGAAGAAGGACACACGGTGTTAGCCCTAGCAGCAGATGGACGTGGACGTGCGAACCGTTTTAGAGACCGTGCGTGGTTAGGTTGGTTGTTTTTTTTAGTTGCAGTTGGATTAGTGACGAATCTCAGTGTCGTTGGCAGAGAAATCCACGCAGGAAGACGACGACGAGCGGGGGTTATTTGGTTTACCTTTGGCGGAGTTTGAGTTGAGCGTGGAGCGTTGATCAATGCGTGCAGTTGAGTTGTGTTTGAGTATGTGTGTTTACTTGTGTGTGTTTGTGTTTTCTTGTGTGTGTGTGTGTGTGTGGGGAACTAGATCACAATTAGTCTCAACTAGGGAGCATTATACTAAGTGTCAATTGCATTAGTCGGCCACTAACAAGAGCTAAAGGACTGAAGTCTTCGCAGACACTTACCCCTTGGGCGTCCAATGAGAGATCGCTGCTGTCGTTCTCTTTGTTGTTGTTGTTGTCGGCGTCGGCCTGGCGACGTGTGCGTTTCTTCTCATCCTCAGCCTTCTTCTCCTCTTTGGTGTCAGCCTTGGCTGTGGCATTGGCATTGGCCGCAGCATCGTCGCTCAGTGCCTCGATGTCCTTGCCCAGATTTCTGGGATCGATGGCCAGAATCAGATCCTCTTTGCGTCCGATGCGGTCAGCGGCCGGGCACTGATTGATGGGCACGCATTGGCAGTCGACGATTTGCTGACGTGACGTGTCATAGCCACCGCCGGCGCCCTGGTACAGGCCACCCTGGCTTTGTCCATTGTAGCCCGAGGAGATGCCATTGTAGCCGCTGGAGGCACCGCTGTGCAGCTCCTTCTTGTAGTAGTCGGGATTTTGGCTGTGGTAGCTGCCGCTGGGCGAGCCACTGAAACCGTTCTGGCCAAAGCCAGAGCTGGACTGTGACAAGCCAGAGCTGCTGCCGAAGCTACCCAAGCCGGAAGTGGGCTTCTGTCCGGGATAGCCCTGGGAGAGCAGACCGCCCTGGGAGGCGCCATTGAAGCCAGCTGTGAACGCATTCGACTGCGTGAAGCCGGAGCTGCTTGCCTGTGCCTGGGGCGTGTACGTGGCCGAGGATTGGGCCAAGGCGCTGAAGTCGGTGTTGATGGTCTGGCCGCTGCCAATTGGAATGGGAACAGTTGGAATATTGGCGCCATCACCGGCATCCACATGATGGAAATGATGGTGGACATGTTGCTGAAGACCAGCATCGAGCGGAGCACCCACAACGACCTTGGTGCTGGAGGAGGTGGCTGCCGAAGACGACGATGACGATTGCTGGGAATAGAAGCCGTTCAGCGAGGAGCTGGCGCCCTGAATCTTCTCGGGATTCTCAAAGTTGTATGGAGGCACGCCATTCGAGGGGCCATTGTAGATGGGTCCGGGTCCGTTGGGCGAGCCAGTGTAGAGTGGGCCAGGTGGCTTGCTGTCGTAGATGATAGAGCCAGGTGGGGGCTTGGTGTAGGTGATGCCGTCGGAGCCATCAATGCCGGATGGTGGATGCTCCAGATAGGAGCCGCCAAACTGACCGCCAGGTCTGTACAGGCTGTTCATCGGAGGCTTGTAGGAGCCCTCATAGCCCACCTTGCGCGGAGGTCCGAAGGAGTTGATCGAGTTGGATGGCGGGCCCATGGGTGGACGTCCACTGAAGTAGCTGGGTGGTGGCATGGGCTTGGCTGGTCCATAGGGGCCGCCGCCGAAGCTGGATGGTGGCGGTGGTCCTTGGGCATAGATGGTCGAGTAGAAGGGACGCTTCTCCTCCACATCGCAGCTCATCAGACCCAGTCCGCAGAGCTTGTCCCGAATGAGGTTTCGTGCCTGCAAATCGTTGCCCTCCTGCAGGGCCTGATCGATGTTGCCATCGGCATAGACGGCGTCATATTCGCCCAGATTGCGGCCCTCACGGCGCGAGTTGATTAGCTGATCGATGACTGTGTCGATTTCCGTGGCGTTGCTCTGTGTGCTCTCGTGCACGGCGTAGTTGCGTCCCTGTGCGTCCGCCGCGGGCTGTGTGTCCGCCGAGCGCCTGCTCAGCATGGAGTCCGGCGCGTCCATGGGCGCCCACTCGTTGCCCCAATTGGAGTCGGCGGCCACCAGAGCGGAGCTGGCCGCCAGCACCAGCAGGCAGGCCAAACTGTGTCGCATTCTCATTCTCATCGTGCGTGTGTGTGTGTGTGTGCGTGTGCTGGAGAGAAATAAACAAAAGTTAGCTGGGGCCGTTGCATAATCTCGGTGACACCAATAACCCAGAGCATGTTCAAGCCAACTGGTCATTGTCCCAATTTACACACAGTCGACTCTGGCCCCGCCCCGCCCGCTCTTTCACGGGCATTTCGCTGTGGCAATCGCACGAGAGAAGAAACCGGTCTTTCTTACTCAAATCTTCGCGCTGACTCAGCGCCGCGCGGCTTGAATTAAAAAGACTTTTACTTTCGTTCGAGGTCGCAGACCGTGCATGATGGCAGACAACGGCCGACCGCCCGCTCGCTCCAGCTCAATGAGGTAATTTTACTTGGCTCGAGATTTGGCAAGCCCCAAAAACTGATCGCTCAACTTGATCTCTGCCTTGACAGCAGCGTCCGTTCGGCGTCAGTTTTTGACTCGGCATTTTCGTAACTCCCGACTATTTACATGCCTCTGCCCGCCCGCTGGCTGCGTGTTATGTCATTTACGCTTTTAATGTGTTTTTCTTTCTGGAGCGTGGGTCGCTGGTGAGTCTCTTGTTGAGATCTTTTCGGGTTATATAAAGCGCACTTTTGCTGTGCCCCCCATCGAACGGAAGTCGTGTGCAACGTTGCATTGCAAATTGATCTCGACTTTGTATTGTTTTATTTTATTTTTTGCCTGAGCAATAAAGTTAATTTATGTGTGTGTGTGTGTGTGTGTGTGTGTGCAACTGGGAGCTTGTCTTCAGATTTGCAGTGAAAGTTTTTTGATATATAGGGTTTAGGTCGTTGACTTCGATATATACTATATCAATCGAATATTGACTGCTCATTGATGGGTATAGTAGGCGTGGCAGTGGGCGAGCTTACTATTATGGTAATGGGATTGCAATTGCAGCTTGTTAAACTAATGAGCTAGCTGAAGAAAGGAGCTAAAGTGGCTGATAGTAGATGTTATATGGGTAGTATGATCAATCATATACATATGTTATTTAGAGTTTACATGTTAGAGGCAATTACGGTGTGGTAGATTGCCTATGCCAGCTTCTATTACTCTACATGAATGCTGACTTGATTTTATGGGAATTAATATTGTATAAAATTGTATATGATAACATTTATAAAACTCCCATCGTTTGTTCACTTTATGAAGATCTAGTTTTGGCTAGACTTGCAATATCTATTGTAGCTTAAATATTTCTTATGTATACACATATACATATATTTATCAATATGTCAAATTTGGTAAGACTTGACTTTTGTGTCTTTCATTTATTCACACGTCTTTCAGATCTGTTTCTACATCCTCTTATATTTCACTGATTGCAACACTTTTCACTCCATCTCTTTCTCGCTCACTCTTACCTTTCGGTTTTTTATATAAATATTCCAATATGCTGGTAATCCTTATGTAAGTGGTCTTTGTGCTTATTATTTTTTGTTATCCTATCACTGCACCACTGCACCACACTGTGTCTGCCTCGTTTGTTAACGTTTTCTTCACTGATTTCGCTTTCGACTGCGCCTTGGATTTTATACAAAAGTTGCGCATGCGCAAACTCGGCGTCGCAGTCGTTGGCTCTGTCGCTGCGGCTGGCTCTGCCTCGGCTGCTGCTGCTTGTTTGCGAATTGTTGGCTCAAAACAAAACAGAGAGCTCACCATTCGTGGCTATGACGTCAAAGGCTTTACTTTTTGGGTTTTTTCTTTCGGCCTAACTGCATTCTGCGTATCAGCGAAGGTTAAGATGAGCTCTACGCGGAAACCTTAGCTACAAATTAAGTTTGTTGCAATCGTGTAAACTAAAAGGGGGCACATTAACAGAGTTGAAGAGATGGAGAAGAGACCCAAATTAAAAATTAAAAGTTAAAAAAAAAGAAATATGTTGAAAACTCTTACGTCCCAAATTAGCGCTTTATGTTTTCATTAATGTATTGTTATTTTTTTTTTTTTTATGTGGGCTGCAGTTTGATGTCGCGAGATGTTTATGTACAAATTTTCACCACAGTTTCCGCATAAGGCGGTTGCTTATGAAATTTGCACTTATTAATTGGGTCAGCAGCAAATTCAACGAAAACTGACCCAAAGATCAGGCCGCTGACTAATCGACGACGAGCCTCAAAGGGCAACGCCACTAAAAACCGGATCTGGCCCAAAAATGAATTGGAAGCAACAGCTCGTATTTACCCCAGGGCCAGGCGCAAGCAAACGCACACTCGGTTGCTCAGTCATTCAATCAAACATTATTTTCCGTTTAGCGGTTTTACCCGAAGTTCATAAAAATCATATATTGTTTATTAATATGTAGCTCTGTCTGGGAATCGCGCGCGTGCCGAACCCTGTTGTGTATGGTCAGTGATCAGTGATCAGGCATTAGTATTCCTCCTCACTCTCTTTCAATCACTAGCAGTCGGTCAGTCAGTCATTCAGTCTGACTGTGTGTGTGTGTGTGTGTGATTGACCTTGGATTGTTTAATTGCCATTTGATGTTAACGTTTCCAAGAAAGCTGTTAATATGTGTAAGCAGGCCGCTGCTCCGTGTTAATTATGCTAATCAGCACAAGCATTTCACTCTGTTTGTATACCCTGTAATCAATGAATCGATATATATAAGTGCAGTAGGTATATACATATGTATCTACTCAATCAAGTAAATGGGATCAGATGCTGCCATCTTTTTACTAGATTATCCGATCATCATTTCGTATTACAATGAAGTTTACTAAAGCTCATGATGATAATGCAATGACTTGTTTTCTGTATTACTCTATTAGTACACCCCGCTTAAGTATTAAAAGTTGTTATCTACAATATAATACCCAATCCATAACATAAACTTTAGCCATAAGTTATTTCTCTTCCAGGTCTCTCTCCATATTGTTCTCTGCATATATGTTTACAGGGTATTTCGTCGTCTCTCACCCACCTTAGGCCTCAAGTGTTTGCCAAACAGTCACCAGTTCAACAGTTCGTGTAGTTTTTATCAATCGCAAAGCTTTGACCATCGGGTTTTTTCGCCTGAGTCAGTCAAAAGTTTTTCGATTTTGGGGGCATGTTTGAAGCAGTCTGCTTTATAGTCAACGCACTTCCGATTGAGTTTTTTGGAAATTAGTTTCAATATTTGCCAAGTGAATTCCCAGTAGCCGCGGCTTGAACTTGACCTTATGCTGTGCGC
The DNA here is from genome assembly GCF_001654015.2 of Drosophila navojoa. The sequence continues at coordinate 408,966 of NW_022045895.1, forward strand.
ACTCCGCTCTGGGCACCTTGTGCCAGCCAGCTGTAGATGTTGCTCTGTAATCGGGTTCAGGGCTTCCATTGATCTTTTAATTGCAAATCTTTAATCGAATAGCTCTTATGTTGATATATGTCAAATATTGTGGGCTTGACATTCAATTCGATGATTTTACGGGGAGTTGAAAAGGTAAAAATATATTAAATGAAATCTTTTTCGTTTCATTTGGTGTTTGGTCAACTCAAGTAAAAAATGGATCTATGTTTGCTGCTTATATAAAGGTTAATTATATACATGCATAATCGACATTGATAGATTGCTTGATACTTATCCACAAGCATATTGGGCCTTACATTTGTCTACAAAATATGGATATATGCTGCTATAAGACCTTTCCTACGTTTCTCTCAGAAGTTTAGAAATATTAGACATTTTTGTATTACTTTTTTTCGAAATATTCATAGGCTTATCAAGGTACAAAGCAAGACTAAAAGACATCCTGAGCAAGGCCTAGGTCTCTTTTATTAAAGGACATTTAACTCATCATCTAAACAACTATCAACTTCTTCCTGTTCAACTCATTTACATAAATTTTGTAGGCCTTTATATTACTCTATCATTTCTAGCTTATAGATAATTTGTCACAGTTTTGTAGCCTCTTCGAAACATCGTTAATCTGCGTTTATTTGCATACTCCTCTTTAGTGTCTTTGCTTGACTCTATCTTTTCCTCTCTCACTCTATCTCTTCCTCTCTCACTCTCTTTCTCTCTGTCATTCCCCCATTTTTTACTCGAAGGTCACTGGTTTTTGTCTGTGTGTCTCAATCGCTTCATAACCAATAGCTGAATAGCTCCCACATATATCGGCATTTTGGCATTTCTTCATGCAAAGCAGGCGCTAAAATTGGGCTCTAATTATGGGGAAGCTCTGTGTGCAGCTGCAACTGCAGCCGCAACCGCATTCACCTCCATTTGCGTATTGCAACTGTGCCACGGATTTGCCCAAAAACTAAATGGAGTTTTGGAAAATCCCGGCCAAAAGGCAATTGCAAGAGACGCCAAGCTTCAGTTAGCAATTGGCCTAGCCAATTCTCATTGCTCCGAGTCGGTCGTTAAGTCTTGGCCAGGCCTTGGGAAAACCCCGGCTCAGGTTTTGTGGCAAGCTAAGCCACACTGTTGTTTCGTCTCTCTCAGCCTCTGTTTGAGTTCGGCTTTATGTTTTTTGTTTTCTGTATCTCTCGCTGTTTGTATGGCTTACATAATCCAAGCGCCGAATGCAGTCACAGCCGGCACGCGATGCAGTCGAGCTGAGCGAATTGCTCGCACCGTGATTCATTCGATTCAAGAAATGTGTTTGGGCGCACACTGAAAGAGGGTATCTGAGTTTTTATATGAAATATGTAAGCAATTAAATAAATGCTTATACTATTGTATATGTATATATACACTAATGTAGGTATAAGTAATATAGATAGGTAGTACAGTATATAACAATGTGTGTATACAAAATAAAGGTTGATCTATGAAGTTCTATATATCTGGTAAAAATATGAATAAGCATATATCTTAAGTTTTATATAGTTTCCAGAAAAAAATCCTATTGTAAGTTAATAATAATTTTTTTTATTTACATTTTTCTTTTACCGAAAACCTATTCTATTTGTCAACATACTTTACTTAGAGTATTTCTATAATATCTAAAAGTCTTTATCAATATGAAACTCTATTAAAGAGCATCTCATATTCACTAATTCATTTCTTAATGAATTTTCATTGTTTTTGATTGAATTTTGTTTTGATTCGTTTTGCGTTTTTCGCTTTGCGCACGCAGCTGGAATTTAAATAAACTTTAAACAATTTTATTTTTTTGCGGCGTTTGTTTTGCTTTTGCGAAACTGCATGTAATAAATTAGGATTGGTTTATTATTGTATTTATTAGTTGGTTAATCGTCAAGGTCATTCACCCACATTGTGTGCCCGGCATGATTAGCAGGCGGCTTAGGCTAGGGTTTGCCTAAAACTGACTCATAGTTCGGACTCTTGGCTTGGCCCTTTCGCAATGCCCGCATGGTCTAGTAGTTTGTGAGCCCTTTCACTGGCAGTCGTGTGGCATAAGGAAACAAGTTGCAAGAGCAAGAGCCAGCAACACCTTCAATTTGTGGTGCCCCCTCGGCTGCCTCAACTCAACTTCCGGCGCCAAGAAAAATTGTTTTTCTTGCCTTTGTTTTTGATTTTTTTACGCAGTGAAAGCTCTGCTGCCGCTGGTTCACAGCTGTTAATCATTTCTGGCAGCATTTGTCTAACATTGCCTCCACAGAGATCGTTGAGATTACATAAATTATTTAAATTGAGCTTTTTTCTACACCCTGAGAATGATTGCCTGAGCTCATTGAAATTTTGGCAATTTTTTGCTTGGACTGTCAAACAGTGAATCATTAACATTTGCCCATCTCCTGGAAATCAAGAATTTCGAAATTTAAGCAGTCAAGGTTAGGCAGGGCTCCTTCTAATCTTACGGCTAATCTATCTGTCCCCAGCTCACCTCAGCCCTCTCCCTTTGCTCACTGCTGTTGCCAAATTGCTCAGTTCTGGTCGCAACTTATTAGCTTTTTGGCCACTTAGCCTAAGTGCTTTGGCCCTCTGATTGGCCTGGCCAATAGTTAGTTTAGCCTGTAAGTTCTTCATCTCTGCGCACATTTTTTCTGCTCTGCTTAACTTGTTAGATTCTGTTTTCTTTTGTGCGTCGCTGTCGCTGCTGCCTGGCTTTGTGTACACCACCAATGGGGGGACCACCCATGGCCATGGCCCTGACCATTGCCGTTGGCATCCCTAACACTATGCCAGCCCCAGACCTAGACCCAGACCCAAAGCTAAGCCGAGGCTATGGTTAAGCCGCAGTCTCTGCGATGACAGCATAACGACGCATTCAAATTCCGCTCTATTGATAAACAAACAAACCGATTACGCAGCGGTGTGCTGGCAACGATCCAGCACCACCCAGCACCATCCAACACCACCCAGCACCACCCATTCGCTGCCCGTTGTGATAATTGTGTGTGTGTAATCAGCGCAGCAGTTGGCATTGCTCTAGCTACGTCGTCGAATTCCTAGTAAATGCAATGAACTCGAATCTCTCTCAGCTTTAAGCATCTCGCATTGCGGCCTTTACGGCGCTCGCTTTAAAATGCGCGCCACCTGGCGGCCGGTAGTGGCAGCTACGTCTGAATACATTGGCATACTTTTGTATTGAGCGCTCTGGAGCATTGCATCATTGCATTCGAAACTGAAAATGACAGGCATAGATATTGGTCTGTGCGACTGCGGTTGCCTGTGTGGTTGGTGGGTGGTTGGGTGGTGCAGACAATGGCCAAACATTCAATCGATAAAGACCAATAATTGTCGTCGAGCTGCTCGCCTCGGTGATATGATGTGACCTTTGTCTGTGCCGGAACGTTTTTGTGCTCCGAAGGCGCTTTCAATTTTACATAATATCGGAGCAGCACTACAACGGGAATTGATCCCAAACACCATATAAGCGGCACTTGTCACTGGCAGAAACGGCGCATGGTTTATGTTCTTGCATTTTACAGAAATGCAAATGCGTCACTTTGAAATGCCATAAAAGATTGAGTTGCAAAAGTTATGCAGTAGACAAAAGGCGTATTCCGCATAGCCGATTAAGTCGTATGTGTGTAGATAGGTCTGCACAGTGCAGGTAGTGCTTGGAAAAAATTGGAGCCAAAATCAAGGGAAGGACCAAGATACGTTGAATGCGGGAACGGTACGGATTCTGAAAAGAGGATATGGGAAGGAAAGACACACAATCTTAGGAAGGAGTCTGGGGAGACCTACGCCTTTTTGGTTACGTTACTGCAGAAGTTCGTTTCAGATTGACCACAAATCTGCCAGAGTATTTGATATACATATGCCACTTGGGGGCACAGCAAAGCAAAGTTGAAGTTCTGAAATTGGAGTGCCAAAAATTTGATATTTCGATTACGAAAGTCTCTCCTTAGACTTTAATAAAAATGTCTATAAAAGAGTATTATGACGCCCAGCTCTCTCTCTCTCAAGTTTCCTAGGAATAACTCTTCCTTGGAAAAGCTGATATAAAGGCCTTCTTCCCACTTCTCTTCATCTTACCTACTGCATTCTCGACTGTCCCAGGACTTACTCAATCATCGCTTACTGCATTTCTGCCACTTAAAGTAACCTCGAGTTCATGCAGCTCACGGACTTTGGCACCTTAGGTCAATTGCATAATATGACCCAAAATGACCAGCGTTGCGGTCAACTCTTTGGCCAACTGTTGCCAGCCCGTTAACTTGGTTGGGGTTCACCTTTGGCCTGAGCATCGATATCAGTTGAGGAGAGTTCAAGGTTTACAATTTCATAAATTTTCATTGTCATTGTGTGGCGCTTGCATGCTCTCGCTTTTCATTCAGCTAGACGAATCCCCATCGAAATTCCAAACGCTGGCGGGCCAAACACCTGGCGGCTGCATGGCTTCTTGCTTGTTATTGTCAACTCGACGCCGGCCTACAGATATTACCACTCTGCTGCTGGGTGAAGGTACTGTCTGCTGTCGGGTCGAGTCGAGTCGAGTCGAAGGTTCATCAGCTTCTCGGATTATTTGTGTGGCACCGGTGACGTCACCTCAACACCTAAATCAACTGTGAAACGTAGCGCAAAATTTAATTGACATTTGCATTGATTTTAACGAGAACTAATCCGCCAGTCTGTCAGGCACATGGAACACCAGCTACCCCACCCAAAAAAGAGATGCAGACATCGATGCGGATTCGCAGACGTGGGCTTGTTTATTCGCATGTCAAATCAGTTCGCATAGAGCGTGGACAGAGTGTGTGGATAGAGATAGCTCCAGGCCATGGGCTCAACTTTATGGGCGTGTACATAGGCAGCGGCTGGGCTCAGCGGAGTCAGTGGGGCCACGACGAGGCTGTGCACTGAACTGTGTGGTGCCAGCAACGTGGTGGTGCGACGCGGCACAGTGTGGTGCACCACAGTGGTGCTCTGATGGGACACAGCGGTCAGCACATGCTCCACGAGCTCAGCCCACTTGAGCAGTCCATGTGGTGCCAAGTGCAGCTCAGCTTGAGTGGAGCTCCACAGAGTCAAGAGAAGTGTGAAAATCTGAAAGGCAAAAAGCGGAAAAGTGGAAAACTTGAGAACTCTTATAATGAAGTAAAATGATGTAGAATGATGTCGAATGATGTATGTATGTACGTATTTGTTCCTTAGATGTATAATCTAACATTGATTTGCAATGCATTTAAAGCTATTCATCTTAACCAGGCGAAGATCAAGTTGCTTGGCCAAATCAGCTCAAGATTTCTAAGTTTCTATAAAATCGATAAATTTCGATAATCAATTTGCTGTTAAGGCATTATACTAACACCTATACAATGCCTGTTTGCCTGCATGAGCTTTCCCCCGTCAGCAAACAGGGAATTCACGAGTCGTTTCCATTTCAGTTGAGGCCCGCCTTCTTGCTCATTAAGGGCCCGCCAATGGACAACAATGGAGGCAGCCGTCTGCTGATGTTTATTGAATTGCTGTGGGCAGTCGGAAAGGCAGGCAGACGGAGCTATCAAAGGAACCAGCGCAGCAGATTGCAAATGCGAATTCTTTATTCCAAACAAATAGTGAATAGATGTAAGAGTAGAGAGACAGATAGACAGAAAGAGCATTGAAAATGGCAGGTAAAGTGTCAGAGGCAGAGAAAATAGATAGCAAGAGATAGATAGACGTGTTAGCTAGAAGAAGAAGCAGAATTTTGTCGTTGTTTTCTCTTTGGTTTCATCTTGTTGCTCGTTTAGTTGGCTTTTTTCGTGATCTCTACTGCTGGATCAGCACCACGCGCGGATCGGCGGAGATGGTCCAGATCAAGGGCTGCTGCTGACGCACCAGCTGGGTGGTGCGCACCGCTGGTCCCACAATGGGCGTGACGAGGCGGCGATGATCGTGCACCACCGTCTGACTCTGATGCGACACCGCTGTGGGCACATGCTCCACCAGCTCACCCAGCTTGGCCACCGTGGGCTCCTGTATGGTCAGCACGCTGCGCAGGCCCGACCGAGCGGAGACAATCAGTGGCAGTGGCACGGAGACGGGCACCGCAGTGACCAGGCGAGCGTCGGCGGCTTCGGCTATGGCATTGCTGGCGGACGCTTCAGCTGGCGCTTGCTCCGGCTCCGGCTCAGCCGAGGAGGCGCTGCTCTCGTTGACCAACTCGGCAGACTCTTCGCTAATGGCCAGCGGCAGAGCCGGCGACGAGGATTTGCTGCTGCTCAGAGCCACCAGATTGGCGGGCCATTCCAGTGTAGCAGCCCCAGCGGCAGACAGGCAAATGGCCGCAAAGGCGAAAAGGCTCAGGCGCTGCCAGGTGATCAGAGAGTGAGAGAAGTACTAGACTGGTCAATAGACTGACTCACCAGCTTGAACATGATCTGAGAATCTCGATAGGAAACTAGATGAAGGCAGCTAATTGACTGATGCTGCAACCAGAACTTGGTCCAGCTTTTATAGCAGACGTTGCGCCTCACTGAAGCGAGAACATAACTAGATCGATGATTTTGGGGGGTGTATATCAAACGGGTATGCCCGGCCAAGCAGCTGCTTTGAAATTCTTAGAAGATCGAGGAATCTATCCCATCTTTAACATTTGTACATCACTCCATTCTGACTCTTCTACTCCCTCAAGCCTAAACTATTTACCTATATACCCTTAATATACCCATTATTATAGCAACACGATTTCCAACGTAAAACCAGAAACATTTATTTTTTATATTTTTGAAATTTGATATAATACATTGAATACATTGAATACTCTTAAATGAAATTCTCCGGGATGGGTATGTCGCACTTGTGCTTCTCCACCGTCCCAACGTGAAACCATAAACATTTATTGTGTGATATCTTGAACAATACGATAGTGCGAGAGGGCGAATCATAGGCTAGGAGCAAGTCTGATTAGTGTGCTTTGAAGAACTCAGCTAATAAAAGTATGACGTAGAACTAGACACATTTACAGTTTGATATCCTGAACGAATGAAGAAAGGACCGAAAGGAAAAAACCCATAGGTGTCTTGTAAATACTTTGGCTGCGTAGAGTCGATTCTGCGGCATGGATCTGCGGCATGTCGCACTTGTGTGTCTCCTCCATCCAAACGTAGAGGTGTGTAGTGTACAGTAAACATTCGCTGAACGAGAACAGATCTTCTGGGATGGGTATGTCGCACTTGTGCTTCTCCACCATCCAAAAGTAAAACCAGAAACATCTAAGTATTTGATATCTTGAAAGTTAAGAGCAAGAGGCAACGCGTGATGAAGAGGGGCAGGGCAAGTCCGATTAGTGTACGGTTAGAGCAGATTCTCTGGCAGGGGTATGTCGCACTTGTGCTTCTCCCCCAGCCAGAAGTGCTCCAGATAGCTGATGGGATCCTTGGGCTGATCACGGGCCAGAGCCACCATGCCCTCCATCATGATGGGCACCACCTCGCGGTCCAGGTATGCGCGTAGCTCGTCGTTAGAGCGATAGTACTCAGGCTTTTCGCATGCGGGCTCCGCCTCGCCTTTCTTGGGCTTTGGTGGTTTCTTAATCGATTCGCATTTGACGACTTGCGGTGGTTTTTCTACGGGCGCTGGCTTCGGTGGCGGCGGCAAATCCTTCTTGCAGCACATAACCCAATTCTTTTTGCTGGATTTCTTCTTCTTCTTGACCACGACATCATCACAGTTTTCATCTGCTTCAGCCATTTTGTGGAAAATTCAATTATTTTCCAGTGATCGAAAATACAAAAAGTGTTTGGAAAAATGATGAAAAATTTTGTTGTTTACTTTACTGTGTTGTTTCTATATATGAACTAAAATGTCTAAGGTCTACGCTGAGTCGGTAAATATGACACAGAGCTCAGAAATGCTATGCTAACTTGATGTAGCTGTTGCAAATATCAAAATCAACTCGGAATATATCCATAAAAATAAAGTAAAATATATTTATTTATTTAAGCATTTTTTGTGGGGTATACTATACTATATTAAAGTCTAAGTACTATAGCTTCCTTAAAAATAAAATTAAATATTTTAAATATTTTTTATTTAGAGAAACCCCATCAATTCAGAGCCCCATCCCTGCACATACCCTGTAAAAAGTTGCAAGCATGAAATGCAAAAGTTTATCTTAATTAAATTGAATTTATTGAAACACAATTCTCGTTGTATTGTTACAAACAATCCGAACGCACACACCTACACATACACATACACATACAGAGATCTGGGAGTATTCGGCATGAAAACCCGTTCAACACACCCGCCATGCCTGCGGCCGACTCCTGCTCGGTCGGACTTAAGCCGCTTAGCGCTAGATGGCGCCACGTGTGGCAACTTATGCAATCGGAGCCGTCGCCGGGGCTACGCAAATGAAGCGCAGCATCTGCCACTCGAATGCGCACCGTGCCAGCACTCGAATGGCTAGCCATATATACGTACATATCAGGTAAACGATATATGATATACAAATGTGATCCACATGCAGGCTCAATCAAGTTTTGAAAACGATGTGCGCGGTGCCAGCGCAATTTTTCGTTTGAAAAACTTGTTTAAGTCCGCATTGAGGCCGCCGAAGAGCGCGTAGCACAAGCGATTCTCCAGCTGCCAGATGAAGTGGTCCATCCGATGGAATACCGCAAGTATCCGGAAGATCGTCAGAGCGAGCAGCACGCACAGCTGCAGCTGACACCGCCTCAGGCCGAGCAGCAGGCGACTGTGGTTCAGCTGCACCAGGTAGAGCCAGGTAACGAGCAGCGCCAGCTTGGAGTTGCTGCGTAGTGGTCATCAATGCAGTGGGATTGGGTTCAAGCGGGATGGCGTGCTCAGACTCACGTGCTCAGCTTCACATAGGCGACATTCTGCAGCTGGCATCGATTGATGAGCAGCGCTGCGACGGGCTTCAGGAACTCGGCTCCGCTGCCTATTACAGTGCCAATTATCAGAATGGGCAACGTGGCGCTTCGTCCATAGATCTTGGTGGCCAGCTGCACGCCCCGCTCGATGTGCAGCACCTGGTTGAGCGCCGTGACCGGTGCGACCAGGCAGCGGCAGGCCGCCGAGCGGCCCACGGCATAGGCCACATCGAACGGGCTGTAGAAGACGATGTACCAGGCGGCTGTGCACAGCGCCACATCCTGGGCGTTGTTCAGTGGCTCCAGCGGCAGACTGCCCAGCAGGAGGCTGACCAGGATGTCGCCCGCATAGCTCAGCAGTATGTGCGTCAGCCAGAGCGTGAAGGGTCGCATCTTCTGGCTGCGGCGTCCGGCCGAGGTCTTCCACAGCTCGTCGCGCAGCTGAACGGCGATGAATGCGTGGTGCAGGCCGCGAAAGACGATGTGGTTCGATAGTTGCTTGAGCAGCTGCTGCCAGTGCATCGTTGGCGTCGCATGCAGAGCCGGCTGCTGAGATCCGTTGCCACTCCTGCCTCCTGCCTCCTGCCTCCTTTCTGTCTTCCTTCGCGCTTCAGTGTTCGCGACGTTCGTTCGGATCGCAGTCGTTGTAGAAACTTTGAAAGCTCACTTGAATTTCGAGACGGTTTTCAAATTGTTTGCTTAATTAAAAAAAATTTCTTGAAATGTGTAAAACACGAACTAAACTAACTGAAGCTGCGTGTGTGCGTGTGTGTGTGCGAGTGGGTGGGACTGAGCCCGCAGCGAGGCGTAGCTTATGTTGCGCACGGGCTTGATGCGGGGCAGCGTCTGATGCACCACCGGATGGGCGGCGTAGGTGAGATGCGCCGGTGTGTGGTGCACTTCCGGAACCTCCAACCCTTTGTTGACCTTTGCATTGACAATGCGCACAGTGGGCGTGGCCAGGATTAGCTGCGGCTGCGGCGCTGTCGACAGCCGCACAAAGCTTTGATGGGAGATGGCGCTGCCCGCCGCCTGCCCAGCCTTTGGCGTGTGCACAATGGTCGCTGCCCAGCTGGACGCGAACATAGCCGAAACGAGGAGGATTAGCAGCAGCTGTCCCACTGCGGCGATATACATGCTGAATAACCGTTGTCAGTGGAGCAAATAAAGCCAAACGAGCTGCGCCCCGAGCGTTTTTATAGCTAATCGCTACGAGAGACTCTTGAACAGCTGCTGCTAAGGTCGACGGCAGCCGAACCCTTCCACGCGCTTAATTAATTAATCAAAGTAGCCAGAAAGCAAAGAAAGAAATCAAATAAAAAAGTGCGTCAATTGAAACGCACTTAAAGCTTCAATTACGCGCCTGGGGCTAATTGTTAAAGGTGGCGAACGCAGCTAATTGAAGGCGAAGAGATGGAGGTGGAGAGGGGGCGAGAGACAGAGAGAGAGAGGGGAATGAGAGAGACGAAAAGCAACTGCTTATAAAGCAAAGTAACAAAGTTACAAATTTTATGTGATGTATGCCTGTCAAATACACTGTAATTAGTTAGACTTTTGAGAGGCTATATATGCTGGCAAATGGGAATATTTCCACAAATTTTATAGAGTTGCCCAAGAAAATGTTTTGTATCAAGAGATACTTTCAGAAGTTGTTCTAGCATAATATTAGTTTTTGGTAAATAATAGATACCCCACATAATAAATTTAATGTGGTCCGAATATATGTTGTGATTTGCTTGAAGAGTAAAAGTGTTCATAGTTTAATGTGTTCTCATATTATTTCCTAGGAATATATAACTACAAGAAATATATATATTTATGTACAGCAAATGAAAAAGGGAAATAAATATGAAATACATTTTAATGAAATGATAAAATAATAAATAAATATAAATAAAATAAAAAAGAATTTATATATATGGATATACATATATATGATGTATAAAATAATAAACAAATATCGATAAAATAAGATAATAAATTTCTATATGTACATACATACATATATAGATATACCCTTAAGGTAGATATATTCATAAGAATCGCTACTACTTATATGCCCATATTCAGGCCCTTTACAGGGTATCTAAAAGCAATAGATTTCAGCTACAAGCTGCCGCCGCCGAGGGGCGACCAACCTTCAGCGGGTTGCGCATGCGTTGCCATAGCCAGACTTAGCTGACTCGCACCACTCGCAGCACCACTGACACCACTCACTGTTGTTGTTGTTGTTAGTAATTGTTGTTATTGTTATTACTACAATATTTGCGGCATTCGCTCGTATTTATTTATACACTTCTTTTCGTTTTTTCTTCGTTTTTTGTGTGTGTTTTATTGCTTTACGTAAAGCGTCCAAGTTGAGACACTCCCACAATTGCAAGAGAAACCAGCACCAGCACAGAGCAGAGTCAGAGGCGTCGCCCCCGTAGCTACACCCTCGACTGCCCCGCTTGGCACTACGAGCGGTACGCCACTGGTTTGGGCCAGCAATTGCTCGACTGTGATTTCATGGCACAGCAATTCACACTGCCATTCAGTTTAGCTTAGCCACTCGCTTCGTTTTCGTGTTTATTGAGGCTGCCAAGCAGCGGAAAAATAAATCTAGAGCCGCCACCGCCATCGCCCCCGCCCCCAACTCAAGCGCTTAGACAAAGATAATGCGGCTATTGGTGAGTTTATGATCTAAAGACTATGTGGCATCTATATTTATACTTGAATCGTCTTGCAGCTGCTGCTGGGACTGTTGGGACTCTTGGCTCTGGCCTTGGCCAGGCCCAAGCAGATGCTGCTGATCGATTCGGCGCCGTCGGTCGTCTCGTACCAGGGCTCCTCGCAGACGCACACCCGCTTTGTCATTGCGCCGATGGGCCGTGCTCTGGGCTATGTGGAGCCCACGAATGTGAATCGCACCTTTCATACGAACTCCAGCTCGACCAGCCTCTCAGCTGGCCATGAAGTACTCCAAATTCGACCCGTCTATGTGCCCTGAGAATCTTTGTAGTCGCATGTCATTGAGCTAGGCTGTGTGTTATACGTATACGTGCATCAGTATTGTAAGGGGTACGAACATACTCGGAAATATACGAAAATACCCAAAATTTTATATATATCCCATTCTTAAAAGATTTTTTAATTCTTGTAAAAAAAAAACCCCCCAAACGGCCATAAATAAGTATAGATCATGTCGCTAGCTCGTCGTTATTCCCGACTGCCGGCGCCTGGGGCGATGCTGAAGCTGGTGCAGGCCTCGGAGACGGCCCTGGAGGAGTCCGCCCTGGATTTCTATGAGAAGAACAATTTGACATGGCGCGCGCAGTTCACGAATCCCTCCCTGGCCCGGCTCGGCATCGGCACCGAGTTCCTGCCGGCGAAGAGCAAGCGGCAGAAGTCGTCGACGAACGGCGACACTGAATCGGAGAATCAGCAGAACGGTAATAGAACCTATCGCATCTATAATGTTTCTGAATTTCTGGACTATTTGCCGGAAATCGATTCGGACTACGAGAACTTTGTGCCGATCTCCACACTCACGCCCAATTCAAATTTCTGACTTGTACAATAATCCAGCAATGCAAAAGCATTCCATCTAATAGCAAACCCAAACCAAACAAATTTTCTTCTTGTCTGCTCACGACTCCCGTATCTGATCTGTTCTTCTCTTCCTACTCCTCAATCGCAGGATGGTCGTGTCTGCTCAATCGCTGTCGCATCTGAAATGCTGTCGGCCAGCGACTGACCCGTCCCAACGGATACCGCCGCACTTTTATATACATACTATGTAATCGCTCAACGCTCGCTGTCTCTCTCTCTCTCTCTCTCTGTCTCCCTCTGCCTTTCTGTGTTTGTCTCTTTCGCTTCCACTGCTTTGTGAAATAAATGTGCATTTCATCTTATATTCACAATCTGTTCGACCTTCGCTCGGCGGCGGCGTCAGAGCCCTAGACTTGGTTGGCTTTAAGACAGCGCTTTGAGCCTTCACGAAGGTTGATCTGTGTGGGTGTACCTGTGTGCCTGTGTGTGTGTGTCAAGCGTAGCTTTGACTGATTAAAGTAGGCTTTTTGTCTTGTACTTGAATGATTGATATCGTGACACGGGCACGCACGAAATGCTGTTCTCTAATTCAAATTCGTTTCGTATGCCAAGCGTGCTGAGCTTTAGCTTCTAGTTGTGATAAATTGACCCTATGCAGATGGCAAGAGTTATAAAAATACTACTACTCGAGTGTCTGCTGATAGATTAAGTCTGCTACAGCTGTGACTGATTGAAGTCGGTTTTGCTTAGGCACTCGAATGATTGGTAGAATTTAGGAGAACTTCAAGAGCTTCTTTGGGTTTCGTGTCAACATTTATTAAGCTCTAGAGAGCTTTAGCGATTGCAACTGCTATTTTAAGATAATATATTATCTTTTATTTTTAGCTAATGATATTTTAAAACTCTAACTGTAAAATATGAACAACTTTGATTGAAATAGGATTTTATCCATTGATTGATGACTGGATGATTGATGATACAATACACTTTCCTATTATTACCTATGATTGATGGTAAAATATACGTTATTTATATCCCATTTGTTCCACATTGCAATAGTTGATTGCAGAATAACTCAAAGCTGAGTTCAGGGTTTCAGATATCAGACATTTTACCAACTAAGGTATTCTAACAATTGAGATTCAATAATATCATACAATCATTACTCAATATGTTGAATATATTAGAAAATATATATTTATTAAAATCTATTAGTATTGTTCACTCTAGGAAATAATCTTTTAATGTTCCCACATCAATCACTGACTTGCCTACAAAGCGCAACTTCAGCTCTGTTTGCTGCCAGGAGATCCCTTCCGCCCGCTTAATCCAGCAATGCCCCAGTTCAAGTTCAATGCTGACCCCGCAAAAAGAAAATAAAATAAAATAAAAAACTATGAAATAATAAAATGATAAGCAATTTGCTCGAAACAAGTTTGCAAATTTGCTTTGCGTTTGCTTTGGTCTGTGTTTGTGTTTGTGTTTGACTCGGGTTTGTTTGCGTTTGCTTGAAGGACACTTGGGCAAACACTTTGACGATATAAAAGTCCGGAGCAGCTGCCTCAACAGCAACAGTCTCTCGTCAGCTGCAATCCAACTAAAAACCCAACTCTAAAAAAATGTTCCGTTTCGTAAGTTGCTAAGGGGAGTAAGGATCCTGGATTTCGCCTAATCCTGTTTCAACATTATAGATCGCTATCTGTGCCCTGGCCACCATTGCCGCTGCCGCACCTGGCTTCGTGGAGCAGCATCATGTGGTGGCAGCACCCGTCGTTGCCAAGGTAGGCGCAGTGGTGCACAGCGCACCCGTGGCTACGTCCCACCAGAGCTTCACGCAGTTCCACAACCAGGCGGTCATCACGCCCGTGATCAAGCAGGTGGCTCCAGTGGTGCCCGTCGTCAAGCAGGTGGCTCCAGTGGTGCCCGTCGTCAAGCAGGTGGCTCCTGTGGTGCCCGTCGTCAGCCATGTGGCTCCCGTGGTGCCCGTCGTCAAGCACGTGGCTCCAGTCGTCCAGCACCAGACCTATGTGGCGCCCGTGTCCGTTGTGAAGACTTTGCCCCACGCTGTCTCCCACCAGAGCCACACCCAGATCCACCAGAAGTCCATCATCACCCCGGTGGTTGCACCCGTGCTCAAGACCATTGCCACGCCCGTGGTCAAGCATGTTGCCGTCGCTCCCGTCGCCCACGTCTACCATCACTAAGAATGTTTTCTGCTTGACTTGTTGATTATTTGAAATAAATTGGGAGTGTTAAATGAAGCTACGAATTTCTTATTTTATTTCACAATTACTGTATAAACATATACATATTTCTATATTTAAACAAATTTTAATTTAATATATACATTGAGCTTTTAAACGAACAAGGCAATGAAATATCAGGCATCAGTGGATTTATTGAGGCTTTATGTTAGCTAACATAGATGTTTATGTTATCTAACATGATTGCTTGTGTATATGAATGGATCAATACATAGAATGAAACTTACATATATAGATTTATATATACATACATATATCAACAATGTTTGTATGCCTTTCAATAATTTTTCTCATTTAATTTATATTTATTTATTATGTAGAAATTCTCTTCTATTAGAATGTATTTCCTGCACGGAAAATCTTTACAATTTATTCTATTATACTCTACGCCATTGAATTGAATTCCCATGAAAAATATGTTATGCTACTTTTGGTTCACAACATTTCATGTTATGCATTTCAGTTTATTCTGTTCACAGAATATACTAATTATTTTAAACAAAAGAAAAAGGTCTTGGCTATGTTTAGAAATGTCTGTTGGGCATGCCATAGAAACAGATTCCTAGTATTAATAGATAAATGACTGATGAGTGAAGAGTCTAAGAGTTCATTATTATTCCAATTGAATACCCAATCAGTCCAATTAGAGATAAGCTGAAGGCTATCAAATTTCTGCATCGATTTATATACAAAATTATAATTCCATTTTAATTCCAAAATATAAAAATCTGACTGCTTCTCCTGATCACATCCCTAGCTAACAGGATATTATAAATATTTCGAGTTTTAGTTTAAAAATTCAGTTTTATTTTGTTCATTTTGCACATAGATCGCTACAAGGAGCATTAGGGCCTATTTGTGGAGGGCAGTGTAGGCAACTGGAGCGCTGACGACGGTCTTGACCAGAGGAGCCGAGTGCACCACGGGAACAGAGTGCAGCAGGGGGGCAGCGTGCACGACTGGAGCAGCGGCGTAGGTGCTGACAACGGGAGCGGCATGGACGACGGGAACAGAGTGAACCAATGGAGCGGCATGGACAACTGGAGCAGCGTGCAAGGTCTGGACAACGGGCACCTTGCGCACCAGATTCACATTGCTCTGGTGGGTGATGGCCGAGGAGGCGCTGGTGTCCACATAGGCGGTCTTGGTCAGCACAGCGGGCTGCACAATGGAGTGGGTGGCGGCCAACAGACCAGGAGCAGCTGAAGCCACAGCAACACAGGCAAACAAGGCGATCTGCAAAGAGTAGACGAGCATTTATACCCCTATCCACTCACACACTCAACTCAACTGAGAAACTTACGAGCTTGAACATTTTGGAGTTTGGTTGGGTTTGGTTTGGTTGGAGTTGTGAGTCGATTGCAACTGCTGATGTTTGGGGCATTGAACGAGCGCTTTTATACGAAGCTGGACTGTAGTTATTTTCGTTGATTACCTTTTTTTTCTTGTTTTATTATTTTACTTTTGACTATTTATGGTTATTTCAATTCTGGTTGGGCTTGAACTTGAGCCGTCAACCGGTTTGGCTAAGAGAGCAGCTTCTAAGCCTCGATAAATATCCAATGGGAAGTTCATTAACTGACCTAGGTCTGGCCATTGTAAACCGCTTTAAGTGTGTGTGCCTGTGTGTGTGTATGGTGTGGGTGTATGTGTGTGTAATAGGAAGCTAAGTACTTGCTTATTGTGCCATAAGTCTCGCTGCTGCTGCTGCTGCTGTTGCTGACAATTGAATCAGCTTCAATGGGAGCTCTAATTGGCTTTAGCTTTGCTCTGCGCTTACGCAAATTGTTAAGAAGTTGTGTGTGTGTGGGTGAGTGGGTGTGTGGGTATGGTTTATCCTGCGGTTGACTTAATCTTAAGTGCATCTGCTGGCATTTCGCTTTTATCTTCAGCATCAATGCCATCTTCATTGGCATTTGCGTCGACCTAATTGAGTTGCAATCATTCTCTTACACATTGACAACTTGCATTTCATTTCATCATGCGTGGGCGTGTTCCCTATATGTGAGTGTGTGTGAGTGTGAGCGCGTCTTCTTGACTAAGTCTTGTGTGTGGTCCCATCAATTGAGTTATGTGTCTCGCTTGTGACGTTACGTCCTCTAATCGATACGAATTGGAACTGCCAGAAGTCGCGCCTCTTGCGAAACTCACTCGACGTCATGAGAGAGACAGAAATTGAAAGAATTTGATATGTTTCATAAGAGAGCATTAAACGATTTCATAGGTGGCCGCATAACAGCACAAGGCTCGTATGAGAGCTACGCAATCGCCAAAGACATCCCAAAAAGAGTTCAATGAAAGTGTCTTAAGTGTCGCAATTAGAGCGAGCAGGTGAAAGACGAGCTCTGCTCTTAATAGAACAACAATTTATATAACCTAATGGAATCCCTAGAGCACTTTACAGAAAGACAAGCGATAAAAAACTGTTATGCAAAAATGAAAAAGTTAATTGTTTCGCCCAGAGCGTTCTGTGAATAGAACAAATATCAGAATTCAGAATTCAGCCAGAGAGGTTGACATAGGACATATGGAAGTCAATAGCATCTCAATTAGGGAAACATCTAAGATTTGTATTCAACCAAACATCTCCCATGTGTGGAAACCACAACAAAAGAAGCCTTGTCGACCTTAATAGACAATTTGTCTAATCGATAGAATCATTACGACAACCGTACAGCATATTTCCGGGCTTCATTTATAAAGTTTAATTGGCATGGCAGAAGGTCAATCTCATTTTTATAGGCTTCTAATCAATTATATTTTTGTGAGATGTCATTTACCTTTACGAAATCCCCGAAACGTGCGAAACTTATTTCTTAGAGTTCAATTTGTTATTATCAATAGAAATGTCAAGAATAAGATATGCGATACAAACTGAAACTGTTATACAAAAGTTAACTTAGTCTTTATTTAGTCTACATCTAAGTATAACACTTCTTGGGAACTGTTATACATTACTCAAATGAATATAAATCCTTCACATAGCTAAGATTTTTTGGTAAATCCGTTTTTATTAGCAACAGATGCTTTCTTAGTATAACAGTAAGTATAACATTAAAGTGAAGATCCTCGCTTAATATCAATAACATAATTTCCAAGTATATACGAGTTTTTGGTTAGGCTACATCTAGCTTAGCGATTTCAGCTTGTCACGGACATTAGCCTCGTTTCTGCTTTCAAATCTTGAACTTGATTCAATTTTGTTGTTGACCCAGTTTCACAGTTGATATCCAGAACACGACTGCAAGACATGCCTTGCCCTTATTCACGCATTTATGATGAGGGGCGACGGTGGCACGCCGCGAGACAATAAGAAATAAATTATACACATTGCAATTGGAGCTGCAACATTCAAATTAAAGAAAAATTGCAACATCGACAGACGCGTAATCGTGGTCGACGCAAAGATCCAGTTGATGTTGATTGTTGTCTCTGTGATTCATGGCCAAAAGCCAGAGCCACATATGCTGCGGCTGCTGTTGTTGCTGCTGTTGTTGTTATTGTAGATAGCCATAAAAATACAGCCAAGTGCAGCTGCCGCTGTTAAGTGCCCACTTAAGAGGCTCCGGCTCAGGCCCTATGTCAAGGTTAAACCACGGACGACAAGCCCCACGCGTACTTAGCCCACAATTGTTTTTGTTTATAATTTATTTATTTTTTTTGACAAGATCTTTGAATATTTTTTGTCTTATTTTAATTTTATTTTTATGTTATTGTAATGTCGCGCCGCACGCCGTGACAGTTACACGTACTTAAGATAAATATCGTCAAAAATTCATTTAACAAAATGAAATACGCAGCCAAAGTTTACAAGACTCGTCGTGCTCCGCTCTTCACTCCCCGCCCCTTTTGCATTTGCCTCTGCCTCTACCTCTGCTGGATCGTAAATCCTAATTTCTGTGATGTGACAGTTGCAGTTGAGGTAGGTTGCTGCGGAATGTGAATGAGTGATTCAATGAAGTTAGTTGGCCGCGTGGCTCAGTGGTTGGGGAGGACGTTTTGCTGTGCTTAGATTGGGCTAGTTGTATGAGTCCTGTAAGCGTTGCTTATAGATCAATGATCAATATTTTGAGCTGAATGATCTTCACTATTTCATACTTAGCTTGCCCATCAATCAGTCAGTACATCAAATTATTGACCTTAGCTTCTTCATCATTCAGTCACTTCATTGATCAACCACTGCTTCAATTATTTCTACTAGTTCCTTTTATTCAATCTCTTTATGCCCTTTACACATAGCTTGCTCATCAATCAAATCAATCAGTCAATCAATCAAACAGTCAATCATCGACTAGTCCGAGCAGAATAAACATTCATTGCCCACAGCAGGCAAAGATTAGAATATATTTCTATGTTTATCCTTTATTGCTTTCTATCCTGTCTCTAGCTTGTTCATCTATCAGTCGATAAGAAGAGTCTTTGATCAATATATATGCCTACTTCATTTGCCTTTACATTAAAATATATTCAAGATCTCTCTCTCTCTCTCTCAACCTCATTGAGTGTGCGAATCTGCCATCAGATTGTTAACCAGTTCAGCCCATTTGATTGCTTTAGGCCTTCAGTTAATCCAGCGCAACAAATCGACAATTGTCAATTTGTCGCTTTGATAATTTGCCCATTTCAACAATTTTGGCCAAACAATTGTCAACAATGCCAACTTTCGGTATATAAACGTCTCGTAGGCCTCATTGCGGCATGAGTTCTTACTGGAGTTCGGTGCTCGCCAATTCAAATTAAGACTAGATCCAATTCAACAGACAGAAACAACATGAACAGAGCGGTAAGCGACAACTTGAGTTCTCTATTTGAAGCACATCTGAATACTCTTTCCCATTTCGGCAGTTGCTTTACTCTTTGGCATTTGCCGCCTGCTTGGCCTTTATTGCCGGAGATGCTGTGTGGTTGCTCAGACAGACTGGGATTGAGGCTAACAATCAGAGCTGTCAATACAATGAAAATCTCATCAGGCATATGCATTCATCACAGATCTCGCTTCCACTCCTTTGGAGCCAGGCGAGCAGTGGCCGGCTTAGCTTGAGCTAGGAGTATTTGCTAGCTTTGTATTTGTTGTTGATAATTTTATTTACTTTTATTTCTAATAAAATGTTGAATGTTAATTGTAGATTTTTTTTAATGAAAAAAATTGATACAGAGTTAACTTTGTTAAAATTTCTTCCTTTTTTTCTATAAGAAAAATATTTTATATATTTTTCTGAGGTATTTTTACATATATTTTAAATATTAAAAGGCGTTAATTCAGGTTTCAATAATACTTTTTAATGTCTTTTTTATTTTACATATTTTTATGATCATAACAAAACAATGTCCATAAAAGGTCCTTAATGATGCAGAGTGTAGGCCAGAGGAGCTGTGTGCAGCACGGACTTGACCAGAGGAGCGGAGTGGACGACTGGCACCAC
This sequence comes from Drosophila navojoa, assembly GCF_001654015.2. The sequence goes on from NW_022045895.1 coordinate 429,099, forward strand.
AGCAGGAGCAACATGGACGGCATGGACAGCTGGAGCAGCGTGGATGGTGGTCTTCAGGACGGGAGCAACAACGTGCTGGACGACTGGCTTGCTGTGGACCTGGGTGATGCTCTGGTGGGAGACAGCCGAGGGAGCGCTATGGACAACGGTGCCCACCTTGGCCAGCACGGGCTCGTGGAGCACGCTGTGAGTCTCAATGAGACCGGCGCTGACGGAGGCAACCAGAAGGGCAATAATGGCGATCTATGGAATGAACAGGATATCCTTTAGCTTAGCTCAGCTCCATCTACGCATCCAAATGAACTTACGTATTTGAACATGTTGAGTTGGGTTGGTTTGTTGGGACTGATGGTTGTCTTGCGCTGAAGATGACGGGGTCAACTGATGCTGTTGGGTTCTGTGTGAAACGCTTTTATAGCTAAGGGCTTCCATATCAGCCAGAGAAGTCGTTTACCTTGATGCTGATAAGACAGCAGCAGCAGCAGCAGCAGCAGCCGCAGCAGTCGTAGCAGAGCTCGAGTCGTGCCTGCATTTGCTTCGTGAGCTGCAGCTGTCGGAAATGAAGACAAACAAGTTGAGTTCGGCTTTGGTTTGGGGAGTCGGCGTTGGACTTATGCTGAGTCGCTGTGAAGGCCGCAGCTGTGGCTCTCGTGTGCTCCTCGACTCGTGCTCGTTCTATATAAACACGACTGCAGACCCCCGAAATATCATCAGTCACAATTCAAAGCTAAGCGAGTTCAACTTCAAGCAAGCCCAACACACAAAATGTTCAAATACGTAAGTTCACTTTGCTTTAACGAGCTGAACTCCAAATTCATTTCTTTCCCTTGCTCCTTGCACAGGTCGCCATTGTTGCCCTTCTGGTTGCCTCCGTCAGCGCCGGTCTCATTGAGACTCATAGCGTGCTCCACGAGCCCGTGCTGGCCAAGGTGGGCACCGTTGTCCACAGCGCTCCCTCGGCTGTCTCCCACCAGAGCATCACCCAGGTCCACAGCAAGCCAGTCGTCCAGCACGTTGTTGCTCCCGTCCTGAAGACCACCATCCACGCTGCTCCAGCTGTCCATGCCGTCCATGTTGCTCCTGCTGTGGTGCCAGTCGTCCACTCCGCTCCTCTGGTCAAGTCCGTGCTGCATACAGCTCCCCTGGCCTACACTCTGCACCATTAGATGTGACTTTATCTCTGCGAACGCTTGATTGTGATAGGATTCAATGATTTTTATTTTTGAGTAAAGTTTTTGTTTCATTTAAAATTCATGCTGTCTGCAAATGGCTGTCTTATACTCAGAATTCATTATCTGGCTGTCTTATACAGCTGCAGTCTTATGATAATGAATATACCGTTGCACACTTTTCGGCTTTTCGTGAAATTCAAAACACTTGAAATTCGCTCGCTATAGGAATTATTTGTCAGGGCATTTTATTGCATACAAACAGAACTAAAACATTTTTTTTTTTTGTGATTTTTCATTGTTGCTTAAACAGGGCACGTGAAATTTCAGTGGGCGAAACAATATCCGGACGGGGTACATGTCAGTGTGTGTGTGTCTGTGTGTGAGTCTGTCTTTGTGTCTGTCGTGCTTAGCTATTGGCAGCTCTCTTTTACCAGACGCTCTTGACCAGGATCGGCGAAGGATGCAGCTGGCTGACCGAGACGTGGGAGACGGCGCCGGGCACCACCTGCACGATGCGTGGTGCAATGGCCACGGGTCCGGCGACTACTGGCGGTGCGACAACAGGTCCCCAAATGCCGGGTCCCACCAGGGTGGGTCCCAGCAGGCTGGGCGATGGTGCTGGCGCCGGCACAGGCGCAGGAGCGGGTGCAGCAGCCGCCAGGCTCAGCAGAGCAACGAAAACGCACTGCAAAGCGAATAGAGTCAGGATTCGCACTGGACTAGAATATTTCCCATGCTGAGCCACTTACCAGCTTGAACATTTTAATAGGTTGATTGTTGGCAACGATTTGACATGCCATTGCATCGATCGCTGGCCTATTTATAGTGCATCAGTCGAGTGCATACTGTGCATGTGTGTGTGTGTGTGTGTGTGAACGCCTCTGCAGTCGCCATTTGGCTTGGTAACAAACACGGCTCAAACGACACGCGACACTTGATGCAGTTTGCAAACCCTTCCGGGGGCAGGTTCTCAACGTTCTCAATGTTCTCCATGTTCTCGATGTTCTCGATGTTCTTGTCTTGCTTGACTAGAGGCAACAGGTTATGGACATGGCCAGCTGTGAGGCAGGCGCGGCTGCTGCTGCCCACTCGTGCACGCGCGTGCAATGCGGCGTATGCTTGATATCGTTCCGCAAATCATACAAAATATATGACAAAGAAAGACCGATATGGCCATATGTATGTGTGTGTGTGTGTGCTGGCCTGCTCTTTGCACTTTTGGCTTGCATAAATTAAGCCAAAGCTGTTGGCAATTGTTGATTAATGTGAGCACTTTGCTACCCAACTGTCGCTCAGATTGTCTTGTGTAATATTCAAACGGTTGCACATCATGCATTTAGCTTAGCTCTTTCGTACTATTATGACCAAGCTGAGCTGGTGCAATAAAGCAATCAAAGCGTAGACAGGCCCAGGTTTTTAGATCAACCTGTTGCCAATCGAAGCATAGGACGGCTACTTAGCCACAAATAGTTATTTTGCATATTAGTTCAGTCTAAAATCGAGTTGAATTATTATATTAATAGTAATAAATATAAAATATTCATATATGAGAACTGCTATGGTATTATGCTTAGTTTTCAATTATAATCTTTATTAATTTTTAATTAATATTCATAAATGAACTTGCTTTGGTTTTAGAAGATTCTTTTTATCCAAGTATTTAAAATTGCTACAGTTTTATGTTGACTCTTATAATCCACCTTTAAATTATCAAGTCTCATTTTGTTTCAGCATCTATCTAGCCATTGCTCTGCCCACTCTCTGCCCGCTCTAGTCCCCTTTAAATAACATTTGTCACTGCTTGGCTCGCCGCCGACTTCGACTTGATTTGATTTTAATTGAGCGAGCTAGGAAATGCGCGCTTGAGTCTTTGGCCGTTCCCACTTTTCACCCACCTGAGCAGCTTTGCAGCTAATTAGCGCAATTTAGCTAAATGCTCGACGATTTGCCTGGACTTATGGGGCGGACGGCTTTGGCAGCTGATTGAATTGAATATGAGTTGATTCACGGCTGTTGCATTTGCGCTTATGCAAACATCGAGATGAACTTGAAATACTTATACTGGCGCACAGTCAGTTCGAGAAGAGCTTAAAGAGGTCAGTGTTTCGTCATCTACATGGTTTGCTACGCTTTGAACTGCAGTCAGTCGTAACAGATCTCTTTATCCATCTATCTATCTTTAGCACCATTTGTGGCACTCTGCATACGTTTTGCTAATGCACTCATTTGCATAACACAGAAACTGCATTTGACGCCACACACACACACACACACATGGCTCTGGGCAACGTGTCAGCCGTGTCGCTCATAAGCTTGGGAAGCAGCTCACAGCAGCGATTCACGCTGCCTGCCACTGGTGTCACATGATAACTCGCTGATTACATGCTAATTATGTCACCTAGGCGCTTCGCTTTGGGCCACCTCAGGCAGCCGCACACAATGGGCTGGCGACGTGCGCGTGCTGAGCTGATGAGCTCCATGTTTAGGGATAGTTTCTATAAGCACATACGCATCATGGTACATCGATTGCAGGTAACTGGAGGCTGCTCAGAGCTTAAATATCAGTCAGTCAGTTAGTCAAGCATAGCATAGATCTATGTTATATGCATGGCTAACTGATATTTCTAGAGAATTAATTTTGTATTTTTGTTTTTTTATATATATTTTCAGCTTGATTGCCAAGCAAGACATAGTTTATATTATATATGTATGTATTGCACATAAATATATGTAACTTGACACATTTATTTATATATTTCTCTCTATTTCTCACTTTCTATAATAATATACATATATATAAACGAAATCATCAAGAACTTTCAAATATTTCTTAACAATTTATTCCAAATCTAATTTTCATTCATTCGCTTTCATTATTATTTAATGTTATATCTAATGTATGTTAATTGTCTATGGGCATCTCCATTAACTGCGTGTCACGAAATATCGTCACGTGTCCATCTCTATATCTTACCACATGCGTTAACTTCCCCATTGCTGGCATTGTTTGCGCTGGTAACTGGCTTAAATAGATGCTTTATTGTCTTACGTTCCGGCCAAATGCAAACCAGTTCAATTGCCTAAAGAGCCGCAGAGTCGAGGGGCGATTGGATAATAATCAAGCAATCAGGGAAGCTAGACAGATAGATAGATAATCAGTTATGCCGCCGCTTTCCTCCTTGACGTCACTTTGCATATCAATTACGCCGCGTAGACGCAATCAAATGCGGCGTAGGCCGCAGACAGAAGCAAGCAATTGCGAAAGTAATTAAAATAAATATCTAGGAAAAATATTGTAATTAATTATAGCTATTTACTCTGCTAGGAATATAAACAAAATTTGTTTGATATATATTATTTAAACTTTTATTTAAAATTTCTCTAATTCATCGAGTTGAAGCTGTAGAACAATTTGCACACACATATACACATATACACAGCTGGTCAGCAGGCAGCGGGCGGGCGGGTGGCTAAGGTGGTTGGTGGGTTGGTGGTTGGTGTTTGGTGGTTCAGCCAGTCGAGTTTAGTGCAGATGATAGTCGTGGAAGTCGTGGTGATGATGGAAGTGATAGGGATCGTAGGGATAGGCCTTGATGATGGGCGCAGGATGATAGGTCTTGATGATGGGCGGATGCACCACAGTTTTCACCACAGTCGGCAGCACCACGGGCTTGATGATGTGATGCGGCACACTGTGCACCACCGTGGAGCTCTGGTGCGACACGGCCGCAGGCACATGCACAATCTTGGCCACATGCAGCGGCTCGATGTGGTGGTGCGCGGGATACAGCGGATACTCCGGATAATGATGGTGGTGGCCATGCAGGTATCCAGGACGGGCAGCGGCCAAGGCGCACAGCGCGAGCATCGAAAGCAGCTGGAAAGGATTACAAGAGTGAGTCCCCAAGGATATTCCATTATCCGATCCTTGCCCTTACCAATTTGAGCATGTTGTATTTGCTATCCTCTTTTGCTTAGTGTGGGGTGCTCGATGGCTTGCCGCGTGCAACTGATGCCACCATGACACCACGCAGTGGCTTTTATACACTTGGCATCTTGCATCAGCTGCCAGTGGCTACAGCAGCAGCAGCAGCAGCAGCTGCCACTGCTCGACAGCCTCAGCAGCTGCAGATGCTCTCATTGTTTGTCGCGATTTTCAATGCAACGTTTCCGCAGCACCACCTCCCCCACTAAACAGCAGCAGCAGCAGCAGCAGCAGTAGCAGTAGCTCCACCACCACCGGCAGCAGCCACTTTGCTATATCCGCGCTGCCGGCTTTTAGCCATGTTGCCACTTGCATCCGCAGTTGCAGTTGCAGTTGCAGTTGTTGTTGCAGTTGTTGTTGCAGTTACCTTTGCCTCGGCTGTTGCAGCAGACGCTGTAATTGCTTCGCTTTTTGCATTGATAACACTGGCCTACAAGTGTTTAGTTTTCTGTGTATCTGTATCTGTATCTGTATCTGTATCTGTATCTGTATCTGTATCTGT
>NW_022045895.1:434767-448506 GCF_001654015.2 Drosophila navojoa
GTATCTGTATCTGTATCTGTATCTGTATCTGTATCTGTATCTGTATCTGTATCTATGTTACCTCTGTCATTTCATTCTTGTGTAGGCTAGTGTAGTTTATTATTATGTTTTTTGGTTTTCCACTTCTGTTTACTTTGGATCTAACAATTATTCTATTGAACTCTTGTAACCAAACTTTCAGATCATAGACTCTGATCTATCCTAACTCATGTTTATCCTGAGCTGGTTCTGTTTCTTCGTATGTATCGGAATCTTCAATCCCAGCTCAGCATGCTCAACACCCAGACTACAGCTCAATCAAGCGTGACTGCAGACAATTGTTGTTGTTGTTGTTGTTTGACTACAACTATTGCATATCGTAATTGCCAAAGCATTTGGCTGGGTACACATAGTTTGTACCTTTGCTTTTGCTCATGTCGCGCCACAAATTGTGCCTTTGGCTCATCGTAGATACCGTTACTAATCGTTACTGCTGTTGTTGTTGTTGTCATTGCTGAATTGGCTTGCAACACTTGGTGGCTGCTGCTGCTGCTGCTGCAAGCATAATTTATGCCAGTGTTACATTTGCCTGCAACGACCTTGACCAGCCAGGCAAATTGTTGAATTTTTGTCTTTTTTTTACAATTTTTTTTTTTTTGCTATTTTTCTTTTGGCGCTTTGGCGCTTGCAACGGAAATTCACACTCGCCAATTTAATTGTGCAGTTTTTTATTTGTAATCCGTGGAAAACAGTTGCAATTCTCGTTATCTTAATAGACATATATATTAAGGCTGAGAATATTGTATCATATGCAGCAAAAAACTAGCTGAACTTTGGTTAACAAGATGTTAAAAACCTAACTTATTTGCTTGTTGAAGTTTGAATACACTGTCGATAAATTTGAGATTTTTTAGTCAACTGAGGGCATTTTATTTTTTGTATGCACAGGAGTTCAAATAAAATAAATAAGTTCTACAGACTTTTAGGAAACAGATAAGCTTCATAAATCAATGTTTGTTTAAATGAAACGATATTTCATCAACACAAAGTTTTAATTAATTTCATCAAGATGTTTACACAGCGTGAGATAGATTTTTGATACTAATAAAATTTAAATTAATATCAAGTCTATCAACTATTTTATTACCCTTTCGCCGCAATTATTAAACTCTCAGCTAGTCTATAGCAAGGTTTGTGACAACAAGCGACACTTGGCGCCCCTTGCGTTCCGCACCGTCCCTCAACGTCAGTGCTCGCTGTTAGGATTGAGTGTGCAGCGATGCCTGCATTTGGCTGTGATATTTAGCTTGGCAAACTGGAGCTACACTAGCTACAAAAAGTTCACGAACGCGACATTCAAGGTGCTCCACTCGGCTGGAGGGGAGCTCATTAGAATGCCGCTGCAATTGACAGGCAACAAGCGACAAGTGCGATTGGAGTGTGCAGCTCGACGACGCCAAATGTCAAATGGAGGCAGCCTCCCCCGCTCACCCACTCACCCACTCCCCCACTCAGCTACTCACCCACTCTGTCTTTAGCAACGAGATTAATCAGGCTGCAATTGAATATGAAAATATTTGCACAACAATTTACCTAAGGCTTGAGGCCTGGTCAGCTCGCTTGACCCACAGCGAACACACCCGAAACTCATTTTATCTCAACCAGGAAATATTGCATCTCTTGCGCTCTAAAAGTGCAAAAGTAAAACAGGCTTTGCTGCATGCTGCAATCTGGCTGCTTGCAAGCCATTCGCTTTCGTTTTAGTGGGTTAGTAGTGCAGACGTTGCGCATGCTCAAAAAATATATAAAATAAAATTAAATAATTTCAATGTTACTGCTATGAAAACAATTTGCACACATCCGCTGGCCAGCTAAAAATGTCGTAGTTGATGGACAGAGCTGACCTTAGCACCGGCTGGCAGCACGAACTGCCAAAAGACTTTGCCCACCTGTTGCTGCGGCTGCTGCTGCTGCTGTTGCTGTTGCTGTTGCTGGGGCTCTTGCTTTATTAAGCATACGCCGCAGTGTCCCCAGCCGAGCGCTGCGTGTCAATGCAATTACGTATCGAATGAAACGACTCGAAATTGCAAATATTTCCAAATGCACTTTTCATATTATCTCTAAGCGAGCAATCCACTAACAAAGTGCAGCTGCTGGCTTGAAAAATATAGCATAGTAAGAGTGCTAGAGCTGGGTATAAGCGACTAAATGATACCCTGTGAGTTGAGGAAGAGAGAGGAGGGGAGAGAGAGAGAGAGAGAGAGTGACAGAAAGATAAATTGAGAACAGAACAGATCATCGATAGGAGGAGAAGACATACGCCATACATGATATAACTTAAGAGATGTATGTATATATGTATAAATTAATGTAGTCACCAAAAACTGTGGAAATTTGAAAAGAAATAAATAATTTTGGTCCATAAACATACAAACTGTGTTCTTATTTAACTGGGTTTATTTAGTGGGAATTAATATTCAAATATCAACGGCTATAAATGTGCTCCATATCAAATATAATTGCATAACTTAGGGAGACTGTTATTGTGGCCGTTGGGGTCAAAATCTGAGCGGCAAATTTAAAAAGTACCAGGCGAACATAGATGAGTAGCAGAATGAAATAGGTAAAATTTTATTTAACAGAATTATGATATCAGCTCTGTTAAATAACAGCATAGTAACAGTGCACTGTTGATGTACTGTTAACGAACATTTTTCACCCTACTTCTCATTTCTGTGGGCCTGGTACTTCACCAAAATGACTATAGAAATTCTGGAAGTACCAGGCGACCAGGAATGAGTAGGACGGTGAAAACTGTTATAAAACAGCGCATTAACAGTATCATGCTATGATGCTGTTACATAGCAGTCCATTTACAGTGAGTGCTATGTTAATGCAATGCTAACGAACCTTTTGCACCCTACTTCTCATTTCTGTGCGCCTGGTAATTCACCAAAATTGCTGTAGAGTTTCTGGAAGTACCAGGCGAACAGGAATGAGTAGGACGGTTAAAAGTGTTAGTTAACAGTGTAACATTCTCTCACTGTTGATTCTCTGTTGTTTAACATTAACAACACTGTTTAATAAGAGAGTGAGCGTTACTGAGCACTTTTTGCTAAAATTTAATTTGAAGTCCCCCCTACTTCTGATTTCTGTTCGCCTGTTACTTTACCAAAATTTTCGTTAAAATTTTTGCTCTCAGCGGCAGCAAGAGCCGATCGCTGCAAAGATTAAAGATATGGCGGATATATACACGCCCACAGGGGGCGTGTCATGTCACAAAAGTTGATAACTCATGCAGTTTAAGAGCGAAAATGGGATGTGAGTGAGTACTCTGCAGTCGGTAAGGCCCGACTTCAGCGATCTTACTTACTCTGTGTCTTTTTTGCGCAATCTCCTAAACTCTCTGCTAGCTTTCGGCCAACTCTTGTCTGACTAACTAACCAACCAACTGACTATTCGACTGACTGACCGTTTGACTGCGGCGCTGACTGACTGACACCTGAGCGAACTGTTCGAGTTGGCTGCCGTCAGGACAGCTCCCATTTGTATTGTTGTCGGGCGGCGGTTTTAATGTTCGGCCGCTCGGCTTGAATAGCATTTACAACTTTAGTCAATCCACATGCAACTGAAAATCTGTTCGAACAATATGTATGTACACATGTATATATGACACCCAGATTGATAGATAGTCAGTTAAGTAGATATGTGTATTCATTATTTTCGTCTGGCATTTGCAATAAGTAAGTCGAAACGGTTTGTGTTTTAGGCCAGTCAATGCGAGAGTCGCTTACTGAATGTTGCTTGATTGTCACATACCCTTCAGAAGGATTGAAATTATTCAGAGTGACTATATTAAATAAGGTGAGGCAATGCATAGGCGCTGCATATTGCATTCATGTTAATGTTATGTGTAGAAAATGTGCCTTAATGTTAACCAGATGGATATACCTCTCAGCACCTCAACTTGCAGGCTAGGCAAATCCAATTAATATAGAACTCACACTAGAGCCTCGCATCTGGTAGGTAGATGACGCGCTGGCGATTTCAATTAGGCCTGTAACCGAATATTTGTAGTCTTCCCATCATATAATTTATTCGCTTGACACACGCAAGAGGTTCGCGGCTGGCAAAGCGTGTTGATTACGTCTTCTATCATTTCCATATCTCTCCAAGTCCCTGAGATTGAATCATCACTGCCGAAACTCTTACTCGTATCAACTTATGCTATAACACCGGACGTTCTGTAGGCCTAAATCTTCGTAACGTTACCTGCTAAGAGTGTTTGCATAAGACACAAGCGAATCTATCTATCTGTCTATAGAGGTGAACAAAATTAAAATTATTCAAAAATTAGTTTCCATGGCCAATATATGTATAACACTCTTTTCATTTAAAGCAATTATTATATACTTTAAGCTGATTTCGACTGCTCTAAGCTGATCTATAGCTAACATACTCCACCAAATTTCCACTCTAATTGCATAATAATCTATATATATATACAGATTCAAATTAAATTCCAATTAGCAGTTTTTATAGATATTTATAAACAGGATGGCTTCCACATGTTTCGATCAAATCGTTATCTTCGAGCTGATTTCCGTATTTTGTCGGTGTTTTTATTATTTGTTGTCAGAATTCCTAGATAATTCTCGACCTTCGAGGCAATTAGTTCGAGCGAAATGACAAACAAAGTGTAAAACGTTGACCAATTCGCATACGAGTTAAATACAAAATGCTCGCAGAGGTGACGTCGAACCAATGTACTGAGCGTTAATTGCTCCACTTGGCTTTAATTAAAAGCCAACTTAGGTTCAAGAAAAAAAAATGGCAAGTAAGCAGTCTGGCAGCAGCAACTGGTTGGTGTAACACACAGATTAAGCGATCTATATAGATATATCAGTGTGTTCATTGTTATGCAAGCCAGGTGAGCGCGCTAACCAGAATTGTCGCAAGACTGTCGCCTGGAAGCCGAGTTGAGATTGTTTGTGTGGGTTGGCCATAAGGCGTACATTACCCCCAATAGAGCCCGGATATATTGGAGCCAAAGGAATTCCATTGGAGCAGACCTGAACAGTAATTGTCGTGAGTGTGTCTGGCTCCAAAATAGAAATCGACAACAAAGAAAATCTATTAAAAAGCACTTTTGGCATGGCTCAAGAATATTATTTGTAAACAAAATATGATAGAGACAGATAGGGAGACAGAGAGACAGAGAGAGAGAGAGAGAGAGAGAGAGAGAGAGAGAAACTGGAATTATATGTCGCCAGCTTGCAATGGTTATTCATTAATCACAAAATCGCTGACAAATGGTCATAACGGCGACAGCTCACAGTTGTTAGAATGGTGTTGTATGGGGCAAACAGTTTGCAATGATTATTACAAAAGCGGAACTCGCCAGAGATAGACAAACACACATAGAAAGAGAGGGAGAGAGAGGGAGAGAGAGAGGGAGACAAACACCAAAACTTATAGAGAGTGAGAGCAGCGCAAAAGATCTGTTCAGCCCCATTGTCTATGTGGGCAGACTCTGTCTTGGCGTTTGTCTTGGCTGTGCAGATTAACATAACAGGAAATTACAATAATGCTCACTTTTAATGCGAAACGTACTTGGCTTTATTATTTGCTAAATACCCTAGAGACATTTTGAATGGCTGTTTACATGCAATTCATGCCATAAAGTGTGTTAGTTGAGCGAGGTATACAAAATGCATGGCTCCAGGCGTTTAGAGCTTACTGTTCTCAGAACTATTCTATGTGAACTGAGCTGTCATGCTCCGTTTCACTATTCAATGAAATGCAGCTGCCTGAGAGTCTATTAATACATGTTTTACAATGCTACATGAGATGAAAATTGTATTAGATCTTTAGAAAATGTTTCAGCTATGTGATTTTTCGTTTGTCTTCTTTGGTTCCCTTAGCAAATTTGGTATAGCTGCAAAGCTTTATATAAGCTACACTTCATAAAACTTTAAAATGTTGCCTTGAGACCTACAATTATCGATCTTCTTGTTTTTCAAACATTTGCTCGGCATTTTTCTGCGCCCTCTACGTGATTCGCAAGCCAAACGCCAAGCAGATTCTATGTCAATTACCTTTCTTCATAGTTTATGGCCTTCAAATGACGATCCTCTGTTTCATCTCTGGAATCAACAACGAACAACTCGCACAGACGACAAGTCATAAAAACCACTTTGGCAATTTGGCACTGACCATCGCCACGCACTGAACTTGAGCCACTTGCTGTAACCGTTGCGTGTTGCGTGGCAGTGACAATTGCGTAGTGGTTGGCTGGTGGTGCGTGCCGCCAGACAAACAAGCAGACAAACATGAGCCACGAACAGTTTTCACGGTCAACTTGGCTAGAGGAAAAACTGACTGAAAAGCAAAGACATATAAATGTTGTAGTTGTTGCTGCTGCAGCTGCTGTAGTTGTTGTAGTTGTTGTTGGGTGTGTTGCAAGTGGCAGACGCTGGCTAAGTGGCAAACCCACTGGCCAAGTGCCCAACTGGCCAACTGCTGCGACAGCTGACGTCGGCCAACGATTCGCTTTTGACTGGTTTTCGTTGTAGTTTTTTTTTAATGGGCTGAACGGAAAAACTGTAAACGAAAGCAATGTGGTTGCTGTTGTTGCTGCTGTTGTGCTTATTGTTGCTGTTTGTCTGGCTGTTGAATCAGCTGCAGCAGCCCGTCAACCCGCCTGCACCACTCGGACATTCGGGTGGGTCGCCGTCGGCAGGCTTTTCTTAACGATGCAAAAAAAGTTATTATTATTGTATTTTCTGCACTTTTGGAGTTTTGAATTTGGATCTAGCATAGCCGAGTGTGTGAGTGTGTGTGCGTGTGTGTGTGTGTGTCAGCTTTTGTGTATAAAAGCTGTCGCGAATTCACAGCTAGCAACAGTAACCAGCGACGAGTCAACACAGACCCACAGTTCATTTCTAAAGCCCAGTAACTAACTCCCAGGATTAGCTAAAATGTACAAGTTGGTAAGTGTCTAAGCCAAGTCGAGGACTGCGGCAATCGCGTAACTCCCTAAACTACTTTGCGCTTTCAGGTGGTGTTGTCTGCTCTGCTCGCTGTGGCCGCTGCCCGTCCCGGCTACTTGGAGGCAGGTCCTCTGCTGCATAGCTATGCCGCGCCAGCGATCATCCATGAGCCCGCCCTGGCCAGCGTTGGCCACATTGTCAAGTCCATTCCGACCGCTGTCTCGCATCAGAGCATCAGCCAGGTGCACAGCTCGGCGCAGATTGTCCAGCCGATTGTGACGCCCGTTGTGAAGACCTATGCCGCGCCCATCATCAAGACCTATGCCGCTCCAGCTCTGCACACCAGCATCCTGTCGCCCTCCTGGGCCTCTCACGGCTGGGCGTCCTCCTGGTAGACAGCTTCCACATCGGCTCTGATCGGAGTGCTGCTTCAGCAGATGAGTCATCTCTTGGCCGAAGCCACGCAGCAACAATTTCTATCGCATCTTCTACTTAGTGTTTCCCCATTCCCCCCTTCCGACTGATGTAAATAAAAGTTCATATTTTCATAATCAAATCTTCTGTGTTGTTTGTATGATATATAAAATATAAATATTACTTTTGGTTTAGTTTATGGCTCTTGTGGATCTTTTGGAATGTGTTTCCAATTGAACGAGTCTGATATAAATTTTCCATTTTTATTTAAAATATGTAGCTCAACTCATCTTAGAGCAGCTCTTCATGAATAAGTTTTAAGTTGTGTTACTCCATGTATCTCTGATGTAAATATATATCTTTGCAACAATACCATAAAACTCTTAGATAAGTTTCAATATTTAGATTCATTTTGCCTCTATGACTTTTTGAATAATATACAATTTACAGATAATATAAATATTTAATATGTTTTTACTTTACTTTTTATCATGTGCACATTTTAGGACAGGCCAGCGATCGTCATAGAGAGAGGTATAACTAGTTAACATAGTTATAGCTAAGCATAAACTATTTAACTACCGTGCGAATTGTGATATAAATTTTTAAAGTGTCTACTTAATTTACTCATTTCAACTGAAATAATTAAGTACGGACAACAACACTTGATAAACTTGGCAAAGAGTATACAACTGTGAGATACCCTATAAATAGATGTTAAGTGTTAGCGTTAGACACACTCAAGCACTTATGGATGAGCTTGTCTTAGGACAGAATCAATAGATGATGACTTTTGAAGTAATAGTAGAACTGAAGTAATGAAGAGTAGAGTCATTAATAGTTACTATGATATATTTCCATGGATTTACCCAGGAATTACACTCACATTCATATGGTATATATAATTGCACCCTTATCTAGGTAAAGTCGATGTTTTTTATGAGCTACCCTCGCACATCTGAGTTCAATATTCTGTAGTTTAATTGTAAACTACGTAGTTTTCAAATTGAAAGTCAAATAAGAATTGTTTACTCTCAGAAACTTCATCACCAAACTATTCCACATTAGGCAACAGCTATTCTCAGACTTCACTTTTTAACGCTTGCACCTCAATAAACCACATTAATGATGACAAGAAAAAAAATAATCATAGCATACCCCTTACAATTCGAGAGTTTATAGCTAGGTAAAGCTGCCACTGAACGTCTCGCTGCGCACGTAGCTGAAAGCCAAATGGAAACCGTAATTGAAACTGAAATTGAAGTTGAAGTCCAAACCTTGCGCCGCTGACCCTGAAAGAACCGAGACGCACTTAAAGTGCAAGTAATGCAACTGAGGGCAGGAGCTAATGAAGGGCCAGTGGAGCAGTTGGCCAATGGTCGACACGTAAACTGGTTGGCTAGCTTCGCCAATTGTTGTGCTCGGCTCTGTGGCTGAGCAGAGTTGAGCCGTCCACCGACGCTAATTGCTTATTGAATGTCAGTGAGAATTGAATCTGATATGGTCTCTTTTTTATTTTAATGTTTTTCGTTGTTGTGCGTGTGTATGAAGGCCGTGCGTGGAGTACCGACTGCTGCTGCTATATAAACACCGCCTGCAGTTGGCATATCACACACAGTTCTCGCTAGAAACTCAAGCCCAACAGTCAATACAGACCTCACTTAAACCCAAAAATCATTTCAATCATGTTCAAGTTGGTGGTATTGTCTGCTCTGCTCGCCGTAGCTGCTGCTCGTCCCGGTAATCTGTATGAGTCGCCGTTGGTCTACACCGCACCCGCCGCGACCATCGTCCAGGAGCCCGTCCTGGCCAAGGTTGGCGCCGTTGTGAAGAGTGTGCCCACCTCTGTCTCCCACCAGAGCCAGTCGGTGGTGCACAGCTCCGCTCATGTCGTCGAGGATATCGTCGCTCCAGTCGTCAAGTCAACGCCCGTGGTCAGCTATGCCGCCGCTGCTCCAGTGGTGCACACCTCCTATGCTGCTGCTCCAGTCGTGCACACCACATATGCCGCTGCTGCTCCAGTGGTGCACCAAGCGTATGTCGCTGCACCAGTTGCCAAAATCGCTGCTGCCTCGCCGCTGACCTACACCGCCACCGGAGTGTGGTAAGGAAGCCCCACTGCACCACTCAGAGACCGATAGTGGAACGTGCATTTTGTTGGACGGTTTTGTGATACGAATTTGAATAAATAAATAAATATTTTTGCCTTGAATATCGATTGAGTCTCATTTACTATGCAATCTCCTTCATTGTGTCCTTGCTACAGTTCCTTGGCCTTTGGCTGGGTCTTTACCCTGTGGTGCACTTCCTGTGAACTAGCGGTGCCTGGCTGTGAGTAATCAGTCGTATACGTAATGCGAGCTGTAAACAAGTGGCGATAAATAGTTGTTGATTACCCAACTACGATATACTTGTACTCTCCTCAAATGTTGCTTAGCATTTGGAATAGATGAGCACATAATATATATTTGCAATATTCTATATTCTTAGTCTAATAAATGCTAAATATATTTGCATCAGTTATCATCTATATTATCTGTTTTATATATTACTCAAAATCTTCTAGAACAGTTTCCAGCAAATCAGAAGTCTTCAATTTCAATTTACAGTTTCCTAATTCTGCTCAAATTTGTTGTGATTGGCTCTGCCTGCTGCAATAGTATTAGTGAGAGGCGACAGTAAAACTATTATCTGTTTGAGTTTGCGTCCTAGAGACAGAAGGAGAGAGGGAGACAAAGATATGTGTAGCTGAATGCAGCTTCTGATGTTGCTGAGAAAGAGCGAGATAGCTATTTAGGCTTTATGAAAAGGCTTCATATGATTTAAGTGGACAAAGAGAACGTAACTTGAAAAGGCGAAAGTCAAAAACGAAAATTGAATTTACTTTTAAATTGAATACAGCTCATTATACATATATACATAACTGATATTGATGATCTGCTTCTTAAATCTTATTCAGCTGAATACATTCGACTTTCCACTTTTCATATACATAACTATGGCTACAATATACTAGATTTGATTATATAAAAGTAAATCTCAACCTCAACCAACACATCTAAATTCCTGGAACGCGCCTCTAGTTTCCATATACCATTCACTGCAAGAGCTAGACATATACAATAGTTTTGCATGTGCTACCGGGTATAT
This sequence comes from Drosophila navojoa, assembly GCF_001654015.2. Next base: position 445,303 of record NW_022045895.1, read on the forward strand.
AAATTGTGTTGGTTGTATCCTGCCCCAGCGCAGGTTCAAGGCCAATGACGTCATGCGCTGGCCAATGAACCTATAATGCGAGCAGAAATAGTAAAACAGAAAGTGCATCGCAAGCTGCACCTAACTGGCTGCAAAGCCTGCTGTTGACAGCCTAAGTGACAGCTTTCAAGAGCAGCAGCTACACTGCACAAAATAGCGGTTGTTGTGAATAACACGCAATAGAGCACTGTTAATAGGGTAGGGAGAATTCAGTTAAACAACTTTAAAAACAACTACTAAATGATTGACAAATATTAAACTTCTGGGAGGGAATAGCTGAGGGGTAAATTGTTCTCTATTTATGCCGTAGCATATGTATTTAATATATGCATATAAAATGTTGTTACAGCGAATGCAAATCTGTCAATTTATTTTTTTTTAGGAATGCCCAGATTTACTTTGCCAAAGGTTATGTACTGAACGGGCTCATTGATATAATGCGAGTTCTGCTCTATGAAGGTCTTCACCCCGCTGGGTATAATGCTGCTCAGCTTCTCCCACACACTGCGCCTAAATATCGGATGCTCCCTTGTGGAGGAGCGGTCGTCCACCACTGCGCCTAGGCTAGCTGCATTGCTCGGTGGCAACATCAGCGCAATGCTCACGAGCTATATTTGGAGGGAATATCCTTTTGATTGCACTTCAAGGACACTTTCGATATATCGCTCACCAGGCTGCCCAAGAGAATCTTCATGTCTGTGATCTATTTGAAATCCAACTGCAGGCGAGCGAAAGCTTTTCACTCGTCTTTTATAGCACTCCAGCCACGCACCCTGGCCACGGGGCTGCCCAGCTGAGTTAGCCAGAAATTGTCTGTTGCATTCGCATTGGCAATACTACGGAAAAGTGTCGCAGCTCCATTTACAAAGTCAACAAATGCCAATGATCGCAAAACCGATGGACATCGAGCGAAGAAAACAAAATTCATCGTTCCGGGGCCAAATAGTTTGACTAATGAGCCACGCTTTGTAAATGAAAATAAGAGTGGGTTGGGTCGCTCGGCTCGGCGAGTGAGCTGACAAAAATAGCTGTCTGAGTGCGGTGCGTAGCTGGAATTGGCCGCGAATTATAATCTGGTTTATGCGAGACAAGAATCCGTTCAGGCACGTACGTGCTGCTACTTATTGTGTACTCACTGTGTGTGTGCGTGCGTGTGTGTGTGCGTGCGCCTTGAAAGTGAAGTTCAAGTATAAAAGCCAGCGACAATTCGTCAACGGGCACAGTCCAACCTACGACACAAGTCAAAGAACCAGACAACCACAGCCAGCCAAAATGTTCAAATTGGTAAGCACAGCGCCGGGTGGCTCACGGTGGCTCAGTGGTGCAGTACTCAATTATCTTGTTTCGTTTTCAACAGTTCGTTCTCGCCGCTCTGCTCGCCGTCGCTGCCGCTCGTCCCGGTCACTTGGCCGCCGCACCACAGGTCTACAGCGCACCCACTGCCATCGTCCAGGAGCCCGCCCTGGCCAAGATTGGCGCCGTCGTGAAGAGCGTGCCCACCGCCGTCTCCCACCAGAGCGTCACCCAGGTGCACAGCACTCCCGTCGTTGAGGATGTGGTTGCGCCCGTTGTGAAGACCACCGTGCATGCCGCCCCCGTGACCACCCTGGCTGCTGCTGCCCCAGTGGCCACCTATGCGGCCAGCTATCCAGCAGTTGCTTCAGTGTCCACCTACTCTGCCCTGCCCGCCACATACGCCGCTGCCCATGTGCCATACCTGAAGAGCGTGGCGCCACTGGCCTACTCAGCACCGCTGGCCTATTCGGCACCACTGCTGCACCACGCACCCCTGACCTACGCAGCCAGCGCCTGGTAAGAGGGTAAGAGAGAACGAAAGATTTTGAAAGAAGTTGTTGACTTGTGTTCCACCGAAAGAAAATCAAATACAAAATTCAAATCCGAATCCAAGCAAACTTATTTATTACAGGGTATACGCGGTGTACGGGGTATACGCTCTACTTGAGATAGATGCTGGGGTAGCTGAGCGCACCGGCACTCCAGCCGGGACTGAGCCATTCGCTGCTGTAGCCCAATGGGCTGCCGGCATAGGCTGTATAGGTGGTTGGGTGGTGCTCGTAGATGGGTCGCAGGTACGGGCGCTTCTCGTGCACCACCGTCGAGCTCTGATGCGAGATGGCGGCAGGCAGCGCGTAGTGCTCATAGCCCAGCACTGTGGGCGCATACTCGATCGCCTCGTAGCTGGGCAAATAGCTGGGCCGGGCCTGGCCGAGAGCCACACAAGCCGCACACAACACGAACAGCTGCAAGAGAATCCACCAATTAGTTTGTTATCCAAGCGAGACGGGGTATCCATAGTCTTACAGTTTTGAACATCTTTATTCTCTTGGCCTGTGATCACTGAGAGGCGCAATTTGCTGAACTGTGGCTCCAGCTGAAGATGCGCCACAATTTTATAGCCGAAAAACGTCGGTGGTTTCTTTACGTTAGAATTGGCACAGACAATCGAGCCATCAGCAAGATTTTCCCAAGCCCGACGGCTCATTAGTGACCCATTTGGGCGTAACTGAGCGACTAAGTGCTTCCACTCAAGGCAGCCCTTGACGAATTCGCCTCCGTTCCGCTAAGCGATTGTTGCATTTACTTTTGCCCAGCTCCTGCCGCCAGTCGCCAGTGGAGCCACCCACCCACGCCCAGAGCTAAACTATGTCCCAATTCCAGGCATAATTCAATTGCTACACCATTGTCTGCTCTGTGTCTGGCTACTGGCCACTGCACCACAATTGCCCTGGCCAGAGTGCCATACAAGGAGCCACTGCACCACGCTCCACTTACCCGTGCCGCGTTCCACAATGAAGTCAGCATAGCGCGCATTAGCATATAATGCCAACTCTTTGTGCTGTCGTATTTCCCTCTTCTAATATTCCATGGCACAATAACTTTTCCTGGCTGCCGCCACTCGCACCGCCAACACGAATTATGACCCACCAGCCGCTGTGCTTCACCTCTGGCTAGAGATGCCAGTTTGGGGCGTGATTTAATAGCTTTCGTTTACTGTTCCATTGTTTGACATTTGGTTTATGGATAGATAATTTTTAAAGTAGATCGGGCTGGGCTTTAATACAAGGTAAAGATAGTATTTTATATGTAAAGTTATAGAATTGCTCGTTAATTGCTCATTAATTGTATATGATATATGGTATATAT
>NW_022045895.1:448516-477630 GCF_001654015.2 Drosophila navojoa
TCGTGACACGCTTGAAAGCACGTGTCACGCACTCAGCTCCATTTCTTGGCCACATATGTCGCCTGTTTTAGCCGGTTTTGGCTTTGTCTTTTGCGTCAACTGGGCAGCTCAGTTCCCAGCCCATTCGGCGCGACCTTTGGGCCTGATTCAATTAGATACACGCAAATGCCGAGACCCAGACGGCCATCGCCAAAAAGCAGAAGCCAATTAAATTTATAATTAGTGCAGCAGTTGTGGCCAGCTCCATTTGGATAACACTCGCACTTGGAGCACTTTGGCCCACTTGGCCGGACAATGGCCAGCAGCAGAGCTGGTGGGTGCACCGGCACCTATTAGGGTGTCATTTAATTGGACTCGGCCATTGAATGCGATGCGAAATGAGTCTGCTTGACCCACTTGCGGTTTATTTAAGACGATTTGGTGGCTTTTGCATTATGATTTTTCATTTAATGGCAGCCCCAAATGGAGCCTACCTTTAGGCATTGCCCATAAAGCTCGCTCGCTCGAGAGCTTTTGCAAGCCCAGCTTCAGCTTTGCCTGCACGCTTAACCCTTGTGCCGCTGCCGGGCTAAAAAGCGCCCGCTATCGTTAGCTAATTAAATTGCATTTGCCCAAAGAAGTAATTAACTATTTTTAGACATTGGCTGAATAGTTGAGTAGTAATTAGCACCAATATGGGTATAACTGTTTAAGCTATGAAACGTCAAAGGAAATAGTTGAACTGATATGCGAAGCATTTTGTTTGGATCCAAACTCTTTCGCTTTGTGGCTTACTTTTATGAAAGAATTTATTATGTTATGTTTTCTTAGATTAATTTTAATTTGGGATATTCTTGAAATATTTATAATCCATGTAATCTGCAGACAGTTCAATAAATCATTTAGTTCAATGCCATTGCAAATTATTGTCAGCTACAAACTTAAATTGAACTAAGGCCGTAAAAATTTCGATTTCCGTTGATGTTTTGCAATTATTTTGAAGGGTTCCAATTAAATCCTAACTTTCAGATATTCGAGTATCTAACTACGATAATCGAGCTCAACAAGATTGACGAGAAATTTACCTCAATTTCAAATACACAACTTCAAATTCTTTATAGGACACAGCTGCTCTATAAATAGCTGAGCTCAATTCAAACTTTGTCTCTGGCGACAGAATCGAGACTCTGTTGACAAGTTGTGGGCCATGCGTAGCGCATTGATGGATAGACAGGCAGGCAGGCAGGTGAGGTGCGCGTCGACTAAATAGTTTAATTAATAGAAATTGGCAACAAGCAACAAGCAGCCGCCCGCTGGGAGTCACAAGCAGCTGGTGGGGCAGTTTTAGCCAGTGCAACAAGCGGCTTAATTAGCTTTGGTAATAGCCATGTTTTTGGGTTGCGAGCAGTGCGATATGTTGGCTGTCGTGCTAGGCCGCTGTTGGCCGCAAAATGCGATTATATTTAGCGGACATGTCTGTCCATTAGCCGGTCTTCGCCATACACACACACACACACACACATACACATACACATATACAGCACTCATACATAATAAGCACCTGCAATGCTAAATGTAAATGGGTTTCAGTTGGTTTCTCAGTCGGTTCTGGAGCTGTTCGCTCCAATGGGCGTCACATCGATTGTCTGATTAATTTTAATGGCCGAATTACACAAAATGCTGGGAACTGGCTGTTTTTCCTGTCGCTTGACAAACATAAATGTAAACATGGACAAAAAAACAGAAACTTTGTTGGCCATGTCTCGGCCACTTCCTTGATTACAGAATATTCGGTGCCGCAAACCGGATCCGGCGATTTCTGTGGCTCAACTGACTCAATCAGCGTACCAAACAAATTTAATGTGTAGTTTAGCCGCAGCTATCATTAACTCTAATTGACTTTTTATAGCCGTTTGTGTTCTTATTTCATGTTTCTTTATTGTTTTTTTGCATTTATTTTGTTTGCTCGACTGCTATTACAAATGCTACACTGAGCGAAAAAAGTGCAGCTAGAGTTAGAGAGGTGATAGATGGAAATTGTGATAAGTTTATGGAATAATGTTGTTCTCTTAACAAATAGAAAATATATCAAAATATATCAATCTTTTCTTTACCTAAATATTTCGTCAAATTTATATTATTTATTTTAGAAAATATATTTTCATGCACTTTTCCACAGTGTATGCACAGACTAATTTTAGCCGTAATTGTCGGGCTTTGGAGCTGTGGAAATCAGCAGCTTGTACACATCATATTTATGACGGGGCATGTGAAGTTGGCTTCGGGCTGGCTTTAGAGGTGTGTGCGCATTAGACAATAATCAGCGGGCTTATGGGGAGCGCAACCGCAACAAAAGTCGCCAGTCAAGTTCAGGGTGAGTAATGCGGAGAGTCGTCTATGAGTCGCTCGATCGATATTCACACGTTGTTGATCGCAATTAGAGGACAGCAACAACAACATAAAAGTGAAAGTAACTAAACTAAAGCAGGTAGTCCAGTGCTGAGGGCTGAGAGCGAGCTGAAGAGGGGGCGTGGCTGACATGCAAGTCACCGAATTCGCTTCAATTAAAAGGCAATAATCGCAGACGCGATAGCCTAGGACGTGTGGGACTTGTGGAGCAACACATAAATCACACGACGCGATGTGTGCATGAAAAATGCGCTGAAAACAATTTGCATACAATTTGGTTGACAGACAACGACAACAGCAACAGCAACAGCAACAACTGTTGCCGCTGGGGTGTTTGCGAATTTAATTTACGAGCTTAACGAAAGGGGCGTGGTCGGAGCTGGTGTGCGTGCGCTCAGGTAAACTACTTAATTATGAAGCCAATTCTGCAATTTGCATTGAAACAAGCAAGCGGAGCTCATTGAAGCTGTCAAAGAGACTCAGACTCAAAGGCAAACATACCCAACAACAACAGCAGCAGCAACACCAGCAGCAGCAACAATAACAAAAACTAGAACAGTAGTAGCAACAACAACAATAGCAACAACAACAACTTAGTCTACGTGCTTTGTTGTGTGCGCGCGGGCAATTACGCAATGTCCTCCAACGACAAGTTGGCCTAAAGAACTTTAATTGGCCAAAAGCGAGGCACAACGCAGGCGTCAGCCCAAGCAGATTGCCGTGCAGCTTGGGATAAACCGAAGGCAGTGCCAACAGCAACAACAGCAACAACAATAGCAACAGCAACAACAGAAGCAGCCGAATCAAATTGACGGTCGTTTTTAATTTCATTAATGAAAATACTACATATATACATATGTATGTACTTAATATTTTATATGTATGTGTGAATACCCTAGTTAAGGGTCTTTTGGTATGTTTGCTAGGTAGGCAATGCTGTAATTCTAACTGCTTTTCTGATATTCATTCCCCACAATGTTGCTAAGCTACAATTACAAATACTAGACTATAATGACGCTCATTGATACATTCTTTTAATAGTACTATATTAATGGTACGATACTAATAGCAGTACTACTACTAGTATTTAGACTTGTACTATAACAACTTATGCATATTGCTATTAAAATTACTCATTCTCTATATAACTACTCTTTCTCTAGAGCACTACTTCTTAATGCGATTATTACAGCTACTACTATTACTGCTTTCTACTATTTCTATCTATTGTTAGTACTATTTTTACCTCCTTTGACTACCATTACAACTCTCCCACTTGTGTAACTTATTACTATTATTATTAATACTGCTATTAGTACTACTACTATTAATATTGTTACTACTATTGCTACTACTACTACTACTTTTATACATATTTCTACTACTATTGCTACTTTTATACATATATCCACTACTATTGCTACTACTACTACTACTTTTATACATATTTCTACTACTATTGCTACTTTTATACATATTTCCACTACTACTAATACTACTACTATTATTATTGTTACTACTTTTGCTATTACTCCTACTACTATTACATATACTACTACTACTATTAATACTACTACTATTGTTATTATTACTACTACTGATACTACTATTAATACTATTATTAATATAGTTACCACTACTGTTACTACTATTACTAGAACTACTATTATTCTACTACTACTAATATTACTATTGCAACTACTGCTGCTACTAATACTGCTATTACTTCTACTACTACAATTTCTAATATTACTACCTCTCCTACTACTATAACTTATTTTCAATAATATTACTACGACTACAACTACTAATTTCTATAATTAATTTAAAAACTTCTCTCTACTGATTTTACAATTACCACAACAAATTTATACAAACACTACTATACTATCTAACCTATATTTATATGAGAGATATTACTGCATCTGGTCATATATAATATATATACATATAACGATTCACATAACTTAATCCAGTTCGAGCTACTAACAGCCAAGCAATATATTAACCAGAATTGTTCTATTTAGCTTATTTAAGTACAGCCCCTCCCCCACTCTCCTGATCTGTTAGAGTATTCACACTTCGTCTATTATTTAGTACTCGCCGTCTTCATTCGGTTTCTTGTTTTATGTGCTCGTCGCAGTCGCTGTGAATTGAAGGTATTCTAGCAATGTTTTTTTTTTCGCTGTTTCAATTGTCTTGCCATTGTTACAGTTTTCAGTTGCTGTTATTATAATTATTATTTGTTGTTGTTGTTGTTGTTGTTAGTCGCTGTAATGTGCACGACATTGCGGCAGCTCGACCTTGACCGCGTCCACCGTGTGGTATACTTAATTGGCGAATTGCTCTACCGCTCGTCAACACACGTACATACATACACACATACATATGTATATATAAAGTGTATATATAATTATGCAAAAAACCGACACTAATTAAACAACAAGTAAATTAGAAATATATTTCGCTGCACTTGTGAAATTTCGATTGCATTTCCAGTCATAAATCACCAGCGAAAAGATTGACGTCTATTAATTTGAAATACGCTTTTGATTTGTGCCGTGGCCAAGCGCTTGCCCAATGCAACAGGCAACAGTCGAACAATGCAGCAGCCGCAAAAGCCATTAAAATGCAATTTGAGCTGCAACCACATACGAGTGGTTGGAGTGGGTGGAGTGGGTGGTTGTGTGGCTTGGTGGCAAGCACGCACGCACCCAAAATCGTATCCTGTTTTATTGCCCCAATCAATCGATCAACTACTCAATCATTCGATCATTCGATTGCTCGCGTGTGTCCACTTCATACCATTTGCATAGCGATAAGGCCAGAGTTGCTGTTGTTGTTGTTGCTGTTGTTTAGTGTGGCTCGAGGTGTCCGGTGAAGGGTTGAGCTGACGTCAATATGCAGATTTGTGGCACCGCCAAAAGAATTGTCCACCTCTTGCTTGTTTTTCGGATTGATTTATGCGCCATAAACTTTAAGCGCGCTTTGTGCACAGAATCAAAACTCTCAGCAGCTGCCAGTCAAGGCCCCGCGCGCAACATCAACACAAGAGGCCTACGCCCGATTGTATAATCGCCTTTTATCTGAACGCCAACAACAGCCAACAATGCTAACAACAACAACAATCATCTGGCAAATCCAACAAATCGAGAAACATACAAAGTCTTTGAATTTGCATTGATTATGCTGCCGAGTCGAGCTACCCGAATTGCCGAGATTTGCAGCCAGATAATGATGAGGCGTGCCCGGAAAGCCGTGGAGTGGGGTGTGGCAAGGGGTTGCGTGTAGGAGCAGGAGCAGGAGCAGGCAGGGGCTGGAGCAGGATTGCAAGATATTAAGAACGGCTATTAAGAAATCTGGCAGGCCATTAAGGCGAGTGCCCAAATATGATTCGAGCATGGATTGCATTTTATTTTTCAAATACCCTGTAATATGCCCACTCTTGCAAAAGGGGTTTATTATGGTTGGAAATTATTATGTGAGCAGCAGAGAGAGATGCGGGCAGATAAGACTCCAATTGCTAAGAAATTGTGAATGGCTAGTGGAAGTGAATGGTAAGTAATGCAAAAATATATTGAGTATAGGCTAACTGAAAAACAAAGTAACTGTACTCCCTATAAAATCTAACTCATGAATCTAACGATGCATAAAGCGTATGCTTAATATCCCCTCTATTGACACTATTTAATATAATATATAGATTATGTAAATTGTGTGCCGCATAATATATACATTTCATGAATTGTAAGCCGCATTCTCTATATGTAGATTATATTAACCATATGACAGCTAAGACTGACTCAGTTGCAGATTAAAGAAACGAAAAACAAAACTTATTTGAAGTAAATGCCGCATACAAAGCCTGAACGAATATTACGTATACGTAGCTCAGTATGTTTCCAGCTACAGACGCTCGACTCATAATATATGCTCAGTTAGCCAAACTTTGATCGAACTTCCAGGGTATTTGTCAATCATTGAACGCATTCAATTACCGCTAGTTGTTTATTTACTGTAATTTATTTGCATTTGCGATGCGAATTGATTTTGCAGTTAGTTGCGAGTTACGCATACGGCGCGTACGCCGCGCCGCCGATAAGAAATCAGTTTACAAAAAATTAATGTACAATCGTACAACATAGCAATAGTAGCAACAGCAACAGCAACAACAACAACAACAACAACAACAACAACAACAACAACAACAACAACAAAGTAGCTGCAACTGCAGCTGCTCTGGCCATTCGCAATTTGTTGTCAGCTATTAGCGAGTGCGATTTTTCATACACTATTTGGATTGATCAGCGAACGGAGCTCGTTTAGTGCATTTGCATTCGGTTGACGGTGCAGGCAGTAGGGGGAGTTTTGGGGTATTTGGAGCTGTGAATGTTTATTCCTACACCTACGGCGAGATCTTTCGCGTTGACTGTCAATCAGCTCCAGCTGCTGATTGATAATCACGTGCGTGCGCCGATTTAGAAAGGAATCCGTGGGCGCTGCTGAGAACTACGCACCAATTGCATAATCCAGCGAGCATATGGAAGTTAATTGCCAGCAAATCGTTGCAAGTAAGACAATTAAGTGAAGCCACAAGAAGCAGCAACCGCAAAAGGCTGACAATGTGGTTGCCTCTTTGGAGTTCCTCATTTGAAGCCGGCAGCTAATTGATTGGGCCCGGAGTTTTCTAGCTGGTGGCAACCACTTGGTGGTTGCTGGTGGCGCGTGACTGATTTCTGTGGCACTGCATCAAGTTCGAATCAAGATCGTATCTCACACACTGGCCAAGTCTCAGTGCTCGAGTCTCTGCATGCGATTCTCAGGCAGCCGATTCGCAAGCCGACGCCGCCACGAAGCCGACTGGACAGGGCTGGGCGTTCACGCTTTTGATTCGCTGTTCACGCTCGTTGATTGTTGTTGCTGTTGCTGCTGCTGTTGCTGTTGCTGCCGTTGCTGCTGTCGCATTGTCTATGCGGTTTCAGAATATTTCTCAAGTTTTTGATTCGGTATAAATATGCCCAGTCGCGCGGCTGTTTAAGCATAACACACTCAACTCTTCAGTCAAGTACAACCAACCAAGCAAACCAAACCAAGCCAAGCAACATGTTCAAGCTGGTAAGGATACGCGACAGCTGGCGGCTGGCAAGCAGCTTTAGACTAATCTCTCTCTCTCTCTCTGTCTCTCTTTTATCCTGCAGATCGCTGTACTCTCTGCCCTGTGCGCCGTTGCCAACGCCGGCGTCATCTCACCCTATGGCCATGGCTACGGGCTCGGCTACGGCTCAGCTCTGGCGCCCGCCTATGCTCCGGCCATCGTCTCGCATGCTCCAATTATCAAGAGCTACGCCGCGCCGATTGTGCACGCCCCGATTGTGAAGACCATCCACCCGGTGGCCACGTCCTATGCCAACACCTACAAGGTGGCCACCAAGGCGTACCCCGTGGTCCATGCCGCTCCCATCTACCATGCCGCGCCCGCCGTTGTGGCTGCACCTGCTCTGCACACCACCTCCACCTACCACGGCGGCTACGGCAGCTACGGCCTGGGCTACGCCGGCTACGGACACGGCTATCTGCACTAAGCATCGCCTCCAGCCACACATCACTCGACGACAACGCACAGAACGACAAAAGCAACATCCACACAACATCCCCAACATCCGCAACATCCACACAGCAAATCGGATCACAGCGAGAGATTCTGTGAGAGTTTACTCAGTGCAATGTTCGGGGCTTTGCTGCTGTCAAAGCCCGGAACCAACATCATTATCAGCCTTTATGTGAGAGACAGAGACAGAGACAGACAGCAAGAGAGAGCGAGATAGGGAGATCAAGCTAATATGCTGTAAATAAGTTTTATTTTTTGTTATTGTGCAATGCTCGTGGTTTCGACTTATAAGTAAATAAAAACGATTCAAAACTCTTAAACAATAGATCTCTATTTACTGCATACACTGCGCAAAAAATGGGGGTCAACTGGGGCGTTGACTAATACTTATGTATGTGAATGCAATCGAACAAAGCTGCGAAAATTCTTGTTGTTAAAGGCAAGAACTTAAGAATATTTTATAGCCATGAAATTGTAGTTAGCTGTAACTGTGAAAATATTTGTGGCAGTCGGAATTTGGTAAAAAAAATGCATAGTGCGGGAAATATTTTGGTAATTAAGTTAGGAATGTTTTGATGATTTGTTTGAGTGCTAAATACACTGTACGCATTAGGCAGTGACTTAATAAATTTTGAGGAATTAGTAAATTTATATATTTAAAAATAATAATAAAAATAAAATCAATAATTTTATTTTATATACAAATTTTGTTTCTTAAATTTATAAATTTTTATTTTAAATGAACAACAATAATGAGACGATCATTTAAGCTATATTTGATTAATTTTTAGCTCTTATATATATCTAAAATAAAACTAACAGAGAATATTTTTAAAGTAAATAAATTAAAATTAAATTAAAATTAAAATAAATAAATATTTGAACATTTGAATATCCTTTAAATCATATACAATATAAAGAGAAATATTTGAACATTTGAATATCCTTTAAATCATATACAGTATAAAGAGAATGTGCTTGAAATATATATTATTATTTTTTTTTTTTTTTTTTATAATTATAAGTTTAATGAACAAATTCAGATTTTTTATTTAGGCCAGAATATCACAAAAAATCAAAATATTTTGCCACACTACATTTTTTGCAATTATTCGCAGTATATTTTGCAAAAATCTCTGACTGAGACTCATATCAATTCATTAATATCTTTAACATATATGTTGGCTTTTCGCTCAGTGTAGTTGGCAGAGTGTTGAAATTTGCTTGGCAAAATGCATTACAAATGCCAGCGCCTCGCAATTATGCGGACTGCCAGTTGATAAATAGCAAAAGAAGGTGGCAAGGAGTCGACAGGCGCTAGGCGGTGGGCGGTGGGCGGGGTCGAGGTAGCGCAATGTGGCAAGTGGCAAGTGGCAAAAGTGGCTGCAATGAAAGTGCGTCGCGAGTGGAGCAATTGAAATAATTATTTATTTCATAGCCTGTTCAAACTTCATGTGCCCAGTTTTTGAGTTGATTTGGCAATTGCGAAAAAGTCGAGCAAACGCAAAATATGTCACATAATTTGTGTTGGCCAAGTTAGTTGGCTGGCTTATTAAACTTTAATGGACCCAGCCAAAAGCCAAACGAGTTGCACTAGAAGCGACTAGAGCTAGACTAAAGCCAATCTAACAGTAGTATGAACAATGATTATTGTCTTCGCTCGGCTACAATGCCACGTATTGTGGTGCTGTGTGGTGCTGTATGGTGCTGTTGTGGTGCCTAGCTGGCCTTTGCCTGAAATGTACAATAATTGCAGATTTTCAGATATACAATGCGCATTATCGGCATAAATTATGCCCCAACGATTGTAAACTATAATTTTATTGAAGTGAAGTTGAAACGAAACGAATCGAAGCGTTGACACCAGTCGATCCACAGATTGTTGGATCGGTTGGCCAGTCGAGCGTTCAGCGTTGGCCATCGAGCGTTCATCTAAGGCCGCACCACAATTTGGCAACGACCTTCAGAGAGCAGACTGTGGTGAAGCTGTGACGCTGCCGCTGCTGTCGCCGCTGCTGCTGCTGCTGCTGCAGCTGGTTGTGGGTCGCTTCCTACTTGCGCATTTGCGCATTGAATATTCAGCCAAGCGCAACAATTTTGTCTCTGCGGCAAATGCACTTTAGGTCGTCGGCCGCGGGGGCAAGGGGCGTGGTCGACAGTTTGCTCTCATGGCACAGTTAACTCCCGTTGCGATTTCCCACACTGCGAGGCCACAGCGAAACACCTGCTCGCAGCTGCGAGAGACAACGCTCGCTCCCTCTCTCGCTCCCTCTCTCTCTCTCTCTCTCCCTCTCTCTCCCCTTAGAAAAACTTTGAGTGGCTTTTCCGGCAGTCGATCTAAGTTCGTCAGCTTAAAAGTATTCCACACTCAATTCAATTATTCATGTTGATTCGCCAGCTACGTGCCGGGCATGCCATTTGCCATTTGCCATCTGCCAATGGCCACTGGCAACAGGGCAAGGACCTTCGACCGCAAAACAAACAGCACAAGGCTTTGCAGCTGATTGCGACTGCGTCACATATGCAATTAAAAGCGCATTCAGTCGCCATTGCAGAAATAGCCGGGGCTTACGTGCGACATGCCATATGACAAGTTCTGAGTTTAATTACTCTCAGTTGTTGCATCGGTCACTCAACCACCCAGCCACTGTGGTGCTGCTGCTGGCCAACTGATCCTGCCCCCAGGAAATGCACAAAAACACGCGTGACCCACGCACTCTGTGCTCCAGTTGCTGTCTCTCCCCCTCTCTCTCTCTCATAGTCCTCACTTCTCTTAGCATTGACCTTGAAGCGTACGTTGACTTTGCCTGCTATACTCTCTCAGTAACGGCGGAAGGGGTATATTAAGGAGCACGAGTTTCGGTTCATCTTGAATTTTTACTTTTATTTATTTATTTTTGATTTTTCTTGTACTGTGTAGGCAATGGCCTATGTGTTTTTCTACTTTATTCTGTCTAGCGAAACTTACAGCTCAGTGAGCAAATTTGCTTGCTATTCTTGCTGTTTATACTCTGTAACCTCAAGAGTATATTGAATATGTTGTATGTATGTGTAATTATGAAGCACATCTTAACATAAACTCTGTCTAGATAACTTTCTCTATTTTATCTTCAACTAATTTCAAGATTTCTGTTGTAAAAGTTTTCTTATATTTACCTCTTTGTATGCCTAAGCCCGCTTACTTCGTAATTTATTTTAGGAAATAGTACAGTGTGCCATTTGCTCATGTTTATACAACCAGAAAATCTCTTACTCAGCACACGCTTAACTATTTTTATTGCTTATACCCAGCATGAGCTGGTCTAAGGTGTATGCTGACAGCTGCAAAGTTTACTAAGCATTTGCTTTAGTTTTGACTTTAATATAGTTTCATATTAGACTTTCAGATTCACTAAAAATAATATCTATCTCAGACTAGACTAGGCATTTAAAATACATATTTATGAAATTTTATGACAGAAATTTAATAAAAATATAACAATAAATGTACATATTTAATCCAAGCTCATTTTACAGTCACTTTCGGATACGTGAATTGTTAAAAAATAAAAAATAAAAATCCAGCACAAGTTCCTCAAAATAAATATTTTTTTTACAATTATCCTAATATTGTATAATTTTTATATTACAACATATAGTTTTCTTTAAATACTAAAATTTAATCTAAATTAAAAAAACCATAAGTTTTAACATTGATTAAATTTGCAAAAGAGATAAACAACAAGTCGAGCAACAGCTTAGCGCTTCCTATTTATAGAACAGCCTGATGAACTGCGCCCGAGTGCAGCGCACTAAGCAATAGATTAAGTTAAGGCGCTGGGATTTGCTGCACGTTAAGCTGCAACACGCGACGCAGATGTAGCAAGTGGCAAGTGGCAAGTGGCAAGCGGCAAGTGTGTTCAAGTGAGTTCAGTGCCAGCGCTGCACACGCGGCGTATGAGCAACATTTGCCTTGGCAGACGCACACACACACACACGACTGGTGGGGGCAATTGCCAAACTTCAAAAGCCAAAACAATGCGAGTGTGTGTGATGGAATTTTACGCTGCGTGAGCAACGTGCAACGCGTGCCACAAGATGCCGTAACAGGTGGAGCGCGCACCACGTGCCCCACAACTTAAAGCGCTTTGCCGCTGCTGGCAACTGTGGGAGCCGCTGCGTTGCCAGAGGCACTTCAAGGCGGCGGCATGTGCGCCACTCAAAGGCGAACAACAAAGGAAGACAATGCAAAAGAAAAAGTAGGGAAAATGGAAATGGGCAGAGCAATGCCCCCCACTTGGAATACATTAAACATATTGATTTCTGATTGGGAAACACTTCGTTATGCTAATTTCTGCTGACAATTTTTCCATCGTTTCGCAATTGAAGGTGGTGCGGTGGGCCCGGTGGTGCCGTCTGCCACGTGTTGCGCATTTGGCAACCATTTAATTGGAGTCGTAAGCCATTGGATGCCAATTTTACGAGCTGTATTCATTGCATACTTTCGAGTGCCACGCTTAGCGTCTTTCGGCGTAAACTGCTTCGCGGCGCTGGGCTTAAAATGCGGCCACTAAACGATATCTTGTGTCGTAAAATGTGGAAAATATTAGAGAAGTCGGGTATGCTATATATGCATTAAGTAAGGGTGTGTTATAGAAGAAGATACTAGAGTAGATTACATATAAGAATTGTACAGGGGAGCCAAGAGCAAAGTCTTACACAACCTGTTGGCATTAGTAGACGAACAGTATAGAAGTTAAGTTGAATAGGTAGTTAAAAGTTAAGTAGATAGGATTCAAAAGAACATATTGCTATATGTATTGAAGTATTGAAAACACTTAGAAATATATATGAAATAAAAGAACAAATTGATGTAAATACCCAAGTCTTAATTTTCTATAAATTTCGAGCTAAGGCAGGCATTAGACTTGGCTGTTAGTCCCTTTCCTTACCATTTTTTTTATAAATAACTACTTTAAGAACTATAGTATAAATGAAAAATTGATTTGTAGATTAACGATTTATTAAATTTACATTAATTTAATAACTATAGCCGCACTAAAGTCTATTCCAATAAATAATTCCATAGAAACTATATATACTATACTATATATACTGTTTAATCAATGATTTCATCACACTTTCACATTCAGGATAACTCTCACAGGTTCCTCATTTACCATTCCCTAAGTACTCCGTCGCATCACAGTATCTTCTAGTCGCGCATTCCCATATTTTCCATTACTTACTTGTGGTCTTCTTTTGATATTTTGGCGTTTATGAGCAACCGGGGCCATCAATCACAGTCGCTGTGGCATGAGCCGCGAAACGTGCCTGCAATTCCTTACGGAACTGGAATCGGAATTGGAACTCCCTCGCAGTGCCACAACCTAAGTCAACTTCTAAAACCAATTTTATTGCTCGCTCTCTACCTGCCGCTAGTTGCCTCCGTGGTTGCCCCTCTCCCCGTCCCCTTCGTTGCCCCTTGGGGACAGTGCATTGGGATTGCGAAACGTGCCGCGTGCATTTGGCATCACGATTCGCTTGTCGATGGGACGTGGCCCTTGGCTGCGTGAACTGCTCCCGTAATGGAGTTTCTGTCACATACTGCGTAATCGCTAGAGTAAGAGTATAAAAACCTCTGATGTTCAACGAAAACAATTCATTTGATGTGAAAGTCTTTGATTGTCCAAACGTACCAATAAACGCGTCTACAAATCGTCAATTGCCGTGCTTCGAAATGTGGAAGATTGTGAGTATTTCGGGTGTTTCAGTATTACAACACCTTAGTAGTGCAAAGAGAGCTGTATTTTGGATCGGATTACTCGATATAGTCCAAAGGCTATATATATTCTATTCGACTCACATCTCAGCTATAACTAACTGGAGATAAACTCAACATAAACCTAGATTGCCCAGCTAGGTGCAAGGCATATTCAAACTTGCCATTGTTCCATTCCACAGTTCCGTACTGATTCATATTTATATACCACTGGTTCATTTCATCGTGCTATTCAACTGTTCAGTTTTACATTACACTGTTTCATTCCACCGTTCCATTTCGATATTCAATACCTCTTTTCCATTGCTGATTTTCCTCTGTCTCACTCCAATTTAAAATTCCTCTTTTGTTTTCCGCTCTGCCATTCCACTTTCACCTCACTCTAACTCTCCCTTTCTCTTTCAGTTCGGTCCGCTCTTCCTCATCTGTCTCTCATCACCCACCCAAGCCAGCTTCTTCCATGGCCCACCTTCGCCTGTCGCCGTGAATACCGTCTATAGCGCCCCACCTGCGCTCACCTATGCCGCAGCACCACCGCAACACGTTACATACTCTGCACCACCACCACCACACTTCAAATACGCTACGCAACACATTAGCGCCTACTCAGCGCCAGCTCCAGTTATCAAGTATTCGTTGGGCCCACCTGTAACCACTACAACCACCACTTACTCAGGATTTGCAGCACCGCCGCAGCAGCCTGTGCTGCACGTGGCCCAGGCACCACAGCCCGTTGTACACTATGCCGCACCACCGCCACCACCACCACAACCGGCTGTAATTGTAGCCCGTTATGCTCCACCACCACCACCGCCGGCAGTCGTTGTGGCCCGCTATGCTCCCCCACCACCACCACCACCAGTCACATACCACGCACACGCCCAGCCCACCTACACCCGAGTGTCGGTTCATGCCCCGCCCCCCGTGGTTACCTACGAGGCCCACGCTCCCGCACCGGCTGAGCTACCGTGCGACACCAACGCCTGGTGAGGCACAGCCAACCCAGACATACCTCACCACACCACACCACACCACTTAGCTATAATCATGTTCATTTCAATGCTAATCGAACGGCAATTAATTAAGCGAGAATTTATAAGTCCACGATTAATATTTGATGATAACAAACGTCTTCCGCGGAATTTACGAGACGGCGGCGAGAACGCCAGCGTGTCTAATTATGCAACGGATGGTGCTTAAGATAGCGCCAGACCAGCACCAGCACCACCACCACCACCGAAAAATGTGTGAGCAAGCCAACCACCTGCTGCGAGAGAGATACCGTAAATAAATAAAAACATTATTAACGTAGCCAACTGAGGTTCGATTGACCCACCTCAATGCGAAATTCATTGAAGCTGTCAGCGTTAAGCAAATCGAAATCTATCAAATGGGTCAACCATACGTATACATATACGTATGTATGTATGTGTATAGTATAAATATATACAAGTATATTCGATCCATGCATAAACATAGCCAACGATTTTATTAGCACAAATTATAACTGAATACATTTCGGAGGAGGTCAGCACGAATCTTCACGAATCTGTTGAATGCTCGTTCAGACAATCAAAGAGAGTATTTCGGTTTGCAGTAATGACTAGATGGATAGATATCAGAGATTAGACATTGATGACACTTGACTGTTCCACTCCAATTTTCCTTTACTGTTTGCTTTGATATTCGATTTCATTGTTTCACTCCACTGTTCCTCTCCCCATTTCTCTTAGCGCGCCCTCACTCCACTGTTTAATATACACAAATGCCCATTAAGCCAAGATAAATACAACAATTTAGTCAATTAAATGTAGAGAGTTACGGCCAACAAATTTGATAAATAAAGCCCAACAAAAAGTACATTAAAAATCCGCTCAGATATGTTATCTAAAATATGTACATACATAAATTGGTTTACTGTTGTACTGCGAACAAGTATCTGGCAGTCGTTAACATTCAAATGCATTATTCCTAAATTTTCGATTATTTGCTTTTTGTTTTTAGTTTCAGTCTGAGTTTGAGTTTGGGTCTTCGGTCTTCGGTCTTCGGTCTCGGCGTGCTGCCGTCAATTTGTTGTTGGGGGCTGCCGTCTTAATTGAGTTCCCAAACAGCAGTATCTAAAGACCTATTAGCTAGTCCGTCTCTGCCAAAAGCGCCGCAGCTGACGTCGCTGCCCCGGTGCTAGCCAATTGGCTGACCATCTCGTAGCTGATGTCACATGACTGTCGCTTTGTGTTTAATAAGCCCAAATTTACAACAGCTCAAATGCTCAACATGCTGGCAAGGTGTCGAAACTGTTGTAGTTATTTCATTTGTTTGCCACTAAACGCCGACCAGGTGCGCGCCTGCAGAAGGGGGCAGCAATTGAATAGCTCCTAACTGAGCTTTCATAAATTAAATATTAATGTCTTTATAGAGATCTTGTGATTAAGATAAAACATTTCGGGATTTGCTCTGTTAACTCGGCTTAATATGTATTTATTTTTATGAATTTGTAATCTTATTGCATTGAAAGCGTTGGCCTCTTGACAAAATTTCCTTCAATTCTAAGCACACTTTAAGTCGCTTATAAAGTCAATTAACGTCAGCTCTGGCTGGAATAATAATCAATCGATTAACAGCTACCCGACATTAGCGGCTAGTTAATAACCCCCTTGGCGACGACCCTGACTGACTAGCTGACTAGCTTACTGGCTGACTGACTGAATCGCTGTGGCCTGTTGCATAGTTTGGATGCCAATCGAAATGACCAACAGTGATTTATATGCAAGGCAAACCAAATATTATCAATAGACGCTGCTCAACAGGCAGAGTAGCAGCAGAGGCAGTGGTAGTGGCAGCGGCAGCGGCAGCGGCAGAGCTTGAGCCAGCGACAACAACAAATGGCAAAGCAGCTCATACAAAATGCGAACAACTTAGCACAGAAAACACAGAGTCACACAGAGTCACAAGATAACCAACAACAAGAAGAGCAACAGAAAAGGCAACAACAACAACAACAACGACAGCAAGAGCAGAGCAACAACAAAAACAACAGTAAATGCCAATGGTGCAGCGGAACGATGCTCCCTCAAACTACAGTGAAAAACAATGACACAAAGCAAGCGAGAGAGAACGCGAGAGTGAGGCAGCGAGAGCGAGACAACAACAACAACAAACGGTTAAACAGAAGCAGAATAAATAAGTAGAGCCAGCAGAGAGCTCGCGCCGCCGCCGCCGCTGCCACTGCTAAAGCTAAGCCGAAAGTCAAAATATTTTTTGCCGCCAGCAGCGACGCCGGCAGCGGCAGCAGGCAGCAGGTAGCGGCAGAAGCACAAACGCATTTTGATTTCTGTTTGCATGCCCAGTGATCAAACAAATGGCGGAAGCGGGTATGCCTGAATTGAGGGGAACTTGTGGAATGAGCTGGAATATAATTTTAATAATAATAAATTAGTGAATATGTTTTGATTAGGTATATACAATTATACAAATATTTTATTATTTATATATTTATTCTAAATAAATGTAATAAGACCCTTTTCTACCTTATAAAACTCAATCGAACGTAGAATTATAAAAGTGAGAAAGTTAAATATATGGCAGCTCTTAGTTGAGGCCTCAGCAGCTAATGATACCCCACCTCATCAACTACTCTAGCTTAACTGCACATTACAGGGTAGCCATCAGTCGAGACGGAGTCTGTTCAGCTCAGGTCTCACTTGCCTGGCTCTTGGACTGGTCGAGTCGTCATCGCGAATGTTTGACTGGTCGCCTCGTTCGTCTGCCCACCTGTCCTCAGGCAGAACTCAGCTGAAGCTCAGCTGTGGCTCTCCGTGCTTCAGTAGTCGAGCTATAAAAAGCATCTTCAGCTCGCGCACAAATTTTAATCAGTACGAAAAGCTGCGCCCGTCCACAACGGAAACCGCAAACGAAACGCATTCAACAATTTATTGAATACTCGTGTTCAGGTGCAATAAAAGTGAAACATCCAATTAACGGCACTCAAAATGTCTCATAAAGTGAGTGTGTGTGTGTGTTGTGTGCTGTGCCTGACATGTGATCTAATCTCTAACGGATTCTTTCAGAAATCTGTTGTGGTGCTGCTTCTGTTCTTCGGCCTGGCGCTGCACTCGAGTGCGGTGCGAGCGGATGTCTCGCACCTGGACTACTCCATCTCCGCTAGCCCCCAGCTGGGCGCCTATCACTATCCAGTGCCACGTGCTCCACAGCGTGCGCAGCAGCATGTGGCACGCCAGTTTGTGGAGCCAGCGCTGGAGCATGCGGCATTCACACAGGTGCTGACCAGCCGTGGCTATGTTTTCGGCGGTAATGCAGCCCCTATTGCTGCAGCACTGACAGCACCAGCGCCAGCGCCTGCCCCTGCACCTGTCCCTGCCGCGGCACCTTCAGCAGCAGTAGCGACGGGCCGTGCCATAGCCACCCATTCGGATAGCAATTCGCTGAACCTGAAGCTGCCCGTACCCTTTGGCCTGATGCCGTTGAATGTGGCGAATTTGCCGCTCCAGGCGGGCGCCTCCTATGCCACAGTGCCGCACACCACCGGCCTGACCTCCTACGGCACCGCGCAAATACAAAGGCGCTGAGCACCACCGAGCCACAGCGACAGCAATTCATATACATAGATTTCATAAGCATCGATTTTAGTTGAATTAACTTTGCATCACAGAGCCAAATGACTGTCTTACCACCTCTGTGACTGATTGAGTGTGTGCGTGTGTGCGAGTATGAATGTGTGTGAGTGTGTGTGTGTGAGCCATCTTAGGGATAGATATACGAAATATATAAACGCTATTAAATCAAATAAAAGATACTTGCCATTTAAAGCTCTCTTAAACTCGGAGATTGCTTTATTATGACAGGTTCATGACCATCAAAGATACCGTCTGTCCAACCACTGCAAAAAACGCTTCATCTCTCGGTGGTGCACATTTGCATATGAAGAGTCGAAGGTCGCAGCAACCGCAGCAGCAACCACAATGGAAAAGATGAAGACGTCTTTATCCGATTTGATTGTCGATCGCACCTTTCACCTATGGGCCGCTACTTATCAAAGATCAATGTTTGTTTACGACGTGTTGCGGTGGTGCGGCGGTGCGGCTGCTCATATTAAAAAATTATGAGCACCTCATTAGCATACAAGCGCTTTAATTGGTTTTTTTCAGTGCTCGAGGAGCTGATCGTAAGGCCTTAAACTTGGCATTGATTTACGAGCCGCAAGCCCAACTCCCTCCCCCCCATCCACAGTTGCCACTCCACAGCGCTGCTAATCCAACGTCTAACGAGAGAAGCGGATATGCGATCGGAACTCTGATCTGGATTCCCGATGTTACGAAACCACTTTCTCACATAACTGGATTAACAGCAATGCAATTTGAAAACAATCAAAACAAACGGTACTCGATGCGAATATCAAATAAAGCCCATCTAGCCGATAGCAACTGGGTGTCGAGGAAGTGAGCGGAAGCTCTCGAGTTTCCGAATTTCCGTATACCCATCTCAACTCTGTTGGCCCCTCGCAGAACTCGTGATCCAAGCTCGATGTCAAGAATCGCTTACACGACGACCAAGTGAGCGGCCAACTTGAGTGGAACAAGAGTTTGTGTGACGCAAAAACAATGCCGAATACTGAATACCCTAGCGTACAATATGCTAATATGTCCATTGAATTGAATTGAAATCAATGCGAAACAAAACAAAACAATGCAAACCGAAACAAAGTCAATTTTTATCGATTTCTTTTTATTTTAGCTTTTTCAATTGGTAATTTCTATGGCTGTTTTATAAAGCATAACATAATATAATATTGTACAATGTATGTGTATATATAGTATATAAAATGAAACAAAGAGCCAAACTGAATTTCATTAATTTTATAAATATACAGTCAAAAATATTTCAATAAATCTATAAACACTATGCGAACGATGTTGATTTCTAAAATATTTGCTGTGCAGACTCGTACTTTTCTATGTACTTAGTTCAGTTGACCAAGTATCATAAACCAAACCTCTAATATCTACATATATGTCCCATATGAACTCAAGTTCTACTACAGCTATCTGACTAGCACTCGGCACTCGATTTGGATGGCATGGAATCAAAAGTAAATAAATGAATGTAAATAAAAACTGTATACCGAAATACCTTAAAAATAATTAGTTCCAAAAGAAGTCCAGTTCACATCAGATCAGATGCTGATCATAAAACATAAATATATATACAGTAGATATACATCGAATTAACTCTGCTGTTGCCAATCAAGATAGAGATGCTGCTCAATCTATATGGAACCAATTTCATTATGATAGTTATAATAAAAGTGAAGCTTACTACTATATGAAACCAATTTCATTATGATAGTTATAATAGAAGTGAAGTTTACTACATGATAATTGAATTAAAATGAAACGCTTCAGAGGCTGTTCAATGCCATTGATATGTTATTCATATTAGGTTTTTTAAGGGTGGATGGAAGAAGTGGAGATCACAACGGCTTGAGAGGATTCATAAGCTCAAAACTCTTTGATAATGCGCCTTACCAACTGTCACATAAGCACAGACATTCTTATGCCCAGTTGGCTTTCATAAAAAATGCAGAGAGCATACGAAACGTGAATACAGTTATTTACATACATGCACACATACACACACATGCAAAGCCCAGGTAGCATCAGGCACTGGCCTCTGGTCACTTGAGCAGCTCATCTATCAAGGCCTTGAGTTCATCTCGAGCAACAATGTAAAGCCCAGAAAGAAAAGAGATAGAGATAGAGAGAGGGAAAAAGAGAGAGGGAGAGAGATCGTATCGGAACAGAGGAGGCGAGGCTGCTAGCACGTGACCAGCCGAGATCCAAGCGTATTGCTCATTAAGTCCGCAAGCCGGTTTCAGCGTCATCCGAGGCAGAGCAGCAGGGAAGAGGGGCCAGCGGCAGTGTGGTTGATTTGGCCACAGCACATCCTGTTGTTGGCCCTGTGGGGTTAGGCTCAAGGTCGACACAGGATGCGCTGGCGAAGCGGCGCAATTGAAACTTTACGAGCGATCGTTAAGTGCGGCACTAATGCGACACGCGTTTTTATGGCCAGCTTAGTTTGAAATTGAAAATTGAGGCTAAAGCGCTGAAACCACCAATTGGTAATTGGCAACCACACAATTGACCCACTCGACGCCGCCGTCTGCATACAAATGCGAGCACTTTTGCGAAATTTCTCAATGCGTCGGCGACTGCGATTTGGACTTCCTACTGATGATGGTGGGTTACCTGGTGGTTGCAGACTGTTGGTGTTGTTGCTGGTGGTGTCACTATCAGAGGCCAGGCACGTGCCACGCCACACAAAGAAGCGACCAAAATATGCACGAATATCGAGCAGAATACTTACTGCACTGGCTATACGGCTAAATGGCTATATAAAGCGCAGTTAGTGCCACTAGCAGACATTATCAGTCCAGTGCTTCAACCACCTGACAACCACAGCCAACATGTTCAAATTCGTAAGGCGGCGCCTCGACTCCTGCACTCGAACCACCTCTAACCCGATTTCTTTTCTCGCCAGCTCATCATTGCCGCCCTCGTTGCCTGCGCCGTGGCCAAGCCAGGCGTTGTCGCCCCAGTCGCTGCACCACTGGCCGCCGCTGGAGTCGCCTATGCCAATGCACCGCTCTATGCCGCTGGCGGCAGCAGCCAGGTGGATATCCGCAACAACTATGATGGCACCCAGTCCTCCTACACCACCGCACCGTTCGAGCTGACGCCACCCTACTCCAGCCGCTATGTCTCCGGCATTCCAGCTGCCTATGCTGCTGCACCACTGGCCGCACCGCTGGCTGCCTCTCCCTATGCTGCTCCTCTGGCTGCCCCACTGGCTGCTTCTCCCTACGCAGCTCCTCTGGCCGCTCCTTATGCCTCGCCCTACGCCCTGGGCTCGCCCTACGCCGCGCCCTATGCCGCGCCCTACAGCTTCGCTGCTCCCGCTCCACTTTTGGGTTAGACGTGCCTCAAAGACCGAACATATTTTCCTAGCGAATTTTCAATAAATAAAATTGAATTTTTTTAATTAAAAACAATCATAAACGTTTCTATTTAAAGTACCTGACTATCAGATACCCTGCCTTCAATTTACAGCCAAACTCTTTCAGGAAATTCCTTCAGCTATGCAGCTCACAATTTGGCAATTGTTTATATATTTATTTATAGAGTCCCGCATAATATGATACAAGTAATGCACTTCCCTTGCACTCTCATATACCCGCTCTATACCCTCCCTTTGAGTGGCTCATAAATTGCTCTGTTCACGTTCAACTTTCAATCGCTTGGATCGATAATCTAAGCGCGGCAATATTTTATGTTGAATGTCATAATCGTTTTCCATTTCGAGCTGCACACAAATAGCCATCCACTTATATAATATCGAGCGGTGCAAGAAGTTATTGGCCCCCTTGAGTCAGCCAGCACCGCCATAAGAAGCCAAGCAGAGGCCCAACTAAGGCGGCTTCTAAGCAAATGTAAGCGCGATGACAACAAAGTCACGATTCGTGGTTACCAAATCGTTGTCGACCAGAAAGCGGTGGCGAGGTGTGGTTCAGTGTGTGTGGTGGCTCAACTGAAAGTGAAGAAGTGCACGTGCAATTTGGCCACTGGCCAACTGATTTGACCAGGCTTAAACGCATTGCGAGCTATAAATTAATTGAGCTCATCCATTGGCAGACATTGATAGCTGCGTCTTCGACTCGAGCGGTCAACAGCAACTGAGCACAAGGACAGCACCACTGCACCACTCACACAAAACTCAAGCAAGATGTGGCAGCTGAAATTGGTAGGACTAGTGCACCACTGTGGCTCCCAGCACCACCTCAACTAACCAGCTTTTCCTTCTCCTTCAGTCTTTCATTTTGGCCTTGGCTTTGGTCTGCGTGGAGGCCGAACCGTCGCACCACTTTGATCATTTGAGCCACTTCAACCATTTCGATCATCTTGCACCACTGCACGAGCATGTGGTGCCGGATCATGTGGACTATGCAGCGCCGTTGCAGCTGCAGGAAACCTATTTACCAGCTCCGGCTCCTGCTCCACTAGCTCCGGCACCACTGTGGCCAGCACCACTTGCGCCTGCACCTGTACCCGCACCCGCACCAGTACCAGCACCAGTCTGGCCAGCTCCTGCCCCATTAGCGCCAGCTCCGCTCTGGTCTGCACCACTTGCGCCCGCCCCAGCACCAGTTTGGCCCATTCCTGCACCTGCACCACTGTTGCCCGCACCTGCACCGCTGTTGCCAGCGCCAGCTCTCCTGCCCACCACGGAGGTGCATCTGCCCACTGTGACGCAGTTCCTCCCCCCCGTGCTAGAGGCGGTGCCCTTCAGCCACAGCTACCGCGCGATTCCCGGACCCAAGAAGACGACCCACCGCGTCTCCATTGGCTACGCCTTTCCCAAGCTCGTGGCTGCCCCGCACGCGCATCTGCGCGCTCTGCCCCTGAAGCTGGCTCATCATCATCATCATCATTCGCTCTTCTAAACCAGGTTGGAGTTGGACTGGGCATCAAAGGTCTATATATAGATATTCTTCGTAATACTCGTATTGAACGAAACCAAAGACGATTTGAGTCGTTTAGAAAATTATCAAATATATTATAAATTATGTATTTATAAATTTATATAAATATAATATAGAGAAAGCGAAAATTTATGAGAATTTTAACTGTTGATGGGAATAAATTTAGTGTGGAAAGGAATTGAACGAAAAGAGATAAAAATTGTTTTAAGTAGATAAGCAGAGTTCTTATTCTATACACTTAAACTAGCTTCTTATTGTTTATAATCATTTTCTACATATCTCTACACTTATATGTGTCTGAAACTAAACTTTATTTCCTTGTTCGACAGTGTAAAATGCAGACAAAATATTGCAGGCAAAGCAAATCAGGAATTCCAGACACAAAGAGTGACAATGAACAGAGAGAAGGCAAAGAGAGAGAGAGAGAGAGAGAGAGAGAGAGAGAGAGAGAGAGAAAGACAGAGGAGGTCTATGGTAGGGGTACACAAGTACATTGAGGTATATGCATGAGGGCTATCCATAGTCGCTGGTGCAGAGGGGTAAAAAAAACAAGCAAACATAATTTTGAACATGCGACAATTGCAGTGAAGAAATCGAATATTAATTGGGGGACAAAGCGATAGCCAGGGAAAGAGAAAGAAAGAGAGTGTGGAAGGGAGAGCGAGAGAGTGGTTTGAGTGGTTGACACCACATTAGGTGTCACGTACGATAAATGTGGCTCATTAGTAGGTGAATATCGATGCCGCAAAAGCAAAACAATAAATAAAAACCAAAAGCAAAAACCAAAAACAAAAACGAAAACTTGCTCAACCGAATGTCGGCCAGTGGGCTAGCCAGTGGTGGCGGTGGTGTCGCACTTTGGCGTGCAATTATGAAAGTGGGCGTCGATACTACGTAACAGATGGCCAATTGATTATTAAGTACAGCGAACGCCCTTCGCACCACGGCCTTATGTAGAAAGTCTTGCGATTCGCTTTTGGTATGCCCCACCACAACCACCCACATATGTATATCCATATAGTCCGGCAGATGGCAGAATTATAAAAACGCCCAGCACCGCACAATCGAACATCAAAGCTTTGTTAGCCCTCAAGCCAACCACCCAACCACCAGCCACCACCCAAACAAAATGTTCGCCAAGATTATGGTAAGTCAAGCACAGCTGCTGATCGAAGGACTTGGACTTACGCTCTGCTCCATCCAACAGCTCGTCGCTCTCGCCTGCGTGGCCGGTGCCCAGGCGGGTCTGCTGCCCCTGGCCGCTGCACCTGCACCACTCGCTGCCGCTGGCGTCGTGGCGCCCTATGCCTCCAGCTTCAATGCCCACCGGATTAACCACGCCGTGGCCTACCCCGTAGCACCGGCACCTGTTGCGCCCGTGGCTCTGGCTGCTCCAGTGCCAGCTCCAGTGGCTTTCGCCGCACCACCCAAGGTGGCGTTCGCTGCTCCTGCTCTGGCTCCAGCACCTGCCTTTGCCGCACCTGCCTTTGCACCAGCCCCACTGGCTGCTCCCCTGGGCGCTCCTCTGGCTGCTCCTCTGGGTGCCCCCATCGGCTTTGCAGCGCCCGCTCGCTTTGGACTGCCAGCTGCGCTTCCCTTCGCCGCACCCAGGTTCCCAGCGCCCGCTCCCTACTTCATCTAGATACAGTCCCCATCCTTAGCTAGCTTAGATTTAGCCACCCCCACACATCCCTAGACCAAAACACACACAGCAGTAAGCAGAATGCTTGGCGAATAAATATTTGTATATCAATTTATTTCCACTGCCTTAAGCCAAGTCCTAGAGCCGCACGTTCTTCACGTGGCCGATGCGCTGGAAGAGCGGCACATGCTCGAAGGGCGTGTGGGAGACGGGCACCGAGTCGTAGGTGACGTGTGCGATCTTGGTGAGTGGGGCGACAATGGTGTAGCCCGGATGCTGCTGCGGCTCCCCAGTGGCCGGATGGTGATAAATCACAGCCGTGGGCTGGTGATAGACGACTGTGGCAGCTCGGGCTTCCTGCAGCGCCAGCAGCAGGAGAATCGTGTAGGCGAATGCGCAGCCACGCATTCTGAGAGCTCTGCGAGATGTGTTCCACTTTCTGACTGCAGTGCGACTAAGCGCTCGGTGCTGACTCAACCGCTTACAACTTGGGGCCTGCCTCCAAGTACAGTTAGAGATTCAGCTGGTGGCTTCTTCAGAACTGGTTCTGGCTGCATCGCAGCTCGCATGGGGAACCAGTTGCAACACTCATAGTGACCGTCTCCAACACGAACTCCACTCACACTCACACTCCGAAAACTCGTTTTCAAGTTCAAGTTTAAACACGTCGCGGATCGCTCGCTGTGGTTGTTGTGGTTTATCCAAGTGTCAGTGACTCTTTTGTGGAGCTTATGAATGTAATTTTAGTTTTGTGTGTTTTATCTTCATTTCTTTAGTGTTACGATATACAGTCGGAAACTAGCCTAAGAGCGGGTAGCACAGTCGTAAAGCAGCTAGGCACTCTATAAACAGAGGAATTTGCCACAGTAAGCAGTAAAAGTGTCTGCTTAACTAACTTAACTCATAAACCACGGAAGATTGGGGAACAGAAGCGAACATTTATTTCAGTGAAGAATTTAAGAGAAATTTATAATCAGGCAAGAGCTGGCTGCTTTGATATGTAATTTTGCTTACATATTCTGTTAGGAATCACTGATAAATCCTGTCTAGCCATAGCAAGACATTCACTTGATCGTGTGGAAGTACCTTAGATCGTAAATCCAATCAAATTTAATGTATACTTCTGTATATATTCTTCTTCAATGGCATGCATAATCTACTCACATACCAAAAACTTTTTAAGCCCTGCATAAATTGAGAACTGGAATTCAGAGTAGAATGGTTCTCTGCAGTTAAATAGGAAAGGCAGAAGAAGACGTGTAATCGTCTAAGTATCTACAGTGTCTAGCATAAATATTCGTTTCTTTTTTTTATTTTTCAACTTCAAGCGCCCATAAAACATGTAATATTAATTAAAATTAAAAAAGTGAAAATGCAAAATTCTGGATTGAAAATTTACCTTTCCGATGATGTCTATATCACTATAGTAGATTTAATATTACTAACACAAATAATACGTAAACCTTGCATATACTTATAACTATATATAGTTTATGTTTTCAAATTTCAAAACTTCAGCTTCATTTACAGCGCATCTGTTAGTCGTTAAACCAAAGCCCTCGTCGTCTTCAGTTTCAGTTGGCGGCATTTAGTAAATGGGTTTTTAGTTAGCCATTGTCTGGTTTGGGGTTTATTGTCTTAAATGTGTTGCCGGTTGCCCAATCTGTTGACGATCGACACTTCGCGCAGCAGAGAATTGATTACAGATCTCTTTGTTGATCTGCTCTGTATACATAAATTTTTGCGTCACAAATGCTCACACAAAGATTTGTATATCGAGAGCTCATTGACCTTATTTCAAAGTGGGTTTTCGTCTGTGTTTTGGCCTTATTTCGAGCAGCGATCCAGCGATTCTAGCCACAAAGTGGCAGCAGGAAACGGTTGCTCGCAAGGCAGTTGTGGTCACGCCCAAAACTTTGTCGCCTGCCGGCATGTTGCAAATTAAACACTTGCCCAATGCATGCCGGACCACATTGCGTATGAGCAATGCGCGAAACGAGTGAAATGTCTGTGACCAAAATGAAAAAGAAGCAAAAAAAAAAAAACAGAAACTAAAACTGAAACAAAATCAAGGCACGCAAAGCTGACAAAGTAGATTAAGTGAAGCAGCCGGACAGTGGCCAGTGGCCAGTGGCCAAATGCAGCGCCCATTAGATCATCGACGGCCCAATTTTGGTGGCAGCCGAGTGCTGCCGCCGGTTCCTGCAACATATAAAAGAGCCACGCAGCGAGCAGCTGCAGCAGCACAAGCGGCACACAGCTTTTGGAGTTAATCACGTGGCACTTGACTAGCTAATAGCAACATGTACAAAGGAGTAAGTGGCAGCATTAAGTAGAGTCCAAGCCAAATACTAATCCGAGTCCTAATCCCCGCCAGCTTTTACTGCTGGCAGCGCTGTGCTTGAGCGGCTGTCTGGCTGCCCCAGCACCAGAGCCAGCTCCGGCACCAGCACCGGCTCCTGCACCGGCACCGGCTCCTGCGCCCAGTCTTGGCCACGACTACTTGGGCTATGGCGGTTTGGGCCTGGGCCTGGGTCTGGGTCTAGGCGGTCACTATGGTGGCTTGGGCCTGGGCCTGGGCCTGGGCTACCATGCGCCCATCGTCAAGACCATTGCAGCGCCCATCGTCACGAAGACCATCATCGGCAAGAGCTATCTGGGCGGCTATGGCTACGGCCTGGGCCACGGCTATCTGGGCGGCTACGGACACGGGCTCTACGGCCACGGCCTGGGTCTGGGCCTGGGCCTGGGACTGGGCTATGGCTATGGCCATGGCTACGGCTGGTGAGCATGGGCGGAGCGCGTGAGAGACTTCAAATTGAAATTCTTAACTGTTGTAATCCAATCAGAGTCCAATAAAGCTCAGAGTCAATCTTGATCAATACGAAATGTGTGTTTAATTCAAAACTCAAATTCACTTGCTCTCAGAAATTTTGGGTGCATACGAAATGAAAAGCAATAGGGATGCTCGATCTCCAGGTGGCAATCTTTCGCTCTCTACCAGCCATGGCCCAGGCTCAGAGCAGGAGAAGCGTACGACCTGTAGCCAAGTCCGAGGGGTGAGGCCAGGCCGAGTGGCGAAGCCAGGCCAAGGGGTGCGGCAGACAGGCCAATCGGTCCATGGGCCAGAGCTGGGGACGCATAGCTAATCCTGGGAGCCAAGCCATAGGAAGACAGCACGGGAGCACGAGCCAGAGCAGGCGCAGCAAGGCCAATCCTGGGGCCCAGTCCATACGAGGTGATCGACGGTGCGGCCAGGGCGTGGCCATAGGAGATGGCCGGGGCAGCGGCCAACGACAGAGCCGGAGCCGCAGCCAAGCCACCCAAGTAGCCAGGAGCAGCAGCAGCGCTGGCCAAGCAGCAGCAGAAGGCGACCAGGATCTAGAAGATGGGCCAGAGCAGACTTAGACACGACGGAGACTTGACCCGGGGCCAATGTGAGGACTTACATATTTGAACATGTTGCAAATGGAGTTTTAGACGAGGCGAGAACACGACGCTTAATAATGCCTGCTAACTGGGCTCAAATGCTTTTATAGCCGAATTCGCGTCGGGCCCAAAAGCCAAATTCAAATCTTTATAACGAGAACTGAACTTTTACTTTTGTTGGAGGCTGCGAGACTTCGTGTGAGCATGCAAAGTGCAGCTCGTGGTTACAGCACGACGACGACGACGACGATGATGAGGGAGGAGGTGCAGGTGGTGCAGGAGGTGCAGGTGGTAAAGGCGGCGGCTGCTGGAGACCCGCCCTGGCCAATGCGGATGTTTGGCATAGCCAACTTAGTCGCAATATTGATATATATGTATATGTAACATATATATACATATATATGTACATATATATTGTCAAGAAATCTGTGAGAACGAGTTTCCGAATAAAAAACACTTAAGAACTGGTCGCCGGTGCGTGTTGCGCTTTATATTTTCCGATATTTATCATTTCCAGCGAATGCTTCGAGCCGTGCGTAAATTGATCATTTAGCAGGATTTCAAAGATTAAGTCTTAATTACAGCATTTGGTTAAAGTCAAATTGATCGTTCACAGTCAGAGCCACCGAGCCACAGCCCAACTCTAATAACAAATTAATTGAATGTCGATAATAGCGCTCAGCGAATTCTAGAACAATTACTGCATACACTTAAGATTGAAGATTGGCAAATT
>NW_022045895.1:477640-494931 GCF_001654015.2 Drosophila navojoa
CATTAACTCTTCCAACTTCTCATTTCACACCATATCTCAACTTCTATCACATTTTCTACCTTCAGCTCTCGCCCATTTCGCTCAGTGTACGGTTGTCATAATGCGCGTTGTTTGGTTGATTGCTTGAGCCGGAATTCTAGATCAGCTTTATCTAGGCCAAATGTCGATAACTGATGTTTGCTGCAAGCCTATCGGCGGCTGCGCCTGTCAGGGGCGTTGCAAGGTCGTTCAAGGGGGGGCCATCAACTAAAAGACCCCGCCAGCTATGTCGCTGTGCGCAGTGCACGCTGCAACTTGAAATGCAATCATAAATTCATAGCTATCAACTGCGAGCACAATGCACATTGTTGTTGTATTCACTCTAATATACATATTTATTGTTGTTGCTGTTGTTGCTGCTGTTGCTGTTGCAGCTGACAGCTAATTGCAGCGCACTTCGCCGCCCCACACGCATAAATCAGTTCAAACTTTACGTAAAACTTAAAAGGCCAACTTGTTAAAGTGCCTCAGCCTGAGTCTTAGCCTGTGACTATGGCTATGCCTATGCCTATGCCTGTGTGCCTGTTGGCTACCTGTGCACCACCTGCACCACCGTTTGTCCACTCGCCGCAACGCCCTGCGGTGCCATGCGAAATTGACTGCGTAAATCTCAGCTCCCCGTCGGCAAATGGAAAGGCGGCTGCCCGCTTGACAATGCCCAGACTCTGGGCAATTTCAGCGGGCTGTGATTACGCGTAACTTACGCCCAGGCAAAATATTTGCATACAAATGCGTTTGCCAAGTGGGCGACACATTTATGTGCAGCTCTACCCCAGCAAAGGTAGATGAGATGGGGTGTATAGACTCTGAGAGAGGATATATGGCAGAGAGAGAGAGAGAGAGAGCGAGAGAGCAAGAGAGAGAGAGAGAGAGAGAGAGGGAGAGAGAGAGAGAGAGAGAGAGAGAGAGAGAGAGAGAGAGAGAGAGAGAGAGAGGGAGAGAGAGAGAGAGAGAGAGAGAAAGAGAAAGAGAGAGAGAGGGAGAGGGAGAGGGAGAGTGAGAGAGAGATAGAGAGAGAGATGTGATAAGGCATATATAGGATTATAGGGTATTATATTATGTCCCTATCTCCATGAAGTCCGTCCTCAACTCCGTTCAACAATTACTCTAGGGTATTTCACAGTCTGTCACTTACAACTCGTTTTCTTTTCTTTTTTTTTCGGCTACTTGAGTGGAGCAGGCAGTTCTAAGCAGGCACTGTAGCCGGTTTATGGACTCATACAGTGAGCGCTACAATATTAAATTCAATTAAAATTTTGTCACTCGGACGGCGCGCCGATTAGGATCGACCTTTATTGATGTGTGCACAAATGAAGTGTGTCAGCTAGCTGGGCAGTTGCCAAATTGCTGGCACTGTGTACGCCAACTGACAGTCAACACTGTAGCCACTCGAAAAATACACAAAAACCTAATGTAGTTAACAGCGGGAGGGGGAGCTGATTAAAATGGCAAACGAGTTGCCTGGGAAATACTCGATTAGTTCAACCATAAGCTTTTGGCGAAGCCAATTATGAAGGCGTTGCAAGGGGCGTGGCGCATCACCCGGTTCATTAATGGCTGCCAATTTGTAGGCGTCAAAAATAATGCAAAATGCAGCAAAAGAACTTGCGAAAAACCACTCGCATTTGATTTCATTTGCAAACCGTTCGACATTTAAGCATTTTAATGAAATGCATTTTCATTGCAAAGTAGAAGAGAAACAAATGGAAAATGAGCTAGAACGTTGTCGGCACCACGCGGCGCATGATTAATGCACTTGCCACAAGGAGTGGCGAGGCCCATACAGCTGATGCTTGAGATTTGAGAGTCGCGTCTATTTCCCCGTGGCGCCTTTTAATTAAACGCGCCAGCAGCAGAAGCAGAGGCACAGGCAGAGGCAGCGGCAGAGGCAGCGGCTGTTAGATGCGGCTAGCGCTGCAAATGCTGGCAGCAGCTGTTGCTGCCACACGCAACGAACTGGGCACGTTTCAATTAAAAATGAACCAAGACTGAAGCAGCTAGAGCTCTAACAGTTGAGATACCCTGCAAAAGTCAGGGCAGTATATACTGTATATATATACCTGATTTGAGATTACTATTTATATAGGTCTGCAATAATATAATAATATATATAATATATATATATATATAGCTATCTATAATTAATTATATATATATATATGATTAAATATATTATATTATTATATTATATTTCACGATATTTATAGATAGTCGAGTTTACCCTGTATGCACATGCTCAAATACTGTCATATAGAAACAGCATAGAGTTAAAGAAACTGTATGTAGTCGTTTACTAATATGCGCTAGATCATATATTAAATACTTACTGTAAGTTACTATTAACGTAACTTTTATTTTATATTTCAAAAAAATATAAAAAATTTAATCAAATTAAGATTATATTAACCAAATTAATTTTATATTAACTAAACTTTTAATTTATTTTTCAAATAATTATATTATCAAATTAAGACTTTGTTTTCTCTCTCAAGTAAACACATCTAAGAGACAACTAAATTACTGTAAAATAGTTATGATGGTATAAACTCGATTATTAAGAGCCTATAGCAATCAACGGCAAGTCGTTGCCTGAACTACCTAGTCCACCCCACTCCACTTGTACAGGGTATGCCTAAGAATCGAAGCTGACAGCTCGCTAATAGTAAACAGTGAAAAGGGCGCGGCCCAGCAGTGCCCGGGGATTATGCAATGCTTCAAAGTCAACAAAGTCGATGCCAATGAACTCTGGGCTCCAGCACTCGGTTAGGCTACGAGGGTTTTAGGGTTTTAGGGGTCCAGAACGCTGTTTACATGGCTTTGTGGCACGTGTGGCAAGCAATAATAATTGCTGCTTAAGCTGCTCATAATAACGACAAATAGCCCCATCACGACTCATAGCAACGGCCTAGCAATGTCTGCTCTACCTGCACTGAATAATTGAAATATTACCAAACCAGGGCCAAATGCTCATTTTGGCTGGCAGCGAAGCCAAAGCCGGAGCACGCATTCAAACAAGGCCAACAAATCCTAACCAAATACAAAGCACTTGCTAAACTACACGATAATCCACATTCCTAACTCAAGAGCTTAGTCACTTCCGCCTCGCAGCCGGCTCGAGCCGCAGCTCAAGTTGTCGTCAGCGGCAGCTGCCTTCTGTGGATGCGATTATCATAATTTAGCGCTTACCAATTCTCTGATCAGCCACAGACTGCTGCTGACTACGTACGGTTTACGTGCCCGTCATTTGAACGTAACCCAGTTGCAAGTACATAGATTCCATTAGCTACTGCGGGCAGCGAGCAGCGAGCAGCGCATTTTAATTGTAATTCAAATTAAATATAAAAATAGAAAACTACTCAGCAGAGGGTTGGCCAACAGCTGAGTGCCCAAGGTGAAAGAAAATAGATACCGGCGAGTGTCCTTGCGGGGGTCAAATGGATCTGAAACTGGGGATTACGAAGGAAGGAAGAGCATTCAAGTGAATGGACACAAGAACTTTATACAAATAACAGTTGATGCGGCTTCAAATAACGAGAATAACTGATATGTATTCTATTTTAAGCTCAGATACCTAGAGCCTAGAGAGGGCAAATAGTCTAGAAGATAAAAGATTTTATGAGAGGAAGGAAAACTTCCCATGGAATGGAGCACTTCCAAAAGGAATGTGTACTTAGAAAAGAAGAAAAACTTCCCCAAGGCAACAAAATAAATAAATAAAAGATTCCTTGGGAAAGCAAAGGCTTGTTCTTCATGGCAAGAGTCCTCAAAAGCGCCCGATCATTCACTAAAAAATAAAAATAATAAGAGATTCACAGCTGTGTGTTACGTTTTACGCAAAATGCATTTAATTCAACAATAATATTTTCACTCTAACCATCATTAAATAATACTATAAACTCAAAAGACGAAAAGCCAAAAAGGCGAAACAAAAACCGAGTAGAAGAAGAGTCTAAGGATTGCTCGAGGAAACATAAATTGCGCGAGTCGAGGATCCAGATCGAATGGCCAAGTCGTCATCCATGCTTAACGGTAGTAGGCGGCATAAGGATATGCAGAGTAGGCAGCAGCATAGGGGTAGGCGGAGTAGGGATAGGCGGCGGCAGCGGTGTAGGCGGCGGTGTAGGGCGCGGTGTAGGCGACGGGTGCGGCAGCGGTGTAGGCGCTGTAGGCCAGTGGTGCAGCAACAATAGCGGGCTTGGCGGCGACGCAAGCGACGACGGCGAACAGGCACAGAGCGAACTATGGAAAGGATTCACTTAGAGAGGATGTTTTTCAGCGTCGTGTATGTGAGACTTACGAATTTGAACATTTTGATTGGGTTGTAACGAGCTGCTTGTTCTGAAGAACTTGACTGATGCCCACTGCAGCATTTGCACGAACTTATATACCCGAAATGCACAAAAGACTCGAGGCCCCAAACACAGTAAGAGAAAAAGAAAAATATGCGAAACTAATCGAATTTTCAATTATTATGCACGGCGAGGCATTCGGATGCTCTTGCCTGCCAATTGAGCAGTCAGCTTGTCGTATCGATTCACGCCAAGGAGAATCTCGGCGACCAAATTTGCACTTTACTTTTAGTTTCATTAGCGTATGTGCTATGTGCTATGGGCAGCGGGCGTGGGGGTGAGTGTGGAGGGGGCGGGGTCGCTGTCCAACCAGACGCAATAAGTATTTATAAACGTGACGCAAAAAATAAAATAAATAAAAATATAAAAACGATCAGCAAATCGAGCTGAAACGTTGACTGACACGTGATTCGCATGCAAAGCATGCGCTTGGGTTTGTGACCCACTCGCACCTCCATCGCATCGAACATCCATAAATGAATTTATAAAGCCAAGCGACTGCCCCACATGCCGTTTCATTTGATCAGAGTAAAGCGCCTAGAACACAATCATGTATAAGAAATTACTAAGCTTCAAACGCAACGCGGATAAAACGCATATTCTCAACGCACCGGAGGAGTCTAACAGCCAACGAGCGGTTGTAGTTACAGCCGAATCGAGCGACTCCACCACTTGCTGCACCGCTTGCTGTTGCTGCTGCTGCAACTGCTGTGAGTCGGGGGAGGACCGCTCTAGGCTCTGTCAGCTCTGCACCGCTTCACTCGTGCTGCCCAGCTGTGTGGGCGCCATACGCGCGCTGCAATGCAACATTCTGCAGCAAACCGCAGCAGCAACGGCTCAGGGACAGCACCGGCAGCAGCCAGTCCAGCACAGCTGCTGCCAAACGGGCAGCCACTGGCTTCCAGCCTCGGAGTCCTTAGCCAGGCACAGATTGCAAGTCGTTGCCAAAACACGTTGTTGTTGTTAATAGAAGTATTTGTAAGCATAGCTCAATTTAATTGAAATATTATTTATTAAAAAAATATATATATAATATATCACATATTAATATATATATAAACAGAAAAATACTTTTATTTATATATGAGGTTGAGCTCGAACAACCATTTTATTTATATTAAAATAAGCACAGAGTTGACGTGATAGAGACAGATAGAGATATACATTGCAAAATCCACACCATCTTTGCTCTGCCGCCATCAAATCTGTTTACAGTTTCCAAATTATATAAAATTTGATCGTGATTGGCTGCAGTATTCGGCTTGCAGTAGT
Source organism: Drosophila navojoa (assembly GCF_001654015.2). The sequence goes on from NW_022045895.1 coordinate 483,301, forward strand.
ATTAGTAAAAAAGTATCCATTTGAGTTTGCGTTCTAGTTGCACGCCATTTATGAAGGAGACAGACAGAAAGGGACAAATATAAGTGTCAGTGAACGTCGCTCCTGGCTTTGCTGAGTGAGAGAGAGATGGCTATATAGGTCCTTCAAGCATGGCCGCTTTGCTTTCAGTGGACGAATGACGAGACTTTAAGTACAGATATGAACGCCAGCGCAATGAAGGAATATTTTAAAAATATTAAATTAGAACGGAAGGCGACCAAACAAAAATATCAAATATATCGATATATTTCGTATGCATGTGTATATCAAATATCATTTGCTATAAAAATCAGACATTTTATGTGGCACATTCCAGAATTACGCGGCGTGGCTCATACCCGGAACTCTGATGATTATTGCCTTCTATGAATCATGCTGTTCTTCTATGGCATTGGCTTTTTAATGCCCACCTTTCTGCCAAAGCGGCGAACAGAGCAGAGCTTCCAATAGCAACTGGAACAACGCTTAAAAACATCGAACAAAATTGTTTCCTAGTATCATTAAAAATAGATCCAAGACCTCAATATTTGCATGTTCACATATTTCACATTAATATTTGTTTCGCTTCACGCAGTGAATTCGTATTACCAACTCCAACATTTCGACTTTCTTTGAACAAAAATAAATTCAAATACCAAAATATTCCGTTTAGCAATTGTTTTTTTATTCCAAAAAAAAGGTGAGTCAACACGGTGAATGCATCATTTACAGGTATGTGGTGTAGGCAGCGGTGTAGGGATAGCTGTAGGGGTAAGCAAGGGGCGCGGTATAGGCGGCGCTGGAAACGGGAGCAGCCGCAATCGGGGCGGTGTAGGCGGCGGCGGCGGCAACAATGGGCGCGGCAGCGATGCCATTGAAATTGCGTGCCACATACTGCGAGCTGGTGGCGGTGACAACAGCAGGAGCCGCATCCACAAGCACCGCAGGCTTCGCCTCAGCCAGGCTGCAGGCGAGCACGGCGCAGAGCACGAAAAGGGCAGCAGACTGCAAAGGAAAACCAATTAGAGCTTAGCGAAAACAGACTTCAAATAAGAAACGCACCAGTTTGAACATGTTGAAATGTTTGGGTAGAGCTATCAAAGTAGACTATGCCAGAGAGTACTACGATTGCAGTTTTATAGCCGCCGCAATATGCGATGTGGATGTGGATGAATTCTACACGAAAACTAATTAGAAGCAATACAAATTATAAAAGACGAGCCGAGCGCCTGGCTACGTGCCCAGCCAAAAGCAGCTGGAAAGGTCTTTTGCTTTGGGTATGTCGAGCACGTCGCCAAAATGTGAGACCATAAAAAGTTTTGAAGGCAGCCACCAAAAAAGAAAGAAAACAAAGCGAACAAGCGTTGAACATCTATATATATTATATGGATATATGCGAAACAGTAGCTGTTCCGATTCAAATTTATGCGTTCAGTTAACTGACCTGCCCTTGTGAGCACGAGCAGACCAAAGAGCATTTGGCTTGTGGCCTGGGGCATGCAGTGAATCGGATGCATACTCGATGCAAGGTCAAGCGCGGACTCTGCAATTCAGTTATGCAATCAGTCAATACACTTTTAATCCGTGTGGCAGCATTGCCGACTGCACCCAGCGTGGCATCAACACAATGGCCATGCCGCATGGGCGTACGATATCTTTGCGTATAATATTTTATAAAACTTTTCGTAATCGCAAATAAACATGACAAAAAGAGAAAAAGCAAAGCCCAGGCCGACATTTCTTATCACTCGTAAACTCGGAGAAGCAGATCGAAAAAATATCAATGCTCCAGACAGAGCAGGCGCGACTTGAGCATACCCTGTAGTACATAACTCTTCAATATGCAGCAATATTATATATTCAGTAGTTAAGGAAGAATGAAGATTGAAAAGACTGAATCTGGCTTGAGCTTACTCTGAGAAAAGTTCTTAAGTCTTTCATATGAAAAACAAACTATTCGAGCAAAGTCTTTCTGTATTTGTTAACAGAGCATTATGAACAACGATAGTCTCTGTCTACATGCATAAATGATATACAAGTATATATTATATGCATATATCAATCGGCAGTTTTTCGCATCGTGCCGCAAATTCCGTTGCACTTCTGTAAAAACTTGCAGTCCGAGGCTTCTCTTGCAGTTTGCGGAAAGTCTTCGCTGCGCGCGGTTCACAATGCGTATACGCACTGCTGGTCTATTGCTTCTGTTCGTCCTGGCAAACAGCGATCCTGGCCTATCGGGCGATGTCTACTTGAGCTGCGATGAGTTCGAGCAGCACATGTATATGGATGCCAGCGATGCCTTCTGCACAGTCACCGGCTTCGTTGTGACCCACAGTCAAAATATTGTGGTCAAGAACTTTCTGGCCGGCAACATGGTGAAGTTCATGAAGTTCTACGACTCGACGCTGCTGTCGGTGCCCTTCCGTCTGTTCGAGACGTTTACCCACCTGAAGACGCTGGACGTGTCCTATACGAGCATCCTGGAGTTGACGCGCAACACTTTCAGCGCGGCGAGCAACTTGTCGTATTTGAATCTGAGCTACAACAATTTGACTTCCGTGCAGACGTCTGTGTTCATCGGGGCCAATGCACTGATGCGGCTGGACTTATCGTACAACCGCATTTCGCAGCTGAGCGAGAATGCGTTTTGCGGGCTGCACAATCTCAATAAGCTGCAGCTGACGGGCAACCGCTTGACCGATCTGCACAAGGACATCTTCAAGGACAACGAGTACTTGGAGTCGGTCTCGTTTGAGAGCAATCTGCTAACCTTCATCCAGCCGGAGGTCTTCAATCGCATGCGCCGCATCAAGGAGGTGAATCTATCGAACAACAAGCTCATACGCCTGCATCCCGATACCTTCACGGAGGCTGCCAGCCTGGAGAGCCTTCTGCTGGCCATCAACTCACTGGACGCCTTTCAGCTGACCAACAAGAATATTGTCCATCAGCTCCATTTGGACTACAACCACCTGACCAACCTCACGATCAACGCCACTCGATTCGTGCGCGCCAACTACAACAACATCAGCTCGATTCACATGCACCAGGCGCTGCAGCTGGAGACACTGGAGCTGCGAGGCAATCGACTGGCGAGCATGGCGAATATTACAAATCTGACTGCGCTGCTTCATCTGGATCTCTCCTACAATCCCATCGGATCGCTGACTGTCAGCACCTTTGATCAGCTGAAGCGGCTGAGGAATCTCTATCTGCGTGCGACTGGCGTGCGCGAGCTGCAGTTCGGCATGTTCTCCAAGCAGAAGTTCCTGGAGATACTCGACCTGTCGTTCAACAACTTGACCAACCTCAATCTGGATCTATTTGTGCCCTATCTAACGAACCTCAAGCAGTTCTTTGTCGATGGCAATTTGCTGACCGAGGTGCAGGGCAATCGCAGCTTCGCCCAGGCCTTTCCCTTGCTGCAGAAGCTGGGCATATCGAGGAATCGATTCAACTGCTCCTATCTGCACCACCTGCTCATACCGCCCTACCTCACCGAGACCGTGACCCTGCACATCGAGCCGGATAACAGCACCGACGAGACGCCACACATACGCGATGTCTCCTGCATCAGTCCATCCAAGCAGGGCGCCATCCAGGAGGAGCCCACGCAGGCGTTGCACAATCAACTGGAGCTGCTGCGCGCCCACTCACGAAATCTCGAGCTCCACTTGCACTTCATGAAGTTCTTCCTGTGTGTGCTGGGCGCAGTGATCCTCATGTCCTTGGTGGCTCTGATACTGTTGCGCTGGCGCAAGGTTCAACGTTCGGGTCGCTACAATCGCAGCAGCATTGTCTTCCATTCGAATGGCACCATGGAAGCCTAGGAGATACTAGATACTATCGAGAGATAGCATATAGCCAAAATCAGAAATAAGCTTAAGGAAACGCAGTTATAAATGTAAATATAAATATACATATACATATATACTTTTTATATTTGATAAGACAACCAGGAAATCTTTTGGAGCAAACAACCAAATGAAGGCGCAGATAAAAGACCTCGACTCAAACTTCCTGCTGGCAGTTGAGATAAGTGCCAGGCAAAGACCTTGAACAGAGCCCCGACTACTTTACATATATACAATATATATATACAAGATAAAATGAGTAAAAACAATTTGATTCCGAGGTTCAGTTTTGTTTATTCATATTCAGTTTTTGCAGATGTGTTTGCCGGGTCGTCTTAATCTTCCTACTTCCTGAGGAGCAGGGGAGCGGTGTAGGCAGCAGCGTAGGGCGATGCAAGATATGGAGATGCCACATAGGGGGAAGCCACGTACGACGATGCCACATAGGGGGATGCCACGTACGATGATGCCACATACGGAGATGCCACATAGGGCGCGGAGTAGGCCAGTGGAGCCACAATTCCTGGCTTGGCTGCAGCGCAGGCAATCAGAGCGAAGACGGCGAGGATGATTGACTTGAACATCTTGAGTTGTTTAGTTTGTTGGTTGAACGAAACTGATGATGATAGCTGCTTGAGCCAGAGCTTTTATACACCAGCCAGGTAATAGGTAGAGCCTTGACGCAGACATCGTGCTGGCCCAGCTAATGAGCCAAGCGGGGCTAAACTTACAAATTATTTAAGCCACTTACGCATATAAGTGCCAATTGGACTGGCTACGTGCACTGCCTGCGCAATTGCCCAAGAGAATACACCATGCACATTGGCCAAGGTCTTTACGAAATGGTTGAGTCCAATTTGCGTATATAAGCCATGGCTCGACACTGGTTTGAGCATCAGTTACATTTGTTTCATCAACAATCGTCAACCAACCAACCAACAAACTAAAAATGTTCAAGTTCATCGCTGCTGTGATCCTCGCCCTGGTCGCCTTCGCTGCTGCTAAGCCAGGAATTGTGGCTCCTCTGGCTTACTCCGCACCTTATGTGGCATCTCCGTATGTGGCATCATCGTACGTGGCATCCCCCTATGTGGCATCTTCCTATGTGGCATCTCCATATGTGGCCTCGCCGTATGTTGCCTCGCCGTATGTGGCTGCCCCCTACGCTGCGGCCTACACAGCCCCTCTGCTGTTGAAGAAGTAGACGACTCACTCACTGGATATGGAAAATTGATCATAATTTTGGGCAGAAATAAAATGTTGTGAACACGACTTAGATATTTGCATTCTTATTTAACAGCAGCCTAAAAGTTAGCTATACCATTTTGATGAAGCTTAACCCTTGGCAAATACAAGCAATAAGCATAATAATGAATAGCCGTCTTCAGCAGAATCACACAATAATTTAAACATTGCTGCAAATGAAGGTTCGAGAATTAACCAGAGAGTCAGCCATCATTTGAGCGTTCTCCATTTTATTTAAAAACGCCATGAACGCGAACAAGTAATTGCAACGTTTATCTCTTTCTTTCATACGTCATTTGTTTTTGTTTCCTAACGCCATCATTTGACTCCTACACACGATGAGCTACTCTCGGCTTGGTCCTATTGTCCTCCCTTTCGTTTACACACACATGCATGCGATTCCTCGCAGACCAGACGATCAAGAGAGAGCACGAAAAAAGTACCGTTTGACTCGCAGTACTGCTGCGGCTGTCATGCTAGTTATTTGTTATTGTATGCTGAACGATTAGCGCATGCTTCTATCCCTTTTCGTCAAAACGGAGAACGTTGTTGTTGCTTTGCAAATTTTATTACTACCGCCAATGGGAAGCCTGCTTGACGTGGCTTGGCTTTTGCATACGCATTTTATAGTGTAAAGAGATGAATTGTTAATTTAGAGTTACTGCTAAATTATAAATTATAAATTAAACTCTCCGAAGTATAATACATAATCCTTTAAGCTAGTTTAGCTATCAATTACCAATAGCAAAGGAGTTGGTGTTCATGAAATTAAATGTGAACGCCAGATTAAGCGTTAGGTTACCAAATCCCAATCGATCCAAGAACGGTTTGTAATAAAATGGAAATGAAAACGGCGGCTTCTTCTTTTTCTTTGCGGTATTGTTTGACTGCAGGAGACGATTGAAGCTGTTCATCAGTTGTTGCATTTCTAGTAATAAATCCCTGCCCTGCACAACTCCAGAGAGCTCCATCTCTCTCTCTTCGGCAGGTAAGAGAGGCGGCAACTGCAGTTGACTTTCAGTGGGCTGAGCCAAGCGCAGCGTTGGCGTGAGCACATACAGATGAAGAGGCACGGCGTATTGCGATTGCAGCACCACAGTCACAGTCACAGTCCACAGTATCCGAAAGAACTGCGCCAAAGATGAAGCTACAGATGTGTCTCCAAAATAAAAGACGCCTACTTACTGACCAGGCCATGCCGCTGGCTGTAAACTAACTACTGCAGCTGGCAGCTGGTGCCTCGACTTTTATAGCCGCAGCATGAAAACCCCAAGAGTCCCAATAAATAAGGCATTTAGCAGACTTTCCAATCAAGCTCAAGGAATTTATTTCATTTTAGGCCTTCCGCCTTAGAAGATTGCTGCTCATTTAAAGCCAGCCGTAGCCACGTCCAATGGGCCGCACAATGCTGTGTGTGGGCCAAATGGGGCGCACCACCTGCACCGTCTGCAGCGTCTGTCCTGGCCAGCCCAGGTACGAGGAGCTGCCCAGAATGGGTGTGGCATGCAGTAGTCCAGGTGCAGCATAGGCAATCGCCACGCACAGCGACAGCAAGACCAACTGCCAAATGTACATGCAAATTAAAAATGAATTAAGGAACAACACCAACGGCTACCCACCAGCTTGTACATGTTGAGGGCGTTTGGATAGTGAGCAGAACAGAACTGAAACTCGTTGCGTAGCTGTCAGAAGACTCGTTGATTAGTTGCACAGACTGCAGCATTTATATAACAAGTGGCAGGCAGCAGCAACTATGAGCGATGGCCGATGCTCTATGGAGTGCATGCAATCCAATGCTCGACCTTCGTGCTTTGAGATCTTAGCGGGCTTTATTTGGTTATTTGGTTCAGCTCACATTTCATAAGTGAATGACTTGAGTTCCCTCAACTCGTGTTACACACTACTCAACCGCCGGGCCAAAACTTGCAGCACTTTGCTCTATTCAGCTGCGGCTTCGACTACATTTTTGTGTGCCATGGGCGTTGAGTGGAGAAGTGCACTAAAGATCATTGGACGCGGTGAATTGAAGAGATTTCTGATGGAGCTGTTTAAAGTCTAGGAAATCACAGTTTAAATTATATAAGAAAGTAGCCCAATAGGCCCCAAGGCGACCCACACTCAGGTAAAGGAAGCTGCGCATTTGCTTTCAATCAACACCATCAGCAACAACAATAACAACAGCTGAGCAGAACTGACCAAAACAGTAAATACTACGCAGAAATATATTGAATAATAAGTACGATATATACATACATACAAAGGACTTTAATTGAGTAATGTAGTAGGCGTTTGTTTTCGGACCTGCCTGAGATTGGGGCCAACGCCAGGAACCGCAATCGGAAAACAAAGCGCTGCGCACTTGGTAAACTTCTCACAATTTGAGTACGATTTCAAGGACAGATATGTAAATACGCCCACCGAGGCGGAAGCTGTAGCTGACCTTGAAATTCATCAATGCGAGAGAACACGCCCACTTACACCTTACACCTTATTTGTTGATTTTGGGCCAACGTGAAGCAAAACAAGCGAATAAATTGTCAACATCGAAGAGCAAAATATTTACCATTTGCAGAAACCGACAGGGAATGGAAAGGGAAACGGAAAAGGAATGGAAACTCAGATCGCACAGAGCCTCTGCGAGTGAGTGAGAATGATTGAGCAAGCGAGCAACTAGTTGAATGCAACTGCATTGCAATGCCAAGTTATTCAAGCCGACAATCAACGCTCCGTCTGACTGGGAAGACGGAGAACATGCTCAACTCCTTGTACTCTGCATGCAGCAGAGAGAAGAGCAGGGTATGTGAGACTAGTTGAAGTTAAGGTATTGCATGTGTAAGCTAAGCTGTAAGAGTTACGACCTTTGCGCTATGAACAATTAAGAAAATTTCAGTATCATATATAACCAGTCCAACTCCATTAACTGTGCTCCACAATAGGGTATCCCACTGTATTCACTCCGCCTTCGTTTGGCCCAATCTACTTTGTCTCCTTTGGACTGCAGTCAATCGATCTGTGAAGAGCATTTGCAATTGCAGCTCCATTCAAAGTGAGTTAAGGGCTTCTTTCAGAGCTGCCGCCTCGAATGTCTTTGACCTTGTAGTGGACACAGAAACTGCAGCCTATAAAAGGGAGCCACGCGCCTCAGCCAGCATTCAGTTTGTGTGCAGAACAGGACCATGAAGCTGGTAAGTTAAGCGTGAATAATTGTGCATGGGATTGAAGTGAAGTGAAGCTAGGCTAGGCTAGGCTAGTGAAACTATGGAGATGTAGAGAAAATCGAGTAAAAGGCAAAGCTCAGGGCAAAAACGCCTCAAGAAGCATTGAAGTCGACACGCTGGACAATGAAGCTGAAACTCTTGTGATTCAAGAAAGTGTAGAGAAAGAGAGGAAAAGACTAGCCATGGAATATATAGAGCCTAACTAGAAAGAATTAAACATGTGAACAAGAATATATACAGCAAATCTGAGCAGATAAAGAGAAAATACAAATATACCTTATCTGTATTATGGAAGTCTGCCGTGATTGGCTTGCAACAGTATTAGTGAGAAGTTGAGAGCTTGCATAGAGAGTTCTGTGAAAATAAAATCCAATTGAAGCACGCTTATCATTTGTGTGAGAAAGGGAAAGAGAGAGACGAATGCTACTGAGCGTAGTACCGGACGTTGCTAAGTGGGAGCGAGACGACTAGATGACCATTTAGGCATTTGGGCATTGATCATTTTCATTTCGGTGGCCGAAGACAAGGCGAATAGAAGTCGGCAAAAGCAAATGGAGAGGGACCAAAAAGAGTGTTTTAGGCAAAATTTTAAAATGAGTATAAAAATGAAATTAAAATACAAATTATATGTAATACAACTATTATTGTATTGCAGCTCATTATCTTTGCTTGCCTGCTGGGCCTCGCACTCAGCCATGAGGTGCTCTACACGCCTGGCTATACCTACTATAGCGCACCTGGACTGGCCTATGCCCTGCCACTGGCCTACACTCGTCGCCTCATCTCGCCGGCCCTACAGTCGCAGGTGTATCACAGCGTGGAGACAGACAACTCCTATCAGCAGCAGTACCGTGCCGACTACAAGCCGCTGACCTATGAATATCTCTTCTGAAAAAAAGGGGGAAATAATTAAGCGTGAAATTTGAATAAAGTGTATCAGCCCGAAAATTCTCCATTTTTCGTGTTAAATTGTATTCACATTGTCTGAGGCGAGTGCGTCAAAACAATTTCCCTACCTAGAGTGTCTGCCCTCTGGTCTATTGAACTTTCAGCTATTGGCCTCGACACAAGCGTCAACAATTCATGCCCAGGCAACAACCATCAACCAACAACCAGCAGGCAACAGGCAACAGGCAGTGGACAGCGCACACAATAGCTTCATAGTTTTAGCAATATCATATGAACCCGTCGCACCTTGAACCCCACCTCAAAGTGACGTTTAAAATAAATCATCAGTGATCCCATAGGAAGCGTCGTCCAATTGGAGGTGTGCGCCAGCACGTCACAGCCCATACAGCCCATGCAGCCCATCCAGCACGACCAGCAGCAGCGCCAGCAGCCGCCGCACTGCACATGGAAGCCGTACCAATTGCAATGAAATAAATCCAGCGTAGAGCTAAAACACGCTCGTCTGATTTTCCGTTTTTGCTTCGGAAACTTTTGCGTTTTGCTTTCAGCACGTCCAAAAACGTGACCAGCCACTGGTCACATGGATATGTGGGTGTCTGGAGCGCAATACGCACGCAAATGCTGTACGCGAAGACCGAACCCAACCCGTACAAAATAATCGCATAAATTAATTAATGTTTGATTGCTTTTCATACACTAACCAAAGTAATCAACAGACGCAGGTGTCTCATGACTATTGCAAGCATTTTGAGACAGATGCGAAAGGGATTGTGGGTATTCTATATAATTAAAGTCTAAGAATTGAATTCAATTCAAGTGCAAGCTAAATTCTATTCAAGAGACATAGAAAAGAAGCTGCTTGAGTTTAATGAGTGAGTATGAATAAAATGTATTCAAATATTCTGTCTGCCTGTGGGCTTAAGTATTCCAAATCAGATGCAAAAGATTTTCAACTGTGCACAGAGCAAATATACTCTCTGCACTTGGACAACACTTGCAATAAGTGAGAGCATCAGCAAGTCGACTAACCGAAGTGTATCACAATGTTTTCTTACGCAACCACAGCCCGGTGTCCAGACACAAGCCCCATGCAAAGCAATGAGAGCTTGTTAATCTCATTTGATTCGTATACGATATCTGTTTCAGCAGCTAAACAAGTTTTGCATATAAGCAGGCATAGAAGTCGAAGTGGAGAAGAAGAACTTCCAGTGAAACGCAAATGCGCATGCAAAGCCGAAATGCAAAAGGCAAGCTCTAAAGGCAGGCAGGCCAGCAGTCCAAGGCTAGATAGGCTCACAGATGGACAACTCTCAGAAATCTCTCTGCAATCGCACAATTTTCACAGAACGCAACGCCAAGAAAATGCGCAATTATGCACGGATATGCAATTCCCTGGATTCATTGGCAGCATTGCGCACATCTGGGGCCAAGAACTATTTCCTAGTAACAGACGAATTCGATAGCTGGCCCCCAAGGCAAAAGCTGACGAGCCTGACGACCTGCCTAGGCAGACAGCGTCTGAGAGCCATTAGCGCCTTGGCTTTGGTGTAGTGTTTAATGTTGTCCTTGGAAAATTCTCGCAACAGTTGCGAGTCGAGTTGCTATCTCTGGAAATCCAAACAATGCGGAGCTGCTCACGAAATCTCAATCGCAGGCAGGTGCCAACAGGTGAGCCAATCTGCAGCTACGTGACATTGTCTTGTGCATATACATACACATACATACATACATATGTTTCTAAAGCGACGAGCGACCTTGACAGCATACACTAAAGGATATCTCAGCGACAGTTGGCAATGCAATGAAACGGGCACTGAGGACAAAGTGTGGACTTAGGTAAGCTGCACGCACTGAAATTTAGTCAAGTGGCAGGCTGATTACATCGACTGCGCCCTATTTATAGGTGCAACGGTGTTCTATTCCTATCAGAGGCACCAACAGCAGCACCAGCAGCAGAAACAGCAGCAGCAGCAATGGGAGCACGAGAGCCAACAGCCATGGCAAGTGCTGCATGCATAACCGCGATGCGTGCCAGCAACGTGCGAGTCGCAACAGGAGCCAAAGTCAAGTGAGGAGAATTGCAGTCAAGCAGACACACACACACACGCACATACACACAGCATTAGCCATGAAAGAGCTGACTAATGGAGCCTTTATGTAAAGCCAAGTGTTGAGCGGCATATGAGTAAGCTGGTAAGCCAACTGATTGCACTTGATTAGGGCGTGGGAGCCGAACGAAAGGGTAAACTATTTAGATGAGCAGAGGCATTCGAATAGACAGACAGAGGGAGTAGAAAGGGTGGACAGGTAAAGAAGATAAGGTGTTATATGAGCATATGTAATATATGCATATTAATGTTAAGCTAGTGGTCAGAATGTAGCTGTAT
>NW_022045895.1:494941-512623 GCF_001654015.2 Drosophila navojoa
AATCTATGTTTTATTTGCGCTTGAAGTTGAAAAATAAAAATAACGTATATTAATGTTAGACACTGTATAAGTATATAAATATATTCATATATGCATATTTTAATATAGTATATATATACTTTATATTTTACATATTTCTACATTTTTTATATTTTCCTTATTTACTTTGCTTTCACACTCTTTGCATTCCTTTGGCTCTTCTCCTTCATATACTATATACAAATGTTTATCCCAAAAGAGAGGCGTGAAAACTTAGGTCATTAAGTCAATTTCATAATCAGTTGCCGTTATTGAAATTGAATCCATTAGCCTATATAATTGCAGCGCGAAATGGAAGAGTTATTTCATACTTAATGTTGATAAGGCAGCAGTTGAGCATAATTTATGAAAGGATTGAGTTAATTAACCCTTGGACGAGTTAAGTAAGCAAACGAAAATTATCAAATCGGCTTACCTAATGTAAATAACTTTGATGAGGGTAATGTTAGTCAATTGCTAAGGTATATGAATGCATAATATAATATAATATATAAATATGTATATAATACTATAAACAAATTCAATAGCATTTTTTTTTTTTTTTTTTTTGAAATTTATTGATATTACCTATATAATATATCATTTGAAGTCCAAAATTTAGTCGGAATTTAACTATTTAATTATATTTAACCTACGCAGATAACTAAAGCATAGCAATTTTACTTATAATCTGAGAGATTTTTATATGTAAATTAAAAACAAAACAAATTTATTTAATACAAAATTAATTTTTAAAAATGTTACTAATTTTCGATTGCCTGATGACGCATCTTTTATATTACCTATTGAATTTTCCAAACATATTTCATATTTGATTATCAAAGTCGAAACGGAAAATTATTACAAATCAAACTGCAAGGAATTTACTCGAATTGGCGAATTTTTCAGGAAACACAGCAGCTTTACGAATTATAGATATTTTCGACCTAGCGGGGGACAAACTGCGACTCAAATAATAAATGTAGGAAAGCAATTTTATAATTATATTTGCCCTTATACTTAGTAGTCGAACTAACAATGAAGAAATTAGTCGGTTCAGATGTGAGCTCAATTATTTCGCATATTGCAAATATAATTATATCTGGCCCAACTCTGAGATACAACGCAATTCGATTGAAAAGAAATTCTGAGAATTTCGAGGCTACACAAAGAAGGCCAAGCAGCTAGTCAAAGTAATCTTTGGTATTTTAGCAAGCAGAAAAGGGCATTCGAGTGATTTAAATTGATAAAAATTAGGTATTTAAATATGCATTTAATATTTATTAAAGCAGGCAAATCTGACCGATGGTAGTTTCTAGATAAGTCCGATGAATGACCCAATTCGAGGAATATTTTCAGCTGCTGCTCCCCCTGCAAGCCACAGAGAAACAGTGAGAGAGAGAGAGAGAAAGAGAGAGGGAGAGTGAAGGGGAGTTGGCATTTTTGGGACTTCCCACATGTTTCATTCAGGGCGCTGTCTGCCTGGTTGCGGGCAGGTGTGGTAATTCACGTGTAAATCGACGGCAGAAACGTCAGTCGGAAGTTAGTAACTGTTGATTGTAGGGCAATGGCTGAAGGTGTTCGAGCCGTGGCTCGAGTATGACGCGCAAGGGTCACGTTCTCCATCACGCACTCAAAGAGCAAAAGCTCAAAAAGTGCTAAAACGTTTGAGTTTGCCGCAGCAGCAGAACAATGGCACAAAAGACGGTGGGGCGAGAGCCAAACGGGCAACTGGCAATAGGCAACAGGCAACAGGCAACAGGCGGGCAGCAAAAATCACGTTGACAGCAGGAAGCAGGAAATCCAAATAGGCAACAGGTAGCACGAGCCACATGTAAATATCGATGCGAGAAGAGGAAGCAGAATCGAGTTGCTGCTGTGATGATTGCTGCTGCGGCTGCTGCTGCTCACGTTGTGGCTGCCACGGCAGCTGCTTGGTTACTGCTGGCTCGGAGCTGGGCGACGGGCTGCCAGCGCACGAAGTGTCCTCGTCCTGCGGGCAGGCTGTGCGAGCGGCCGCATGGGGGACGGTGTGCGGCGCACGAAGGTTAAACGCGAAGCTTTTCGAGCAGCTGTCGACATTGAGTGCAGCTATAAAAGCGACAGCAGCAACGCCTGCCCCAGCAGTTGATGCCAGCAAACGTCGCGAAACGCATTCCAAGTGAAAGTGAAGAAAAACTTGAAGCTCTAAAATTCACACTGAGCCAAGAACTATTCAAGAGCACTATAAACTTTAAAACTCGAACGTGAGATGGATACGCTAAGTCCCAACAATTGCTCCAAATCGAGCTCCAAGTCCAGTTCCAATTCCAATTCCTCGATGGATCTGGGCGAGAAGCAGCTGAAGCAGCAGAAGCGCGGCTCGCGTGGCCAGAAACTATCGCGATCCCGCAGCCTGCTGCAGCTGCTCAGCAGGCACCTGGGCAGGCACTTTCAGCACCATCACCATCATCAGCAGAACGACACGGTCTACAGCAGCCAGGATGACATACGCAGCTCGTCCACGGACTCGTTCAGCTTGAGCGGCTCGCGCAACGAGTGCCTGGAGGTGCTCAACGGTGGCTCCAGTCTCGATCTGGAGAACACTTCGCGCACATCCTCGGCCTCGTATTCGCCGGGCATGGAGTTCTACGACAACAATGCGCATATCTATGTGGAGACGGTGTATCGACCCGGCAGCGCCATGGAGCAACTGCATCCCCATCACTACGACGACAGCAGCAGCAGCGGCGCCGATGACGACGAGCATGAGGATGAGCACGAGCATGAGCCCCAGCAGCAGCAGCAGGAGCAGCAGCAGCAGCGACAGCGTGAGCAGGATGAGAATGAGAACTTGAATCAGCTGAAGCCACAGCCGCGCTCCGCATCATCGGCATCGACTGGCAACAAGGCTGGGCTGCATTTGAGTCGCATCTCCATCTCCTCGTCGGTTAGCCGCATGCTGCAGCACTTTTCCACATCGGCAGCAACAACGGCAACGGCATCGCTGCGCTCCCTCTCCTGCAGCAGCACGCCGCTCCGGCAGCGCGACGTCTCCTCGCTGATGCGGGCAAAGAAGCTGCTGACGCCGCACAACAGCCACAACAGTCACAACAGCCACAACAGCCACAGCAGCAGCAGCTGCAGCAGCAACAGCAGCAGCAACAGCAGCAGCAGCAACAGCAGCAGCAGCTCAGCAAAAAAATCAGCCAAAAAGGACAAGAAACAGCAGAGCATACTGCGACCTCCAGTGCAGTATGTCTACATGAAGGGCATGTCCGGACTATACTCCCGCGTGCCCAGCTATGCCGCCTGCTGCCCCTACACGCTGCATCACATGTATTAGACAGAGCAGCGGCGAAAACGTCATCGCGCCGAGGACATTGCCCAGCGCAGTTTCCGGGTGAAGGCCAACAGCAGCGACGGCAGCAACTAAAAGGTGCCAATGTGGAGTCTGGGTGGGTAGTTAATAGGGAAAAGTAAAAAGTAAAACGTGATGTAGTGCCTACAAAAAAAAAAAAAAAGAAAATTGGATATGCAGCAGAGCAACATATTTTATAAATATGTCAAAGAGAACAATATCTAAAAAAAATATACACAAAAATAAAAAACACAGTTTCCATATATTTGAATTATTACAACAAATAATACATATGTGTGCAAAGCTATTCGATATTTAGAGACTTTCAGTTTACACAGTAGCTAAATTCTAGTTAATATTATGTAAGCATATACCCTATCTGAAACATACACACACACAACAACAACAACAACAACACATACACACATATCTTCCCATGTAGTTTTTAAACTCAACTTTTCGGAGCTAGGCTCAAATGAAAAACAATTTATTATATACACAAATAAAAGAGAGAAATCTATGAA
Source organism: Drosophila navojoa (assembly GCF_001654015.2). The sequence continues at coordinate 498,824 of NW_022045895.1, forward strand.
AAACGTTTGTTATTTCCAATTATATTTTGCACTTATTTCAATGGGCACTTGACTAGACAAAATTACGAATTTATCTAAGATATTCCAAAATTGTACAAATACCAAAGAGAAAACAAATATTTCAATATTATTATTTATTTATTTATAATAAATTTCAAATATACTTGCATACACTTTATTCGTTTCCAAACTAAACACAAAGTGCAAAAAAAAACTGAGCAAAGAATAAGTAAAAACGTTTAGCACCTAAGTAAAAAAACCCTATATTTTTAGATCATATAACCCTAAGCATAAGTCTAGCTGTCGAATAAATAAAAAAAAAACAATCTAAAGAAAAAATTCCAAAATGTTTTATTTCTTGGAAATATTTCAAATTTCTAACGGTTGTTTGCTAAAAGCTTTGCGCAAAAGCTCTTGTGTGCGCTTGCGCCTTGGCTGATTGGCTGGCTGGCTGGCTGCCTTGGGAACAGTTCGCTCACTGTGCTCTGGGAACAGTTTGGTGTTTGGTGTCGCCTTGCGTTTGCTGATGTAGGTAAAGTCCTCAATTTTCGAGTGGCCGAAGGACTCGACCTTATAGTTTTGACATACGATATCATGTCGTCTGCCTGAGCCAAACTACATGTTCAAGCTCGATGGATGACGTTAATCGGCCGTAGCGGCAGCTGTTGTTGCTGCATGTTGCAACTGGCAAGTGCTCGCTAAGCCGCCGCATGCATTATTAATTTGATGGCAGCCCAACATTCAAATCTCTGGAAACTCAATGTGGATTGCAGCTACTTTGCATACTTGAGTGAGGCTATTATACAAATGCAGCCCCATTGATATCTCAAAAGGAAATTCATTATATATTACACTGCGTAACTGTCGTATAACATAAATAGAGACGGCTTTCATTGTTACTCTTATTCTGTCATCACTGTTCTCTAATTATGCTCAGCCATATCGCGATTGGCTGCAGTTGTTAACCTGCAATAGTATTAGTGAGTAACCGAGAGCTTGTATAGAGTTCTTGTAGATATGTTATCCAATTGCGTTTGCGTTTTAGTTGCACGCCTATCATAGATAAGTGAGTAAGAGAGGGACAACAAGAGCTGTTGCTGGATTTCATCTGCTTTCTACTGCTTTTACAGTGAGTGAGAGCGAGACAGCTACTTAGGTCATTCTAACATAGCCGATATGATTTCGCATAGAAATGGAGAATCTGAATGGGAGGCGATCAAGCTTACTCAGCTGCGACATATGCATGTATGTGCTTATAGTTCAGCGGTTAATTAAAAAGTATGTTTAAATAACAATTTTTGTTTTATATTTAATAATATTTGATACCCTACAATAGGGCTTATTATAATGTACCATATATTAATTTAAATTAAGTAAATAAATTTCACTTACCAACTGGAGTTGATATAAATAGAGGCCTTTAAATATCAACTGCTTCTCCTCCGCTTCATCTAAAAATAAAAAGAAAAGTTCAATGAAAATGTAGTCTTTGATGCGTAGGAGCTTATCAACTATTATTCTATATTTAAATTGATTGTTAACAAATATTTGCAGTTGCAGGGATGTCAATTATATTTAGAGCTTTGCTCTGTCAAATGAACAAAGGGCTGTTAATGGGATTGACGTCAGGGGCACAAGAATTACGCCTTTTAATTAGAAGATAAACAACAGAACAGGACACGACAGGAACAATTATCACAGTCTCCCCCGCACGCACACACCAGACAGACAGACACACACACACACACACACACACACAAACACCAATCACACACACACACACAATGCTATTAAAACAACGGATTTCATTAAATCGCCATAGACAAATATCCAGCATTCGCCCTTTCGCGTCGCCCCTCGTCCATCTCGCCCATCGTTTCGCCTCAGACCCAACCGCAACGAGGCGTAAAATTGGCAGTCAGTTTTATTTATAGAGCATTAAAATCAATTTTGTGCGTAATTAAATAATAAAAAAAAAACATCAACAACAACAACAACGGCAACGACAGCAGCAACGTCGCGAACGTGAGAACAATAGCTGTAATCTATTTTTGACGGCCTTAATTGCGGCTTATGAATTCTCTTGGCGACATCTGCGTGTGGCTAAAACGCTAAAAAGCTAAAAGCCGCCAACACCTGCAGCCACCCACGGCACTTAGGTCCGGATATATCTGTGCGGCAATTAAAAGTTTAGAAATAAACTGAAGCGGGTTTATTTTTATAGTAAGTGAAAAGGAAATGAAGACAAATTGATGCGTAAACATTTTGCAATTGCGCTGCAAAAAGCAATTAAAGTGCAGGCCACACGCGACTAAGCAAATATGGCAAGTGCCACCAGCGCCAGCGGGCAGGCAGAGCAAACAAGCAACAACAACAAAAATTGGTAAACAAATGCCACAATTCAAATGTTGCCATTGCTGGCATTGTGTATTAGGCAACGGCAACAGCCAAATAATCATAATAATGCACAACGCAGTAAGGCAACAGACAGACACAGAGAGAGAAGGAGAGAGAGTGAGTGAGAGCTATTGTAAGAGAGCGCTCTCTGGCGGCTGTTTGCAGCCAACGCAGTCTGCAGACCGGGCGAGTCTATAAAAGCAAGCGGCAAACGATTTGCCGACTCAAACGCGAAAGGACAACGTCTGTGTGTACACACGAAGCTCTGAGCAGAAAACAAAAAAAAAAAAGGCAAAGAAAAAAGCAAAAACGCCGACATAGTAAACACAGTGCATGTGTGCGAGTGAGAGAGAGAGAGTGTGTAAATGTGTGCGTGTATCGGACCGGCAATAACAAAGCCATAGACAAAGCGAAAGCGGAAGTGCAGCCCGTTTACGCTGCTTGGAGTACAGCAAAGTCGGTAGCCGGAAGTGCAGCTTCTATATAACTATTATATAGATAGATATAGATCCTTATAGCTACAGCTAACTCTCGCCAACAACAACAACAACGCAGCGCAGTTTCTATATGCATTTCTAACTGTATAGACTGCAGTAGGCACTCGCTATACAGTACTACAGTAAATACTCGCTAAATCAGACTACAGTAAACTCTATACTGCATACTGAGAGGGTACAATGGCCACGCCACACGTCTGCTTTGCGGACGAGCTGCAGCAGCAGCCGCCGCACAACAACAACAACAACAACAATGGCAACAAAAATTGGCTGGAATTGGAGCTGCAGCCGCCGCAGCACTCGCCCAGCCTCTCGCCAACGCCTCGCTACGAGCGTAACATGGGCTTCTTTCAGCTGCTCAGCCGACGCTTTGGGCTGAGGTCAAGCGTTGACCTAGTTGATGCAGCTGCACAGGAGGAGGATGCGCACAGTTCATCGACCGATTCGTATTCATCGGCTAGCCGTGGCTTAGCTGCAGCACGCTTGGAGCTGATGTCCTGCGCCTCCAGCGAGACGAGCAGCACCATTGACATCGAGGAGCAGGAGCAGCAGCAGCAGCAGCAGCAGCAACAGCAGCAGGACCAACGCAAATCGTTGTCTCGCACGAGCTTCTCACGAATGCAACGCCGGTCCACATCGTCACTGCGACGCGCCTTTGAGAGCCTCTCGCTGACATCACGCTCGATGTCGTGCAGCGGCCCCTCGCCGCCCCCACAGCCGCACCCACACCAGCATCAGCAGCAGCCGCAAATGCCATTGAAGTCCGCTCTGAAGTCGGCTTCTACTATCGAGCTGCACCAGCGTCAGCACAAGCTGGCCACCAAATCGACGAGCAGCTCCAGCGCCTGCTCCAACTCATCCACATGCTCCGCGACCCAAGCGAAGCACAGCAAGGCGAAGCCGCCTCCACAGCGCATCCTCCGTCAGCCCGTCTCCTATACATATCTAAAGGGCATGTCCGGCCTGCCGACGCAGCGCGTGCCCCGCAGCTCCGTCTGCTGCCAATATGCGCGGCGCTAAGGGGATCGGCAGAGAGTTCATTATCTATCATTATCTACTCATAGCCAATAGCAGTTGATAGTAGTTCGAATAGCTCACGTAGCTCACATAGCTCACATTGAACATTGTGCCAAATGCCACGCCCATTCATTTCGAAAAACTGTGATACAATTACTTTTTCATATCCACAGCAGATTCCCAGCTCATTCCACGAAACGAACACCAAAGAAGATCCCCAAAAGAGAGAAAAAAAAAACCAATACATTTTCCAAGACTTTAGCAAATAGAAATAGAAAATTTTCCACGCGGCTTTCGATTCCAGCAAAACCGAACAGAAGACTGTCCCAAGGGAAAGTTTTGTATTGTTCAAAGAAAATTGCTTAAATTTAATTAAAACTATAATAAAATTATATAAAATTATAATAAATTTATTGTACATTCGTGCCTTTATCCAAAATTCGAAAAAAAAAAACAAAACTCTAAAATTAATTTTAAAATTTTTAATTATAATTATAATTATTATAGATATATGTATATTCGTCTACTATGCGTACTCAATTAGTTGCTGTAATGGGATCAAAATTTTCTCGGTTAAATATACTATAGTCTAACTTACATATATATATAAATACCTAAGTACATTAACTATGTTTTCATACAAGTATATATGTATTAACTTCATTCGGTAGTTAAGATTTTGCTCTTCAGATTTGGAAATTCGTTTTTTTTTCTCGCACTCTTCAGTCGTAGGGCACATAGATAAGATGAGAAACGTACTAACTAACCAAGCATTGCAATTCAAAACTGATTATATAGACAGCATATATACATATATACCATATACAAAACACGTGCATACATTTACCGTAATGTACTTATAATGAACAAACAATCTAAGAACGCAACTATACTATATATAATAAATATGATTAAACAGAGATAATGGCATAAGCAATACAGTTATACACACATATATACAGCCGATTATAATGATATATATATACACATATTTACTTAATCATAAGTTAACTATTTACCAACAACAACAAATAGAAGCAGCTACTAATGAATATTTCATTCACACAGCAAGTTCAATAAAAAGCGAGAAAATAATTTACACCAAAAAAAAAAAAAATCTCAATAGTTCAATCTTCTTTTCTGTCGCATAACAATTGATATTTATTGGGAAACTTTGGCGATTTGAAAACACTCATCGGAGAGTGACCCACTTGGCGAAGCTCGAGAAGTTGCCAAAAATAACAATTACAATGAATCAAGGCTAATTACGGCAACAGAAGCCCTTCTGCAGATTGCGTATACGTCGCGTATGGCGGGCCTGATTACATTTATGCGCCGCTGCCTGCTGCCTGCTGCCTACTCAGCCGGCATACGGAAAACTAGGTCAGCGATTGGTAGGGCAACATCATCAATATTTTCACACCCACCCACACATACACATCCATATATACATATGTATGAGTGTATATGGAAAGTACTTATTAATCTGATGGATATCGTTGCCAGGCAAAGGCCGTAAAATGTTTATGGAAATTTATGTGTGCGAAACGCGTGTCCCTTGCTTGAATTTACAACAAGTCAAGCCTGACATCGAGGCAGACAGAGTCTGGCCAGGCCAGAGGCTGGGCAGGAGCATGAGCCTGCCATTTGATTAACATTATTCCAACTGAATTGGCAAACGAACTGGCATGGAAATAATTACCTAATAAATATGACAAATGCGTCAAGACTTTAGAAAACGTTTCAAAAATTTCCATTGCACTTCAGTTCAGTTTTTTGTTTTTCAGTAAATATAAATTTACTAGAAATTGAGGAGAGAACGGAATCAATTGATATATAGAAGTTCTATGGCTCAATAAAGCTAGTCGTTATAGTTTAATGCCCCCTAATCTATCATGAGTAATAGCTTTAATACTACAACCTCTTTACTTTTAATAGTCGGCTTAGCAATGGTGTCAAGTGCTTTGCTCGAAATCTCTAGCGAGTGCTCTGCCATATCAAACAGCATAACGCATACGCCCCATCCGCCGGCGCTGCCCATCGTTAGTCAAGCATTCAATACTCTCTCAAGGCAACAAATTAGCGTGTCAGACAGGCAATCAAAACAGTTTCATTTTTTTTTTTTTTTTTCGGACAAGTCATAAATTTTGTTTTGCTGACGAAATACGTCAGAGGGCAAAGGCGAAGGCGAAGGCGAGGGCGCAGGAGTTGGCGCAGGAGATGGCAGTGCCCTATGGGCGCGTCATATGTGTATTTGATAATGGAATTGCCTAAAAATACGTATTCAGTGACCTAATTTCCTGCTGATAGGCGACGACAAATGCTTAGCATTCGCAATGATATGTTTCCCTCAGCCAGCGTGATTTTTATGGCCCGCTGTTGCGCACTCCCCCCAACTTGGCCCAGTGAAATGGAAAATAACAATTGTGTATAAGTGTGTAAGTATGTGGCCAGCCAGCCGCTAGCCAAAGGCGACCGCAGTCACGTAGTCCCAGCCCAAGGCTGCTCCGGCTGCTCTGGCTGCTGTTTGTTGCCTTTTCAGTTCGGTCTGTGCGACTGTCCATATTTAATTAAGTTTGCGTTTTCTATTTTCCTTTCGGCTTTCTTTGTTTTTTCCGCTCTTTGAGCTATTTTTGGCCATTCGCTATTTATATGTACCCTTGCTGGTCCGTGCAACACTCACTTATTAATACTTGCCTAATTTTCGGGCAGCTTTTGCACTCTTTCTGACACATTATGCTCTCAGCTAATGGCAGAGTGGAAAAGCAGAGCCCATTCCGCAGCTGTAAGGATTTTTATGATGGAAGGCGCGTTAATTTGTCCCTCGTGTCGAGCAATAGCTGGCGTGAGCTACGACCAGCAAGCGGAAGGGCGGGAGGACGAGACGAAGGCAGAGTGTGGGCGGTATTTGGCCAGCAAAACAGCAGCATAATTAATCTTCTTTGGCTCATAACCACACCCCAAAAAAACAGACACAAGCCAAAAGGCAAACAGCGTAAATAACAGCAACAACAAAAACAATTAGACGCAGCCAGCTGTCGCTGCTTGCCGAATGGAATGATACCTTAACTAAAAGGGTCAGGGTGTGTGAAATTTCCCTTCCAATCTGATATACATATATCTTCTTGACAGCTGAACCCATCAAATTTTCCTTGAACAAAAAACTTTGCTTTTATTTTATGTTCTCTTTAAACTGATATTTTTTATGCGGGCTATTAAAAAATGAAACAAGCCAAGTATCAGCTAACACTTGAGGTCTGTGATAACATTGATGCAACCGTTTGTATCAGAAATACATTTTTCAAAGTTCAAGAAATGAACTTTAATCTTTTCTACATATTTTTTTGTTCTTATAAAACTTTTACTGCATCACTTTGGGTTTTCTTTCCTGAAATATAAGACTAAGATCTGAGGCAGAGAAAGTGGATTTATTTTAGCACTTTGTAAATGATTTTGTGGTAGAGCTCATTTTCTGTATTGATGACTCTTTAAACTTTTCCTTGTCTTTGGCAGAGTTTTTGGAATGATCTTTGTATGCAAGAATTCACTGCAACTCAGAAATGAGGCTTTGCTTAGCTTAAAGTGGGTTTTACTACTTATTTTGCATATCAGATGTGCATATACTGAATACCAAATATATATGCATTTAGTTAAACATATCAAAAAATCTCATTTAATCATTGCATACAAAAAAGTTGCCTGCCCCGGGTGAGGATCGAACTCACGACCTTAAGATTATGAGACTTACGCGCTGCCCTCTGCGCTACCGAGGCGTTGAACGGATGCATACTGAGATTATTATGTGAAACAACTTAAGGCCAGAAGCCCGAACGATTGATCCTTGCTTTACATAGAATCTATGTAAATTGTATAAACAACACTGTTCCTCCATCTAATCTCTAGTAAAATAAACAAAGTCCATATCAATATAGAAAGATGAGTATATAATCATATATTCTCTTAAATTATATGCACATTGATTTCTATACAAAAAACAATCCATTAAACGTTCGCACTTTAACATAAATTAGTTCTTGCATTAAGACAAAGCCTGGCGGAAGGACATCAGGCCTTCCCTTGATCCATTCGGCCAACTGAACGTAACACTTTTATCTTATACTAACCAAATTTAACAAGGCATAAATATAAATTTTATTTTATTCATTTAAGCCGCATATGTGGACGGCATAGCGAGCCAGCCAGCTTAAGTACTCTGCTTAGGGTATTAAATTCTTGTTGCGTTCTCTCAGATGACTTCTCGCTGAGCATAATTCCATTTTCGGCATTTGCCAGCACATGTCTTTATATGCTATGCTTTTTTTTTTTGCCACCGGTGACTGCTCCAGCTCCAGCTCCTGCTGCTCCTACCGCGTCTCTGTGGTTCACTTGCTTGCAATATTTACCTTAAAATTGTTTACCTTTATCATCTTACGCGGCGCTGCTTCTGTGTTTTTTTTCTGCTTTCTGGTTTCTGTTTTTTCATCTCATCTTCACGTTTTGTTCTTCTCCAGTGTGCGAGGCATACCTTTTTATGAGGTCTTCTCATGCTTGTTATGTTAACGGCAGTTTCCGTTGCTTTTTAATGGCACTCGGTAGTAATTTCATTTCGCAAAATATTGCTGCATACTTTAAGGAGCTGCGAGTCAAACATTTAATGAATATTTCAAATGTGGCTGCTGTTCTTGTTTATTGTTGCTGTTGCTGCTGCTGTTGTTGTTGTTGTTGTACCGTTTGCTATTTTTAGCATCAAATCTTCGCTTATTGCCACAAATTGAAGGCACTTCACACGCCAACGCAACGACAACACAAAACACATAGACAGAAGTGCCTGTATATTGGCTAAACGCTGGCGTTACGTATACGCCTTGTTAGTCGGAAAAAGGCAAGACAAGCCAGAAACAACCTGCATGCTAATTCGCACTTTGACCCAAATACCAGACAATGGAGACCCTCAAAGATGCGTGTATTCTGCAGCTGATCATCCTAGCACCTAAGGACGAGCCCAGCCAGGACCTCAGTCAAGAGTGTGACACGAACTAAATAAATAATAAATTATGCCAGCTAGCGCCACGCATCCACGCATCCTCTGCTGCCTTGTGCCGCAGCTCATAAAGTATGCACGATGTGTTGGTAATTGAACTCAATGCGTAAACAAAATGTCTACATTTCGGGCCGCAAATATCTTCGAATTGGCGCAGAGCGCACAAGGCACAACCTAAGCAAATATTCGCTGTAAATGGCCCGAGCTCGAGGGAAACCAAATGAAAGCAGCTAAAGCCAATGCTGTTCAATAAATCAATCGAGAGTCTTTGTGCAATTTCAGCTCTGATTGTCGGTTAACTCTCACGCACTTCACTTCTTCACTTCACTTTTGTCTTTGGCTACATCAAATTGCTTTCAATCAGATAAATTTATAAGGCGCTTGATATGCCAAATTGTAGATGCAGCTAATGAGCGGAACAATAAAATTGAATTACATTTTCATTGTGAACACAAATGATAAATGCAAATTTCACTTTAACTTTTGAGTTTTCATATAAAGAAAATGTTAAAGGAAATTTTCAACTTCAAATAAATTTGTATAAGGTAAGTTTAGATATATCTTGGATAGGTTTTTGCATATACATATATATTTTTGTTTAAAATCTCTTATAACACTAAGAAATTGACGAATCTATTTATGTATTTGACTATTTATCTATCTACCGAGCTTCATTCTTCACTTTTGAAATTCTCGTATTCGTCTATAGTTCATAGTTTCATTTCATATCCATTTTATCATCTACTTACACTCACATCTTTTATAACACACTCTTTATATACAATTTTATATATACAATCTTTATATATCTATCAATCTATGTCTATATCTCTATCTATCAATGTTTTATCAAACTATCTATCAATTCGTCTATCCGTCTATACATTTTTCTTTATATTTCTTTATATATTTAGATATATGTAGAAGATTATATACTACTATATATATACTATATAACATGGCTACCTTTACTATATACATATATATACTATATAACATGGCTACCTTTACTATATACATATATATACTATATAACATGGCTACCTTTACTATATACATTATATACTATATAACATGGCTACCTTTACTATATGCATATATCTATACATATGTCTATATATATATCCGTCTGTCTATAGTCAAATGCCATTCGTTGTTAAGCCTCTACTGAGAGCACTGCATATACTTAGTCAAGCAGTAATATATATACTACTATACTTAGTCAAGCAGTAATTAAACCCAAGTGCAACTGCTACTATTCCACCAGCATTTGTCATCCTCTTTCGCTCGACGTCTCTAGCCCCTCTCCCATCCATCCATGTGCATACATCTATTTTAATATTTAGGGCAATCGATGTGGGGCCGCCTTCGCTTTGGCTTTGGCACATGTGCTCGCCAGGGTATTTCGTATGCAGCTAAACGAAACGAAGACGTTCTTATGCCCTTCTCATCTCGCATGCATGAGTTGGCATTTATTAAGCATCCCGCACTGACCAGAGCTGCCAGCACTGCGAGCACATTAGCTGGCATTGCGTTTAATGAGTTGCGGAGACTACGTGACTGCAAAAGGGGCGGTGGGGTGGTCAGGGGCAGCTGCGAGAGTGGGCCATAAAGATGGCAAGTGACACGTACGGCATATAAGCCACAATTACACGATTAGGCCATATAAAAAGAGTCGGGCTCTAATTAATTATATTCAGTTTGGCCAGCAGCTGGGCAGGAGGAGCATCGTCTTTGCTGACTCGCCCGCCCACTCCGCCACCCAACCCATTTTTCATTCATAAAACTAAAAAGCTGGCCGAGTGCAGCCGGGCGAAGGTTAACGCTTGCCCTGGAGGACAACACGATGACGTACCAGGAGCTGCGGCGCATCCTTGATCGGGTCATACGTCAGACAAGCAATTGTTTGGCCTTCGCTGCATACCGGGCACAAACACAATATGTATGAGTGAGCCAACCACTTGGCGCGTTATCCTGCGGCAGCTCTTAAAGGATTTCATTCATAATTGGCCGGAAGCCCAGCCACGACGGCCACGACCTCGTGCCCATTCGGCAGCTATCCCGCGGGAAGCTGCCATCAAAGAGATTCTCCCCCAAGCTTATACCTCCCCTCCTCTGCCCCCCGGTCTGCTGTAGACAAGGTCAGCTCAGCTCAGCTCAGTGGGGCGACATATGCCGCCAACTGGTCGCCCGGGCATTGGACTAGGTCAGACTTGGCCAAGGCTCGCATTTGCTTCATTTCTAAGGCTTTGCGATCAAACTCAACGCACAGCTCAAAACTTTGAATAGGCCTCATTATAATCGACTGAATTGGGGGCGTGGCCGAGCCAGCTAACAACAGCCGGCTGGAGTGCTCTCCTGTACTTACTCGGGTTTCATCTCATTTCAAACGAAATCGTTATCCAAAATTCGTCTGGCTATCAAATATTCTAGGTATATGCAGACGACAGACATTTGAGGCTGACAAAAAGGGGCGTGACAGCAGCAATTTATGGCCAGAGGTACAGAAATGTAAATACATATGTACATATATACTTATATATATGGGTAACTCACACACATATAGCAATATATATAAATTAATTGTATATGAAGTATGTGTGGTTATATGATGTACTCATATGATACCCTGTGCTTAAGCTAATGTATAAAATTTGTTGATTTAGGCAATTGCCATGGCGTCGTTTTTTTGAGCACAGGAACTGTTTTTCAGTGAGACTTAATACGAGAGAATTTTCTACTTTTTTCTAGAATCGAGAGCTGTAATAACAAACCTAATAAATAGATAGTAATTGGTATATATAGATATTACGGCACATTAGAAACTAACTTAAAAATTAAACATTGACTATTGAAACCTACGGATTCATAGAGAATAATATTATATCATATTATGTGAACCCATTAGAACTTTCGTTTTCTAGTTAATGATATATAATCTTTTGAGATATACAGCACAGATAACTACATATTTATTCAAATAAGATATCTATTATAATATATTTAATAACACTATATATATTTTGTATATATGCACAAATATTCAGGTCGCAATTCAAGACAAATTATCATAATGCACGAGCAAACACACAAAGTGGCTTTTCTAAGGAAATCCAGTAGATCGACTCAACAGAAACGACGAGAATAAATATCTCGACGAAAGCAGATTTCATCTCAGACCCCAGCAGATAGAACTCAATTTAAATAAACCTCATGCCCTCTTAAAATCTCAGCACAGGGTATACATCAAAATAAACAACTGACTTGAAAAAGAAAAGAATGAGAACCAAGCAAACAAAAAGAAAAACCACTCGAAATTTGTTTTCAGCCTTAAGAGAGATATTCTAATGTAATCGTTCAGCTAGTCAGCCCGAAAAACACATTTCGTTTTTTCTGCCATGCCTCAGTGAACTTCCTTGAAAAAAAGCCTGAGGCAGCGCACAACAGAAACCCAGCCCAGGCGGCACGCCGACTTCTATGCAAAGCAGGGCATTGAACCTGAGCGACAAAGAGAGAGAGAGAGCGAGAGAGAGAGAGGGCCGCTGACGCACGCTTTCAATTAGATAAAGTGCAAGGATATGCCATCGGGCTGCAGCATAAATTGATTTGCTCATCGAGCTCGATAAAAAGCATTTATTGCGTATACGCCGTGTGTAACGTGCGACAGACAGCAGCTGGACGTGTCAAATGCTTGAGAATTTTTATAGCCGGTTTTAGGCTTTCAAGAAAATACTCTGCACGCAGCTCGACCACAGGTTGACCACACAGACGAAGGTTTCCAATGTGACGTCGTTATATGCCATCATGAATGTAAATGAATAGAGGTGTGTGTGCGTGTGTGTGTGTGTGCTGTCGGCGGAAGCTAACGAAAGGCAGCTAACTGGGTCAGGGCTGCGTCTCAGTCGTCGTCATTGTCGACGTCGGCTTCGTTGACGTACTGCATTGCTGCAGCATACATTCATATATGCACCACCGCAGCACCACAAGCAACCACAGCATCGCCATGCACCACTTGATGCCACGTCAGAGGACTGTGCGGTCAGCCATGTTCAACTAATTTCACATTTAAATACTAAATATATACATATGCTTAACTATATATATATATATTGCGTATACGTCACGTATGCCGCATGCATTATTGATCGAGTCTGAGCTGAGTGCTTGAGGCAATGATTGATTTATTTATATATGCATTAGTTGCACATCCCTTGGCACCTCTCTGGCCACCGGCCTGAGCAACTGCCAATTTATTAATAACCAGCGAACACCGAAAACAAGCGGCGACATTTGGACGACGCTCGCGACCAACGCGTGGCTTGCATAATGCGGCCACTGATGATGATGGGCAGCCAGCCTTTGGCACGCCCTCAAGTGGCTGCTGGTGGTGCTTATAAATAGCGCTTGCAACTAATTTGAATGTGAAATCGCGAGAGGTTCGCAACCTTGTCCCATAGGACACGAAACAATTGCAACAGAAGTGAGGCCAAAGGATGCGACAACAACAACAGCAACAACAAAGGTCAAACGGGCAGGCTCAAGCCACTTGACCCAAAACACCAACAATAAAGGCAGCAACCACAATAACAACAGCAACAACTTGAACACTCAGCGCACTGATTAATGCGCCCTCTTTTATCAGTGGCTGCGGCACCTTTTAAGCCAGCCACAGATTTCCGCTCGAGAGATGGGCTTAACCTAAATATGTTGCCAGCAAATCACAGCAGCTTTTCCCGCTGTGTGTCGTACGGATTGACCTTCCAACGGTCTCTGGCTCGGCGCACAGCAATGACGTCACACATACACAGAGAGAGAGAGAGAGAGAGAGAGAGAGAGAGAGAGAGAGAG
>NW_022045895.1:512633-529657 GCF_001654015.2 Drosophila navojoa
AGGAAATGCATCGAAATTTCGAGTCGAATTTCAATGTCTGCGCTTCGCTCCACATTCTGTGCTGCAGCCTTGAAAGGAGAGGCGTAAACGGCTAGATGATAGCCAGCGAATGGCCAGATGCGCGCAGCAGTCGGCAGAAGCCTTCAACTGCAGTTAAATGCCAAATGCGACAATAAGGCGCAATTGCCGACGGTTGCAGACGGCTGGGGCAGGTGGCAGGGGGGGCAGAGCAGAGATGTCGCCAAAGGGAGGCTGCAACGATTTTATTGTTGTAACAGAAATGGGCTAAGGTGTCAGGCAAACGTAACTGTGCGTGAGTGTGTGTGTGTGTGTGTGTGTGTGTGTGTGTGTGTGAGTGCCGGCGGATGTGTATGTGTAGGTATGCGTGTGACTGCAATGTCCTTGCAAGCAGGCAGGCAGTTCATTGCCCGTTGCAGCTGCAGCCTGCAAATGCCGCAAAGAGCACAGCAGCTGCGCAAAAGCAAACGTTGTGTGTGAGAGAGAGAAGCCACACCGAGTGTGAGAGAGAGAGAGAGAGAGAGCAGGCAGTTCAATGCACGCCAACTAGGTTTAAAGGGCAGCTGGGCAACGATGGAATCGAATCGAGCAGCCCCCAAAAAAATTTGCAGCGAGCGCCTATGACGTCATTAAAAAAGGAGGTTTGGCCTCCTTTGAGATTGTGTGAGTGTGTATGCGTGTGTGTGTGTGTATCGGCTCACTGTGAATGTGTTTAAAAAGTTTACAAATGTAAGTGCTAGCAGTTACTTTTGTAAGCCTGTGTGCGTGTGTGTGTGTGTGTGTGTGAGTGTGTGAAATGAGCACAAGGGCGTTTAAACCGGCCGTTGGGCTGACTATAAGTAGACGGGTTAAATGAAGAGTGCTTAATGCACACACACACACACACGGCTCACACATACGTCCATACAGCAACAAACGCAGCAAATGAAGCGTCAAATGCTAAGGCCAAAAATGCTTAGTTATATCAAATATCATATGAATAAGTACTATAGCCTACTTATTGAGAATATTCCAGAGCCGTAATTGAAGAGTAAAGCCAGAAAAGTGTATAAAAATAATAAACTAACTCTGAGTTTAAATTAAAAAAAAAAAAAATGTTAAGAAGTATAATAAAATATATAAAAAAAACTAAACAAAAGTTATTTAAAAATAAATAAATAAAAAAAATATAATATATGTATATATATGTTGAGTTTAAATTTAAAAAAAAATGTTAAGAAATATAATAAAATATATAAAAAAAATTTAACAAAATTAATTTAAAAAAAATTATATATAAAAAAAATATAATATATGTATGTATATTAAATTATTGTTTTTTATTTATAAACTGAATAGTTTGATTTTGAATTTAATTTTCAGAAGGATTTTGCTGTTGTTAAATATTTAATATATTTTTTTTTTTGGTTAGATTTTTAAATTTAAAAATGTTCAAATACAAATAGCCATTTTTTATGTTTATCATAATTTTATTTTACTTACTATTTAGATAAAAAATAAACAACTTACTTTTTATTTTTAATATATTTTTTATTTTTAATATATATATTTTTTTTTATTTACGTATATGCACATACACATATATTTCATTAAAATTTTTAATTATCTGTTTTTTTTTTTAATATAAAATATATATTTATGCTTGACATGGCACTCGCTCTAATTGCATGTTTTCGTAATGGAAAGATTGCAATAATTCTGTGGCCGAAACAGTGGGCACATGTAAAAAGGGTTCCGTCACGCGTGGCGTATGAGTAATTTGTCATGTCCACACCGCCGTCGCTAGATGTCGCTATCGCGCAAAGGGAGACAACGCTTGGGTGGAGGCATATACACGAATAAGAAGAAGAAGAACAATTATAAGAGGAGGCAGAACAAGCGAACACCATGTCCGGACAACAATGCCGTCTCAGCCAAACAATGAGGCAGAGCAATAACAATAACATGTTGCCACAGACGAGCCACAATTATTTTAATGCTGTCCGTCAATTTGAACCTTAACCCCACCAGGTGATTGCGGTTGGAGGGTGCTGGTGGCACTGCACAAACACGCGCCAGACAAATGCGCACAAACCCAAAAGGAGCTCACAAAAAAAAAACAAAAACCGACAAAGGACGAGGAACCTAAACACCAAAGACACAGGGCTAATTAGAAAAACAAATACACATGGTCAAATAGATACAGGAGTGGTTGGCGCGTCCCCAGGCACGTGCTAAAAAGGTCAAATGGAAAAATACACGAAATTTGCATGTGCCAACCGGAAGCTAAGCGAGAGTGCACAATGGTTGGGGGCGGCAGACGTCAGTTCTAGCAGTCCAGACTGGACTATACAATCTATACATAGTTATCAGTTAGGCGAGACTCTACTTATATATGTATTGTAGGGTAGAGGCAGACGTAACTACCGAATGGACGCGACTTTGGACAAGAGTCGTTCCCTTAAAAAATGAATCATAAATCGTGTAAGAACTAAACTGAGCTCTTAAATGATTTGTAACTCGTTTCATATAGATATAGTTATTAGAAAACCCCAGAGCTTCTTTTCGCTTCATTAGCTCCCTTGAGTGCAAGCTAATATAATTGGAATATTATCTAAATACTTTAATATCAGAGTAAATACGTAGAATTTGATACGGCACTGACTATAAACACTGCTGCTGTTGTTGTTTGGCTCAGCTCTCTGGGCTTTCCTCGGCCCTTTTCACGTAGTCCGGGTCCTTGGGAAAGAGATAGACCTGCAGCCAGTTGACAGTGTTGTGACGTCCACTGAACTCCGGCATCCAGTTGTAGATCAAGTGGCGCGAGAGCTCCTCCTTACTATCGAAACGATTCGAGTTCTTTCGGCAGGCCTCCACAAAGAACTGGGCAAAGTGTTGGCTGAGCTGAATGCCGTGCTGGGTGTGGGACTCAGCGTACGGGTCTTCTCGTCCGACGAGCTGCTCGTATGCGGTACGCTCGGGATGAAACTGGCAGCCGTAAAATGGATATTGCCTATGCTCGATGAGCGTGATGAATCTCAACCCGCTCCTCGCCTGCCCAGTGGCCAGCACATGCCAATCGTTGGCCGCAGCGCCCAGACTCTCTTCCGTGATGCAGTATTTTTGCTGATAGCAAGCGAATGGTTCGCTCTGCAAGCGTGTGTGCAACTCCGGACTGAGGCCCCGAAACATCGACGAATTGGCATAATCGTCAGTTAGCTGCAGCGGAAGGGCTCTGAATATTGTTTCGCCACATGATGCACGCTTCATCGACGGCGCTGCATTCTTCAGCATCAGCTGAAAGCCCAGGCATGTGGCCCAGATGGGGAAATAGTCGTTCTCTTTGTTTCGCTGGAGGGCCAGCTCATAGATATATTGAATCGACTTCACACAGTCATTGGTCATCCATCGAGCGACCTTCGCAGGGTTGACCTCTTCGTCCAGATAGACAGCGCCGCCCGTGAGCAGCACCCCATTGATCCGGCCCATCATCAGCCTATAATAATTATGGTCGCGTCCGATCCTACAAGAAATTTCATTTCATTATTTGCATTGCATGTGCATAAACAAACGCAACGAATTGCGCCGGGCACTTTGCCAATAACCTTGGCCGGCACAGTTCTCAAACTGTGCGAGAGAGAGAGAGAAGGGGGTATATTCGCTTTCTCTGCTAGAAAGAAAACAAACTCAAAAATGAATTTACATTTCAATCGGCTAGCTGTGTGGCAAATCAAAACCGACTGGCCAGATACCTGATATATGGGTGTATTAGATAAGAACTACTATATAAAGTATTTTATCTGTTATTGAACCTGAAGTGGGTTGCGAAAGGAGTTCCGAAATATGATAGGCATATGAGTACTCTTTTCAAATTTTCATCAGATACTATATATATATACATATGTGTTTATTTGATAAGAATTACTATATAAAGTATTTTATCTGTTATTGAACCTAAAGTGGGTTGCAAAAAGAGTTCTAAAGCTATCCACAAATCCACATATGAGAGAGAGGTATATTAGAGAGCTAAACAAAGGGGGAGACGAATATAAGGCCACATCTAGACTAGACTATAGGCATTGCCTAACTGTAAACGTAGCAAGCTGTGCATAGATTACATAGCTCGACAGCTCTACGACCAATTTCGCCATGAACAATATGCTATAGATCCACTGTGCAACTTTGGGCACAGCACTTCGTTTCGAATTCATTGGTTTATATTCGGCTTACTCATCAACGGAGCAAGACGCAGGCAAATAATTATCAATGCATGATGATGCCAAGCTGAACGCGCGCATATCGGCTCTGCCCCCGCCCCTGCGATAAATGGAGAATGCATCAACTAAACGAGCAGACCAAAGGTGCAATATTTGGAGCATATTGATTTGTAATTGACAGGCCATAAATGAATCTGAGCAAACATATTCAAACATTCTATAATCAACGAAATGAACATTGTTGCCATGCAATTGGTGAATCGTGAACTCACCAAATGGGCACGACAAGGCCGCCTCCTGCTTCCAGGAACTTCACATACGAAGCCGCTATATAGCTGGCCGGCTTCGGCTCAGCGCTTTTCTCATACAAGGCACTAGCTATATCCATGCAGAGCACGCCAACCACACACGGATCGCGAGTCGATTTATCCGCCTTGTTTGCCATTTGCCGCACTACTGAATGAAGGCCCCCACCCGCAGCTGCATAAAACCTCAGAAGTAAACAACAATGGACGCTGCAGTCGTCCATCTTTATCAGGCGTCGGCGCACACGCGAATATGTACCCAATATAAAATCTCTAGCTTGAGACACAGACGGACGATGGGGGGTACAAATTGGCGAACGGACGGACGGACTGCACGGCGGGGTTTGCCAAAAGGCAATATGGCTAGTCATAATAATTTAGTGAAAAAGTGTAGAAATCTAAAATGATATGAAACAAAGGAAGAAAACTCGAACGCACAATCAGGTCATAGCTAACGTGATTCATTCGAGAGAGACACAGATACAAGAGAGGGGTAGAAAGAGATAGTTAGAGAGGGGGACAAAGAGAGTCACTTGAATAGCGCAATATCCAAAAATTATATTATACATTTGGTTTTAATATTGCGAATTTTTTTCAATATCTGCAGCGCTTATCATTGTTTACAATCATTAACTGGGCTACAGTGAAGCATAGCTTTAGGCGGCTGCTAAAATAATTTACATATACAACTGAACAAATTAAAAGATAAGACAAAGGAAAATAGAAAATTAAGTCTTAAATAAATGATCATTTTATTACAAGAAAAAAATTATTACTGAGCTTATTATTTCGATAGACTGCAACAGTAAATCTTGCACTGGAATGCCAATAACGCGAAATGGCAAGGATCCTACGAATCAGATGGACCCAGAGGACGAGGCGTCAAGAAACACAAGCAACGATTTCAGTCAGTATGTTTCTGACGTTTCTGCTTTTTAGATGAGGATGTGTAAATAATACAGGATGTGTAAATAATACTACACATTTGCATTTAGAATGGATATGATGCTGGACGGAACTTGGCCTTGTCAATAGCTAAAATTTTTTTCCTTTTTTTTGCGCACTTGATAAAATTTCAATTGATAAAATATCAAAGACATAATAAAGAATTAAGAAAAACATTTTTTTTTTTTTTAATAAAATCTTTTCTGGGTGAATTTTAAGTTTTAAGGAATTATTCAATTCTTCAACTTGCTATTTTGCCAACATTTATTGGTTGAAAATCAAAAGCCAGCTAAGTGACAGAGAACAACTCTAGTAGATGTCAGCACAATCGTAATCCACAAATAGACATTAGTACGCGCAAAGAAGTTGAATTAGCATGGCCAGAACAGTCGAACTAAATGCGAAAATCAAATGAAATTCGTTGAGTTGAGTTGCAGCAGCATTGCGGCCCTTGTAATAGGAATAGTCCGGCTGCCCGAATATATACTGCTGCACATAGCTGGAGCCTAATATCGAAGTATACTCCGGCTTGTAGTTGTAGATCAGCGAACGCGCCTGCTCTGTGGCATTGGTGTAACTGTGGGAATTGCGGCGCGCCTCGTTGATGAGGAAGTCGGCGAAATACTGCGAGCTTTGCACCGCTGAGCGGGTGTGCGGCACGTTGTTGCTGACAAACTCGTAGAGCGGTTTCTCGGGATGAAATTGTACGCCATAGAAGGGATAAGTCAGATGCTCAATGCTGGACACAAATTCCAGGCCATTCTCGTCATGATTGAGGGACATGATGCGCCACGAGTTGTTCAATTTGGGCACAGTGAAGCTCTGCTGCGTGTAGCAGTAACGATGAAAATTATAGGTGACATTCTCATTGCTCAGCTTCCCGATGAGCTCCTCGCTGGCGCCGGCAAACAAACGACTCTTTCTGTAGTCTGGAAGGGAGTTGTTTTTTTTTGTTATTAATATAATCACAAGATGATTCTGGTAGTCTTTCGTGAAAGTTTACCCGGTTTCAGTTCCAGTGGCAGAGCCTGTCCTATGGACTGGCAATTCGAGCGCGTTTCCGTATTATTTGCCATTTTGAGGACAAGCAATTCCATGCCCAGGCACGTGCCCCACACCGGAAAATAAGTGCCGTTATCATTCAGCTGCTTGGCCACGGCTATCAAGTGCTCGCCCGCATCGCCATAGCCGTCTGTCTCATTGAAGTAAGTCGCGCCGCCAGGCAGCAGTAGACTAAATGCAGATTACATGAACTCAATTAAATTAACACAACGTTTGATTCATAGGCTGGCATACCCATTGATCTTCTTGAGCAACTGCTCGTAGTAGCTGCGATTGTGTCCAATGCTTGAAGAGTTAATAAGATGCCATAAATTAGCTTTAAGTCAGAGTATATACATATATGCTAAATATACATTTGAAATCTGCCTGTCATGGCACACCATCACAGCTGTAAACATCACGCCTTATCTGATCTTAACTATGATAAGGCCCGGTCGACTCTGCCGTGTCCGTCAGCACTCACCCAATGGGCACCACCCGCCCGCCGGCGCCCTCCACGAACTTCACATAGGAGGCGGCTATGTAGCTGGTGCCATTGAAGTTTCTGCTTATCAGGCCATTTGGATAGACCTCCTGGGCGAGCACGCCGATGATGGGGGACGTGGTGCCATTAACATCGGCCACAGACGATGGCACCAAGCAGCAGAGCAACAGACCGACACAGATCGAGCGCATCGTGCTCAACATCTTCGCAACTTCTCGTTGTTGTTGTTGTTGTACTCTCTTTAATCGAATGCGCGCAGCTCCTTCAGTCGATGAACTAAGCAGCACTGATATTGCGAAGCAAGCAGCATTTTCAATTTAAATTCAATTTGTACAGCAAATATTTGCCAAATGCCTCGCTAATGTGTGCGTATCTGTCTGTATGTGTGTGTGTGTGTGCATTGGCAGGTGTAAGTGATACTTGAGTTTGTGTGCACCCGCTGCAGGGCTAACTGATTAAATTATTATCACCGTGCAGTGAGTGATTTGTCACGGGGAACTTTTATCTGGCTTTTGGGCACATACTCAAATAATTAAACTAACTTAAGCGCTCGCCACGCCCACATGCCGCTCGCCCACTGATCAGCAGCAACAAAGACGATAAAAAAGAACAAAAAAAAAAAAAAAAACAAGTTGATCCGCTTATACAATTACCTTACAACTGCAAGTCATTAATTTAGTAGCACCCCAGCCAGGTGTAGAAAGGTGATTTTCGTATTTCTCATTACATTTTCCACTTTAATCGATCGTTGCTTTTAAGAAACACAAAATAAAACGAACAACATATTTGTAGTCTTTGCCGGTGCTGCCCGCTGTTTGGTTCTCCTTTTCTTCATCTACATGTTAACGTTTTTCGGCTATCGATGTCCTATCGAGTAATCGATGTGTATATTCACGCTCAGTTGCACATCAGCTGTTGCTGTTTTTTCTTAATGCTGTTTTGTATACTGAGCAAATATTTCATCTCCACCAGCGTCTGCTTGACAGCCGCCAGGTCTTTCACTTTGAACTGTGCCGTTAGTTTATTCGCCTTATCAGCGAGCTCTTGTACAATTTGTTCATATAGCTGATCAAGCGCCTTGCTATCGTCAGCCTCTTCCACCTCCTCGTTGCGCTCCATCATGGCCATCAGGAAGGCCGTATTTAGTGCACTGTTATCCTGCGGCATCTGCTCGCCCTCCAGCTGCAGCATATATTGCCCTCGCTCCACGGGCGCCGCCAGTGTCTTATATGCCTTGTTGATTAGGGAACTCCAGTCCGCCGAATTGGTTTGCTCGCGGGTAGTTCTGCAGGTGCAGGTGGTGGCCATAGGTCAGAGATGGAATACTAATTATTAATCTGTCAACTCACTTATTGCTGTATTTATCGGGATGCACGCGCGCCTGCAGCTGCCGGAAGCGCTGCGTCAGCTCCGATGCTTGCAGTTCAAACTTCGTGGGAAAATTTAACAGCTCAAAGTAGTTCTATCGGTGGGAAGAACTTAGCAGTCAATTATATATGCATTCCATGTGCCAGTTATTTAATTACTTGCCGTGTTATTATCCACATCCTGCAAGCTACCGCAATCCCCGCAAATCATGTTTTTGCCCGGCTTTTGACAATTCCAGCATACTGATGACGCGTGTCTCGCCGTGAGTGCATTTATTCCATTATTATTTAATCCACTGAAACCAGTTCTTAAATATGCAAATGTCCGCCGCATTTTGCAGCAAAAATGAGAAAACTAAGCTCATCAATTACACAAGCGAACTCACAATAACAAAAAACAGCTGATATGACAGTTCACAACAGTCTGGCAACGCTGTCATACAGCCGAGTATTCTCTCACATTCTCTTTTAAGAGCAATACAAAATAATAATAATAATTTTGTATTTAATGCAAGCGCAAAACTACTAATAAATAAAATGCATCTATATACAAACATATATATATATTTTTTGCATTTAATAAAAATAAAAAAAATACGCAACACTTCAAATTGTGTTTGCTGCTCCAGGTGAGGCTCGAACTCACAACCCCGGCATTGCTCATACACAGTTACTGATTATAAGTACCGTGCGCTAACCAATTGCGCCACTGGAGCCTTGAGAAATTTTTTGCCAAATGCCTTCTTTGTAATCTGAAAGAAAATTCCAGGCGTTCCCGCAACCCCTTTTACAAAATTTCCAACTTAAATCCTAGATTTTCACAGTGAAACGAAACTCAGAGAAAACGGTGATTTCAAATCGAATATATTAACGAAATACATTTATATATTTCGTTTGCAATTTACGAAAGGACATATTTATTTATATGCTTTCGTATATATAGTATATTAGGGATTACAAAACTAACATTTAGATTGAGTCTTTCCTGTAGGCTCTGTAGTTGTTCATTTCGGTGGGAAAAGTCTTGAACAACTCCAGTAGCAGATTGGCTTTAAATTTTTTCAAGCTCTCGATTTTGCCCTTCACTTCTTCATTCTTGGCCAGCGCCTTTTCCACACAGTCCTTTGTATAGAGCTGAGGGTTCTTATCCTGATCGATGTAATCGAAGAACACTTCAAAGGGCACATAAACATCCTGCACCAGTGGCCGCAATTTATCTATTTCCTGCAAGCCGGTGACCAAACTGTTGCTGCGTTTTCCAACAAAAAATAATGGTTTAAGCTTAGTTTATTAATACATCGCAGAGTTTCTTACATTTTTTGATTGAGAACGTTTTGGCCCTGCGGTTGGAAATCGCTTACGATTATACGTATTTGCCTAACATTCTCGATGAACATTTCTAGTTGCGTTTCCAAGTTTTCTAGCGCCGAAGTCATTTTCAGCAATTTTTTGACAATTTACAAATGTTTTACACAATTTTTATATAGCTTTTTCTAGAGACTGTTGTTTGCTCAGCTGTTTGTTTATATCTGTAGCTGCTTCTTCCATCTCTGTTCACTCATGCAGGATATCGATAAGCATATGTGACAATGTGTGACTTTCGATAGTTTACTAACAAGTCCACTCTGTGTGCAAGTATCGATACACTGCCTGCCGGAGCGAACAGGGCATATTTTTATACTTTTTAATAAATATAACAAAGTAAAAATATTAAATTGAAGAGTAATCATGTCTGACGGCGATTTGGATGCATTGCGTGCACAGCGCATGGCGGAATTAGTAAGTAAAAGCAAAACCATGTGCTCAGCAAATGTCAGCGGCAAACTTAATGCCAAATGCCAAAAATAGCAACAAAAGTAAAAGAAATAAAATAAACAATATATAAAATATTTGAAAAACGAATCCATCGAATTAAGCATATACTATGCAAGTTATGTTTGATGTCTTAAAGCACTTTAGCATGACTCATAGCTTAGGCTGTTGCGGCTGGCTTGCTGCACACCTGTGAGCGAAAGGGTATCCGCTAATCAATATACCCCTTCAATGCCTATATAGAGTGGCGGCGGTGGCAACAATGCTGAGAAGCAACAGGCCCAACAGGAGCAAATGCGCGCCCAGGAGGAAATGAAACACTCAATACTCTCCCAAGTGCTCGATCAGCAGGCGCGCGCACGACGTACGTAAACAAAGTGATACAGTGAGGCCCGACTAACACAAACTATCTCCATTGCAGTGAACACACTGAAAGTGAGCAAACCCGAAAAAGCACAAATGTTCGAGAACATGGTCATACGTATGGCCCAAATGGGCCAAGTGCGAGGTAAACTGGACGATGCCCAATTCGTCAGCATCTTGGAGAGCGTCAATGCCCAGATGCCACAGAGCAAACCCACAGTGAAGTATGACAGACGCCGTGCAGCCATAGACAGCGATGACGACGAGGACTATGGCTGCTGATTATAGCTCAAATGGAGTCGAACTGCTTCAGCTTTTCCTTGGATCAGAACCATGCAACCGAATTAGAATTCGAAGAATGTGCTTTAGGGATTTCGCTAATTTTATCAACTATGTTTATTAAATGAAGAAAAAATGAGAGAGAATACAGTGAACCTTGGTTTGTCACTGATTTTTGTATGTGCCAGCATATGTATTCCATGCGGTATAACAATCCTTATAAAGCAGATCTTAATACTCTTTGTAGACATTTCTAGAGACAGGTCATTTTTCCTGTAAGAGAGACATCCTAGATCTCCCGTATCAAGGTTCTCTAAGGTCTCTTGTTTCTCTCACTCCTACAAAGAACTATATAAGTTAATCTTAAGAAAAGCTGCGACTGTCTGTAAGAAGACCTTCCAGATTTCTCGTTTTCATGGTAACAGCTCTGATTCCATTCTTGGATTCTCAAAAGCATATAAAAGTACTTTTATACCTCATAGAAACGTAGCCAAGGTCTCCTCGCTTTCATTATAAAATCGTTTGTGAAATCAAAGATTCATTAGTTCTATCAGCAAAATGTAGTTTATGTCGTTTAAAATAAGACTAGATTTTGGCTTAATGCAAGTACATTGTAAATTGTAAGAATTGCACTAACAATGGGATGAACTATTTTTTGAGAGTAGATGCTCCTGCAGCTCAACATATTCTTCCTCCAGTTTGTGTACTCATTGTAGTAATCCTTCTGCTACTTATATGTGAGACGACAGAGAGAGGCGTAGACTTCTCTATCAACTCTTCCGCTGTTCTTCATTCACATCTCTCGCTTCTTTTCCTCCTTCCTCTTGTAATCCTTTACTCCTTCTTTTCGTGATCCTCCTCCTGCTCCTCCTCTGTGACCAGGCAATCGCCACAGAAAATGGAATATAAGATGAGCGACAGAAAGCCCAGTGGCAGGCCAAAGATGACAGTCATCAGCACTGGATTGCCACGCCACATTTCGCGCAGGGAACGCTTCAGCTCAAAGAGTGCCCGATTCACTCGTACAAAATACGTGTCGCCGCCATAGGCCGTGGCGCTCTCATTGCTAATTGATTCGAGGAACAGATGCAGAGCCTGTGGCGTCATCTGCAGCGGATCGTCGTCGGGTATATAATGATGCTGAGTCGTGGAATTCAGCGCTATCAAATGAGGCGTTGGCAATTGGTCCAGTATAATGGAATGTGCTATGGAGGGATCGCCAATCTGAAAGAGCCAAACAATTAGGAACTGAAAAATAATTCAATTAAGTTTCCTGCTCTCACCCATCCAAATTGGAATTTGTCATGGTAACGCGGTCGATGCTTGCGTATGACACCCTCAACCATGTCGCGGAACTCCAGCTCATGCGTCGCTATCTGACTTAGCTTATCCTCCTGCACCACAGCGAGGACCAAGAACTTTTTCGTCTTCAGCAGCTGATGGATATTGAAACGCGTGACCTTGGGGAACAGCGTGAAACGTTCCACATTGACCCATTGGAATATTGTTTCATTGACATCATTTGGATCCATTTCGTGCGCCACATGTCCGTGTGGATAGAAATGATGCTGCTCCTCCTTGTACACAATTACAGCGGGCAACTTCTCGAAATCGAAATGCTGAGCAGCAATCTCCTCGCTCGTCGCATAGAAGAATCCGTGCTCCTGGTAGCCCTCGGCGGCTGCATAGTACGTGTCCCAGACAACGCCTTGCTGGGGGCCCACAAACATGAAGAAGATCGTATGGGAGCCTTTCAGCATGTCCACGCTGTCGGTACGGGTGACCAGCTGGACAGGTGGACCCGACATCCTCAGAGCGTAGTCGACCAGCTCATCCTTGCTGCGATCCCCATTGTAGGTGAACTCCATGTTGCCCTTAATGAACATTATTGTGGGATAGCCACGCACTTTGAACTCCCTTGCTGCAGCTGGGTATTTGGTGCAATCCAATCGTCCCACTCGCACATTTGTCGCATGGAGCGCCTGAGCGACGAGCGCAAATATCGGCTCCGTCTTCTTGCAATAGCCGCACCACGGGGCATAGAACATCACTAACCATTGACCTTCATGGCGCACATCGATGAAGCGATCGCTCAGTTCAAGGACACGCGACGATATGGCCGGCGTGCCGAGGATCAACAGAAACAGCAATGGAAGACTCCAGCCCCATATTGATTGATGCATCTTGCTGGCTGGCTGGCTGCTGCAGTTAAATGTTGCTGAATGATGGTAACTCGTTCCTGCTATTGCATAATTAAGTACGCTTCATGTGGGCTTCTTTTTTCAGTTTTGTTAGACCGTCATCAATAATTAAATTAGCAAACAATGATAACTTTTCTAAAACCGAACAAAAAAATCCACCCCCATACTTGGTTGTTTAGCTCTATTGTGAACTAGCTCAATCACACTGTGACTTGCTGCACAAAATATCGATGACTCAAACAATCGTGTGAAAAGGTAGTGAATGTGAATCTGCATACTTTTCATACATCACACTAAAATCGATTAAAATAATTGCTTACGAACATTTATTTAACTTACTTATAATTTCATTTTCATTTTATTAATATCAATTTACACACCCAACTCTAAACCAACTTCATCACATTCTGTCACTGTGCATATCGATAGCTATAACAATCGTTTGGCCAGCGCTGTGACTGGCATTGTTTACATCGTGTTTTATGCAGTCTGGCAAGGCCAGTGACAAACGAGCTCGACGCACGTGTGATTTTGTTTTCTTTAAGTAAAACTCAATTTTATGCAAGTTTTACAATGAAAGCAAACGTGCCCATCAAATCGAAAGGCACCGCCCAGGTGCACAATGCGCGTTTCTACACAATAAATCCTCGTGCGATTGTTTGTCTGGCCTATAGCAAGCTGCTTAAATGCCTGGCGCTCAGCCGGTGAGTAAAGTATAACATTATAATTATGAAATAAATAAATTAAATGAATTTGCATGTGCTGTGCAGTGACGATGGCTCCATAGAGCTGTGGGACATGAACTATGCACCCTATTTGGAGAAATTTATAAAGCTAACGCCCGAGTCGCAGGTGGAGAACATGGCCTGGGCTAGCAAGCGACTCTTCTCGGTGGACTTGACGGGACAGCTAATTGAGTGGGATCTGAATACGTTGCAGCCCCGGAATGTCCAATCGCCCACAGGCAATGCGCTATGGTGCCTGGATGTAAACAGTGCCGAGACCGAGCTGGCCATCGGCTCCGAGGAGGGACACATCAACCTAATGAGCATTGAGCATGATGAAATCAACTATAAATTGCTGTTCAGGAAACAAGAGGGACGCGTGCTTTGCTGTAAATTCGATAGGCCAGGCAAACGCCTCGTTACTGGATCAGTGGGCGCTGTGCGCATCTGGAATGTGGCCAATGGACACCCGTTGCACACCATAACCCTATCAGCCAAGAATGTCATTGTCTATACGCTGCAGGTGCTGAAGGATGATACAATAATAGCAGGCGACTCGGCGGGCTATGTCACCGTTTGGAATGCGGAGAATGCAACACAACTGGAGTCCAATCAGGTGCTCGATAAGCACGTCTTTGCTCTGGCCCTGAACGAGGAGGAGGATCGTCTGGTGTGCAGCGGCATGAGTCCGCCTCTGATACGTGTGCTCAGCAAGACCCAAATCAAACGCGAAGAGTCCGTTAGCCAACGCTGGGTAAAGTTTCTGCAGCGTCAGGTGCACAGACATTATGTCAAGGCGCTGCTAGTCGTCGGCGATCGCATTATTTCCGGCGGCCAGGATGGCCTGCTCTGCATCTCATCCAGCACCAAGTCGCGCGCCTACACCGCCAAATATGCGCCCTATCTGGCTGGCAAATGCGTCAGCTTAGCACCGAGTGCAAATCTAATGCTGCTCCGATATCCGCAGTGCTTGCACTTGTGGCGCTTGGGCGTGCCGAGTGACCACACAACGGAGCATCAAGTGGCGCGCATGGCAGTGGGCAGATGTGAGCAATTGAAGCTGGAGGAAGGACCCGAAATGCTACTGCAGCTCGTCGTGGGCGCCAATAAGTTCATACAGGCGTCTGCCATTTCGCCGGACAGCAAATGGATTTGCTACTCGACGCTGGACGAGCTGCGCCTGAGTCGTTTGCAGCTGAAGCCGCTGGCCGTGACGCGCCTGACAGAAGATTTGCCCGTCGAACTGAAACCGGCCAAGTTCATCATTTTCGGCAACGACTCGCTCTGGCTGCTGCACGCGCCCACATATCAAATGCGCTGCTTCACTCTGAAGGAGCAACAGGTGAACTTTGCCTACAGCATCGACTTGAGCAAGGAGATCAAGTCACCAATCAGCCTCGTGGAGCTGTCGCCATGTGGCAAATACCTGATCGTAGCCAGCACCAATCATCTGATTGCCGTTTGGCAGCTGCGCGGCGCCAAGTCGAAGCACCTGCTCAACCTGCCGCGCTACAAGGCGGGCACCACAGCGCTGGCCATGCACGCGGGCAGGCCGAACCTGGTGGTTGCCTATGCCGATGGACGTCTTGTCGAATACGATCTGCTGCAGCGACGCTTCGTCTGCGAGACCGAGAAGCATTTTGTGCCAAATGCGCAGCTGCATAGCGTACGCGGCCTGCTGCTCGATGCCAACAATCCCAGCATTGTTATCGTCTACGACGAGGTGCATCTGTATGTGCTGCAGAGCTGTGAGCAGGAGGAGGAGCAGCAGCAGGAGCTGACGGCGCCACTCTCAAAAGCCAAGAGGCTGAGCAAATCGCTGGAGTCAACGAAGCTAAAGACATACGAATTGAAGATGAAACTCAATCGACAGGTAAGCAACATAAATCTACGATTTAATTAATTAAATGAAACTAAATAAAATTCAATTATTTTTCATTCTTTCAGCATTTGCTGCAGGTCTGCAGAATCAACGAGCAGGAGCTGGTGACGATTGGCGTGCAGACGAAGAATTATTTGAGTGCGCTGCCTCCGCCTTATCAGCGCAAGAAGTTCGGCGCTTCGTAGTTAGGAATTCACTGTACCACTACAGTAGTAACTAGTTAAGTTGTAAAAAGCAAAGTAAACGAAAAATTGTTGAACGAATGAAATGTATTTTATCGTGCTGCGATAGACACTACCTGAAGATGTCAAAATGTGTGATCAACGGTACAGTAATCACTGGCTAACTTGTCAAGTTAGGTGTGGTACAGTAGACTCGCGCTAAGTGTGCTCAGAAGGGACTTGCCTCAACAGTAATACCTCAACATGGACTGAAAGCCTTTGGCTGGACAAGGCTTGGTTTCTTACAGTAGACACTCGCTAACCAAGCCGACATGTGTCTTGCCACTACAGTAATACCTCACAGAGAAAACTATTGTTCAGCGAAATTGAATGCCTTTGGCTGGCACCGAAAATTTGTTCACAAATTTGTCGACTGTCAAGAGGGACAGAGAGAGAAGAAAATGTGCGGTACGGTGCACACTGGCTACACATGCCAAATGTGCTATGCAATTCGTATCGTTTTGTTGTTCTGTTATTTTGCTTTATTCTCCTTTTTTCTCTCAATTTTTTGGTTTTTTTTTTGTTTTTTGTTTTTTGGTTTTGGTTTTACACTGTCTAGCCAACGTCTAGACAAGTGCATACCACACAGACAGTCGAAAGCGAACACACGCAGCACAAGAGCGAGACGGAGACAGGCGGCTGTGTAGGAGAGAGGGAGATGGCAGGCGAGTCTGTTTGTTGCACAATTCAACTTTTAGCTCAAAAACTCATTGCCCAGCTAGGCCCTATCAAAACCGCTCTAACCACCCGCTACGCCGGCACCACCCGCCCACCGACGCTGTCTGTGGCTAAAAGTATCCTGCAGCCATATTCCAATGCACTGGCATTGCCTGCTCTCGTTTGGGTCCTCTGGGCTTCTCCTCCATTTGCATACAAATTTTTCTAGTTTTTGTTTGCTTCTTTCTATTTTTTTTTCGGGCATCCGTTTTCCTGCTGCGGTTGTGGGCGTGCCTGTTGGGCATTTGTCGGCCGCATTTCCATTTGCATGCAGCGCCAACCGAGACACGCTGCCAAATGGACATAAATAATCACTGATGGAAATTGTTTAGCTTTTCAAAATCGACGTCAAGCATTTAAGCCTAAGCTGAATTGACATTTGCCCACAGGCAAATTGAGCCTCGGAGAACATCGATAAAAGCTTTTTAAAAGTATGCAACAGTTAAC
>NW_022045895.1:553898-576272 GCF_001654015.2 Drosophila navojoa
AAATTATTTCAAGATAATCTTAAATAAACATGAATCTTGCACGCCTCAGAATTGTAGATAAAGAATGTTATTTTGATGGCATACTCGCCATGCGGTAGGAGCAGATATCTAGAAAACCCCAGATCCTGATTGCCAGTGTAGAGCCTGTCGATGATGATGTCATGCTAAGCGAATGGAAGTTCGTAATCAGTATTAGCTATCGAAATGACAAACTTTAGCTACTCACATCATAGGGACAGGTGTGATTGAGATTGGAGTGATCTTTGAAGGTATTATAATACGTGAGCAAAAGCGGATTTTTCGGCTTTCTGAGAAATTGACACGCATCAAAGGTGGTGATCACACCAAAGGGCTTATAGCCATTGCTGTTGCGGAAGGCCCTGATGTTTATCTGTTTTTGAGAGAAGTTGACACATCTAGAGCAGATCTACATTCTCGACACTCGGCATGCCGCTTACCGTAACATTATTAATGGATTGTGGAGCCATTTTCGCATAGATGCTGATGTATTTGTGAGTACGATTGACGGCCTTGATGTAGCAATACTTAAAGTCCCCAAAACTCTTATCAGTGAAGCTGCATTTCAAGTTCGTAAATGTCACATGAGCCGAGCACTGCAGAGCGAAATGGAGTTTTAGAGTGGGTTTACAGAAGGACGAGACACAGTTCACTCACCATCAGAAAGGTCACGGCTGAGCACAAAACGAACCATTTGAACATGCTGGCAAGTCGCATATGAAGTTCTAGCTCTATAGGCCCATTCCAAATCAATGTAAATTATTCGTATTTACACGGTATTTAAACGTTATAATAACATACTTATCATAAATCAAGAGTTTATTTATGAAAATTTGCGCAATAAATTTAGCGTTTGGGTAGTGAGATCTGTGACAGTTAACATTAACTGTTTTTATATATTTTCTCACAAATATTCCATATGTATTAAATGTTAAAATTATTTCAAGATAATCTTAAATAAACATGAATCTTGCACGCCTCAGAATTGTAGATAAAGAATGTTATTTTGATGGCATACTCGCCATGCGGTAGGAGCAGATATCTAGAAAACGCCAGATCCTGATTGCCAGTATAGAGCCTGTCGATGATAATGTCATGCTAAGCGAATGGAAGTTCGTAATCAGTATTAGCTATCGAAATGACAAACTTTAGCTACTCACATCATAGGGACAGGTGTGATTGAGATTGGAGTGATCTTTGAAGGTATTATAATACGTGAGCAAAAGCGGATTTTTCGGCTTTCTGAGAAATTGACACGCATCAAAGGTGGTGATCACACCAAAGGGCTTATAGCCATTGCTGTTGCGGAAGGCCCTGATGTTTATCTGTTTTTGAGAGAAGTTGACACATCTAGAGCAGATCTACATTCTCGACACTCGGCATGCCGCTTACCGTAACATTATTAATGGATTGTGGAGCCATTTTCGCATAGATGCTGATGTATTTGTGGGTACGATTGACCGCCTTGATGTAGCAATACTTAAAGTCCCCAAAACTCTTATCGGTGAAGTTACATTTCAGGTTTGTGAATGCCACATGAGCCGAGCACTGCAGAGCGTGATGGAGTCTTAGAGTGGGGTTAAATACAGAAGGATTTGGCACAGTTCACTCACCATCAGAAAGGTCACGGCTGAGCACAAAACGAACCATTTGAACATGCTGGGAAATCGCATATGAAGCGTAGCTTTAAATTGCCCTGGCTCTATAAGCCCGCTCAAAAGCAATGCAAACTATTCAAGCTTCATTATTCGATTCATATTTATACGGAATTTAAATGACATAATTGTAGAATTATCAAAAATCAAGAGATTATGAATGAAAATTGCCATTTAAATTGTGCATGATAAGGAATACTGTTTAACTGCTTATTTGTATAGTAGATAATAGGTAACTAGACTCGTTCAGAACTTCCGCATTAATATATCATCATGAGTTTATTTTTTTTTTAACCATTTATTTTTGATTCCTTGGTTTTTAGTTATACAAATAATTTCCCAAAAATACATACAATTCAACCAAATAATAAGTTCTCCTGCATAGCCCAAATACCTTACGGTAGAGTATAAGCAAACGAGTCAACAAAATGAAACCGAAAAGTGCGTTCAATGAACGCGCATCGAAAGCTCAACGCGCGTGCGTTTTGGGGCAACGATCGATGGCGATAAGACGAGCGTGAGGCGAAATGGACAACGCCAATTGGAGATTGGAATTGGCTTCAGGGTTCAGGTTCGACTGTGGGTTTGCTTGGCCGTGTGCCTATGTGCCAAGTGCAGTTGCAATTGACTTTGGACTATGCTCGAAGCCATTCAAATGGGCCAAGACACGCGCCATGGCGGCCAGCTGCCTGCTTGATGAATGGGACACGTGCGCTTTAGCTGGCATGCACAGAGCAGAACCAAACCAGACAAGCAGACACACCAATACAATCACACACACACGCACACACACAGCGACTGCAATCAGAAATCCATTGGGGCCGGCGCAGTTCATCGGCCAGCGAATCGATTGAGTAACTGACTGACTGACTGCATAGCTGAGCGTGCAAACTGACTCAGCTGGGCGCAATAAAACGTAGACGCATACGCACACACACAGAGACACACAATCGCACACTGTTGCACTCTCTCCCGTTGATTAGCCAAAGCTAATTGCAGCGCAGCAGCTGAGACTCGTGTGCATGTGTACATGCGCCATTCACTGATTGCTTAAGGCTTAAGCATGTCGCGACAGTTGATTTAACTCACTTTCAATAGACCCCGAACGACCCGACCGTAAAGACCCAACCGAACCCAGCCAACCAGCCAGCCAGCCAGCCAGTCAGCCCATTGATAATGAATAATAAAAAATGCATAATAAAACAATAAAAAAAATATAAAGAGAAATATATACAAATTGTAATTATTGCATTCAAATATGACCCTGTCTGGCTGTCAGACTGTCTATCAGTCGGCCCGATTGTTTATCTAACTGTTCGCAATGCCGGCGGCACGTTTATTTAAGCTATAAAACTATCATAAT
Organism: Drosophila navojoa; assembly: GCF_001654015.2. The sequence goes on from NW_022045895.1 coordinate 556,935, forward strand.
TAATCATATTGCGTATGAGCATTAAATATAGTATTTTGCCCTCAATATGTAGGGCCTAGCAGACATGGGATTGATGTATGCATGAGTCATGAGCAAAAATTGATGAATATTTAATCTTAAGGCATTCGAATTGCTGAAATGTAAGAAAGAGGAGGATAGATAGTAGTAGATAGTAGTAGATAGTAGTAGAAAGTAACTAAGAGCATTCATGTTAGCACACTCTCAAAAATTGCTCTTTGTGTACTGCAATAAAGTCAGTTTTCTTATGAAACTCAGAGAAAATAAGCTGGGAATAGCAGTTCTATTCACTTTTAAATGCTTACACAGATGTTATATATATATAGTTAAAAGAGAACTCTTAAATCCAACTCTATTTGAGTTTATAAATGCATCAGCTATGACGCCAGTTGAAGCAGCTGAAACTATTTGAACAGTCAAAGCCGTCATAGGAACAAACGTAAACTCCCCAAAGAAAAGTCTTGCAATAATAAATATAATGAACAATAAAGAAACAACATACGTCATTTACAGCTTGTTAAACTAACTTCAAATACAAGCTCAATTCTCAATAGAACTCTGCATTCTTCTCTGCTACAATGCCTTTAATATTGTCGTAGTCACAGACCTTCCACAGCAATGCAATTTAAATCGTAGTTGTAAGTTATATAGTTTTTAAGTATATTTCAAAGTTCCTGCAACCACACGAAATTTTTTCTCATTAACAGACTTTGCTTTTACTTATAGTTGCACAACTTAGAATGCAATAAGTTTCAAGAGCAAACTTTTCACAACTTGCAAATGAGAAGAAACGGAAATAGAAGCAACAGCCAGCAAAGCCTAGATATTAGATTGCTTGAAATAAGTCAAGTAATATTAACTAGTATCTTAGGAGCCTGAGTTAAAGGCTATATATGTTATTTATAATCTAATATTCATTTGATATACCTGCTGAATAAAAGATATATATCTTTTTGATATTTGTAAAAGAATCCTCAAATCCTTTCACATCTCAATCAATCCATAGATACTCCATAGTCTTTCATTTTCTCTTCCCTACTTTCCCTAGTCACAGTGTCTAATTTCCTTTCCTGCCTCAACAAATCCAATTTTTACTTTAAATCTATAAAATTCATTCTCTAGCGAACCTTAAAGATAACTGAAAAAGCTTACACAAATAAGAGCTGCCGACATAATGCAGACAGCTTTTAATTTAAATATTCATTAAGTGTATGTTTCAAGCGTTTAAAGTCCACTCTGATAAAAAAAAGAAAAAACCTATATACATATATATATAAATAAATCATGCGTCAGCTTAAGACCATAATTTATACGGCAACGCAAGCTGCTAATGTTTATATTAGCCAGGCCTTAAAAAATGAAATCGCACAATCTTCAATCAGCTTAACTGCGCATAAATGTCTAAGCTGTCGTCACACACATTTACTGTCATATTTGTATATTAAATAAATAGAACTTCGACGCACACACACACACACACAAACACACAGAGATAGAGACACTGTTTACATAGCATAATGTGAGGTGCGCACAAAAATTGTTGTCTCTACTTCCTTTCGGTTGCCTACTTCCGACGCCTACGTCGAGCGGCTGGCAACACGGCGTATGCTTTATTTTGCCGGCATTACGTATACGCCGCATAGCACACGACTTAATGCGAATGCTTATGTATGCGTAAATATGCGTAGGCAGCACATTCTTTTTTTCCCTGTTCTTTTTTTTACATTTTTTTGTTGCTCCCTTTTACTTGTTTGATTTGGCTCGTGTCCTTGAGCTCGCATTACGTTGTGCATGTTTGCATGTGCGTATACGTAACGTGCCACAGACGGCGTACGCGTCCCGCTACCCCTTGCCTGTGCCCAGCCTCGCCTGCGTCAGCTTTAATAGCTACTGGCTTATTCCTTTTTCCTTTTTACTATACCCTGTAGCCCGCCAAAGTGGTTCAAGAGGTTTTCAGAACTCAGCTCGGCTGACCCCAGAGCAGATCATTATTTGCCCAGCGCCTGGGAGAGCTGGTAAAACAAATTTGAAATGAATCAAGTTGGCTTCAAGTGATTTGCTCTCTTAAGGGCTAGAAAAGTTTTCCTCATTTGTTATCAATCAGAGTTGGGATTGGAATTCTTAAAGAAATTCTGCGGTTTATTGAATGATTTGCAAGATTATCGGGCTATCGCTAGCTGAGACGACATTTTATCTCTTTAGTTGAGTTATTAAATAAATATGTATTTCCTGGTTTTGTGTGGGAATCGTTAAAAAAAAAATAGAAAAACATATTCAATTTAGCTCTTAGATTTCTAGTAGATATTTTAGTCGATTCATAGATACAAATCCTATCAAGGGCTCAATGTCTATGTTAAATATATTTATTATGTGTATTATACATACAACTAAGATATTAGGCAAGTCTTTAACTAATGAATGGGTTTGCCATGTTTCAGCTTGATTATTTTTAAAATATTCAATAAATAAAACTCGCAAATTCCTTCTCATTCCTATTCCTTGCTCCAAGCAATTAATTTATTGCAGCCAGGGTATTCTTTAGTCCAGCTAACCCCTTGTCGTAGCCCACTTTTCGCTAATCCTTCCCAGCTAACTGCCATGTGGTTTTTGCAACGCATATCCTTCGGTCTCGCTTATGCGTAGTTCGCTATCTGCTCCCTCTGCGCTGTGGCCTGAGCTTTTATTTGTTGCTCCCCTGTTCAGGGCCATCCGCAACCGCCGCAGCCACTGTGCACGCCCCCTCGCTTCTGTATGCCACACAGACAGAACACGCACGTAACGTAATTTTGTGGAAGTACCGAGGCAAATGAGACAGACTACACTGCGCTACATGGTTGGCCATTTCGGGCCATTTCGGGCCATTTCAACAGCACCGGCCGAGTCCTGCCTGCCTGCCTGCCTGCCAGCTGTGGGGTATTCGAAAAGTCAGCCAAGCTGCCTGGGACAAATGTTTGTCGCTGGGCTTGCCGTTGGCATGTTTAGTCTGTGGATCTTGAAGGTTAAATATATGTAAGCACACCTTGAAGGCCAACCCCTGTTCGCCCCGCATCCCCAGCGTCGCTGCTGTCTCGCCTGCCAGCTTGTCTGGCAGTTTTTGACTTGTTTGCCAAATGGCGTACAAGATATTTATGCATATTAAAACAATTTGCTTATTATGCCTGAATAATTGAGTGAGCGACGGGAATAACTTCAAGTCTCAAATCTGTCTAAACCCCCTCTCTTACTCTCGAATGGCGGCAAAGCGGTGCGGCTACGTAATATTCGAAAAAAAGCGAAAAAAAAAAACGTCGAGTGTGTAGACATAGCAAACCATGTCGCCCTGTCGGCGACATCGAAGCGCAAACTTCAACAAAGCGTTAATTAATACTTGCAAATGTTTGCGCACTGTCTGGCAATGAAAAAGTTAAGCGAAACAACGACGCAAACGAGTGAGGCGAACTGCGAGCGCGCCAACCAACCCACATACTGTAAAAAAAAAACACACACACACACACACAGCTCTCGTCATAAGTCAAATAAAAAGCACAGTAAAAAATTCCAATGAATAGGCCCTCGTTTTCCCATGGCAAATAATTGTGGGCCAGATAAGCAACCAGCCAGACGGTTAACCAATGAGAATATTAGCCAAACACTCGGCTACATCGTTGGAGAGGTACGATTTCAATGGAAATGAGAGCTCAGCTGATATACATATACATATACATATATATAGGCAATCCTCTGTAACAAATTAACGCCAGTGACGAAAGCGAAACAGTCGAAACGCCAAAGCTGATGTAATAAATCGAAATCTGAATCTTTGTTTACAGGAAGTCTGAACGAAAATATTGTTTACAGGTGACTAAAGCCGACTCAAGCGAGAGCTATATTTACATTTTCAATAGGCAAATAGGTCTAAGTGTGTGAGCTTCAGTTCTGGGCACAGAAAGGGGAATCTATAATTGTAAATGCAAAGATCTGGGCTGTTAAGTGCAAATCAAAGTCAGACTTACAATCAATACGATTTCTAACTGTTTCGTGTGAATTTTGATGCCTTTTTCTTGGTTAAAAAGAAATTGAATGATTTTTGTTGCCAACTGAAAAATACAGCTACTATAATAAATATTTGGATGCAACTGGATCCAATGTGTGAACGACGTCCAGACATTGGAGAAGTCTAAATCTAGATGCCTAACATGAAAGGCTTATGCCCATATAAATATAATAATAATATATAGCTCTTTAATGTATGCACGCCTATTTATCTATAATTTCCATCTAAGATCAGTCCATATCTAGCCAAATGGACTATATAGTCCCCTCTTACAATATTCATAGCTCAATACCAAAAGCATTTCTTCAAACTGAAAATATGTGAAACTCGGCTTTCCCACTGCTCGCTAATGACTTGCGCTGTCTTCAAATAGTCATGGTCACCTTTCTCCAGGCAGCCTAATCAAAAGCTTAAATAGTCTGTTTAAAGAGAAAATCGAAATTTGCCATTGGCAAGCAACTTATGAACTTTGCCTTGGTCAGGCCTCAAAAGGGCTTAAAGAAAGGCAATATTTGATTTTGCTATACCTCATTTAAATAAATTAAGTTGAAATCTGAAAGGCCTATCTTATATTGACTTGTGCAACTATTAACCCATGCTTGCCAAAAACTTGAGATAATGCCGTTAAATATTCAAAGTTTTTGGCTCTAAAAAGAAACTTTTCGATTTTATTTAGCTACAAGAGCAATCTGTAAGATCATAAACTGTCTAGACAACTTAGTTTATAGACGCACCGCAACGCCCCCCGCCTCGGCCTCGGCTATTTAGTTAGTTTCAAATATTGCTGAATACAAAAGCCCAAAGTGCCCAAAACAAGAAACAAATATTTGTGATCAGATGCTATCTGAGCTGCGTCGACTTTGGCGAATTGTTGGGCAGGCATACGAAATCGAAAGCATACAATTCCCAGCTAATTTTATTGGCGGCATCAATCAGTCTGGAACTTGGTTGGCTGTGTTGTCCACGACTCTCCACGCTCCACGCTCCACACTCCACGCTCCACTCTCGACTCACGACTCTCGCGACTCTCAACTGCCGACTGTCGACTGTCGTCTGTCGTTGATTGCAGCCCGCAACCGACCCCAAAGTGCATGGCGAGCGCAGACGCAGTCATTTTAATGTCCATGGCCATCAGCAGTTGAGGCGAGTTGAGCCGCGAGCTGCGACGGCCGGACCGGAGCGGAGCGGAGAGCAGAGCGGCATTGCTTCATCAGATGATGCACAGACAGGCAGCGGCGCGACGGCGACTGCGGCGACGGAGGCAATCATCAATTTCTCAGTGTCGCATTAGTTTTCATTAATTTGAGCGGCGTCGGCGACGACGACGACGACGACGACGACCAAATGAAGCGGCACAGATGGACCCCGGGCCAGACAATTGCAGCTACAGCAACAACAATAACTACAACAACAACCAGTAAAAACATTGCACTCGGGTGTCAACTAGCAGCGTAATACTCGCTCATGTTTCCAAAAGAAATTAAAGTTGGGAGAGTTGAAAACAGATCGAGTTGAGGTCTTGCAATATTCTTTAGAACGTTTTCAGTATTTGCTGTTGAGATAATGCCGTTAAATATATTAAAATATTCTCTTTGAGTAGAGAAAGCCTTCTCGTTATTCATTTTCCTTAACTGTAGAATCTCTGTCTTTGCTGTTTAATCAAAGAAAGTCTTTAAGTATTCCTTTTCCAGAGAAGATCTCTAACTAGAATATCTTCTCTTCAGAAGATAATTCCTTATGGAAATAAAATTTGTTTTATTTCTGTCGAGAAAGTCGTGAGATCATCAAGATCAAAAACTCATCTTCAGCCCTTTTAAAGTTAGTGCTTGAGCTCTACTGTAATATGAAAAAGTTTCTCCGATCTCTATAGCAAAAGCTTTCAATAGGTTTAGCATTATAATTTAAAGAGATATTGCTTCAAATTGAAAAGCTTCAACAAAGAAGAACAACCTCGCTCCTATCAGACATGTATATAAAATTCCAAATCTTGAAGCCTTCATAAATGTTTGCTTCATACGCAAACTCATATACTCCTCTCAACTTGAGCACGACGAGTATAACAAGCAGAAGAAGAAGCAAAAGTTGATGCGCTGTAGCATTATTGATGCATTCGCCAAGGAACGGCGACAGCCAGACATAGCTTTGACGTGGGCCCCGGACCTGAACGTGTGGACTCATTGAGAGACGTTTGCGAATGTCTTGAGACTGAAGACAGATGGACGAGCAGACGGACAGACGGACAGATGGACAGACAGCGAGACAGACAGATGGATGGATGGACAGACAAGACAAAACTCATAAATAAACCGCGTGCTGGGCACCTTTTACACAAGTCAACCTTTCACATTTCCGCACAAGCTGTACGTATGTATGTATATACAATATATATATATATAAATGTAAATATATATTTGTATATATACAGCTCCTGGACGCGCTTTCAAGGACAACAAAAAGTGTTTGTAATTCATTTTAACTTTGGACTTGAAGCCTGCCAGCCGAGCTGCCAGCCTGCCATATCCTGGACTCCAGTGTATTTGCTATAATAATAATGTGGGCGAAAAAAACCCTTTTCTCGCAGACAACTCGCTTTGGGGCCTAGGGCTGGCCAGGCCTCTGAGTTTTTAGGGTGGCACTTACGCAAAGGCCTCCAACCCGAAAATAAAGCACACAAAAAAAAGTTATTCAATTCAAGCGCCTCGCGTGTATCTTTTTTGGATCTCCGACTGCTGCTGGCAGTTTCTTCTACTCTGAGCTGCTTCTTCTAAAATTTTAGTACACAATAACAAGAGGAAACGAGCATGCAAGAGGCAGGAATAGACAGCGAGATACGCTGTTTAGGGTAGAATCGTAGAAGATATATTTTGCAGAACAGCTGGGCTATCAATTAGATGAAAGTAAAGCTGTAAAGCTACGCAGAGTCCTACCAACTAAGAGAGTAAAACAGAGTGTTAATGAGTCTTGTTACTAGGCTAAGCTATCATATATTCTGCTAGATCTCTTGATATAAAATGGTAAACTCGTCAATGATATAGAAATATATATGTATATTTCAAAAACATTTTTCAGTTTCTAAAAAGTCTACAACAGATATACCTCTTCTCTACACTAAGTGTACGGGGTATTAAAGCAGGCGGCGAATATTTCGTAAAATTCATTTTACGACGAGGACGAAAAATCATTGCCGGCTTCGCCGCCAGTCAACTGTCAGTCGGGCGTGCAGGGGTGAAGGTGTGTCGACTGCGACTGCGACTGCGACTGGACTTGTTCGTTTTTCAAGGTTAAGCAGCACACACACACACATAGAGAGGGGAGAGAGACAGAGGGAGAGAGAGCCATGCGGCAAGTGCCAGACATTGAGCCAGACGGAGTGCGTCGGGCGCACGGCGGGCGGACGAAGAAATTCGCTGCGGCGGGCTGACGACGAGTGGGAGTGCATTTCAGCTTACGCTTCACTTAATTTTCGTGCTATAAATGTGTGTATTTCAGTACATACATACATATATAGAAATATATACATATGTATATGTATTTATGTGTGTGTGTGTGTGTGTGCTCGTCTGTCTGGGTGTGCATTTGCTCGAGGGTGCAATATTTGGACTGGATGAGGATGAATGACGCGCTAAAGTTTCGCAACGCCTTTTGGCTTTGTTTGTCGTCTCGTGTCTCGTGTATTTAGAGTGCCCGTCGGCAAAGGAGGCTCAATCGGTGGGTGGCTGGCTGGCTCTAGTGCTCCCCGTGTGCATGTTTGCTCATGTTGCCGCTAGAGTGCGCCAGAGTGCGAATTACTATTATACAATTAGTTTGTTTACAGTTAGCAAAGGAGTTGGCACCGAAAATAGGCTAAAGAACCAGTTGACAGTGAATGAGTTGAATCGAACTAGGAACAAGTAAGTAGTTCCACTTGTAGTTCGTTTATTTTAATGCAGAAGAGTGAGCCAGGAACAAGGAATTATCCATATTAAAGAAACAAACTTAAAATGATCTCAAAGTAATGATTGCCAGTAAACCCAGAACTAGACTGACAAATTGTTCAATTGAATAAATTCTGTAAATTAGTTCATTTGCAACCAGGAACCATTTACTTTGAGCGAAAATTGCATCTGAGAAATACTCAAGGTGAAAAAATTTAATACTTGACTGTATTTTAATATATTTAGGAGAATCCGTAACTAATCATCAAAAGAACTAGTTCCATTTGGTACTCATAAATGTGAACTAATATATGTGCCTTAGATAGGAACTAGTAAATGTTCATCTGGTTACAAGAGTTGACATGAACATGTCTAGAAATCACAAAGAATGATAAATATGTTTGCCGGAACTAGGAACTAGTAAGTGTGCCTCACATGTAGCCATCCAAGCTGTGGCTTAACACCACCGCCTTAATGTCATCATAAATGTGATGCACAGAGCATTCAGACTCTATTTGATTAATAGCTAAAATATTCCTTCACAGATGCCTGAACATAAATAGAGGTAAATTTGCATATCTGTACCTAAGTACATGGTAATTTGTAGCACACGTGTTTCTGATGGCTGTGTAAAAGCCAGCTGTCAAAACGGGTCGAATGTTGAGGCAGTGGAAATTATACGCTACTCAACAGGTAGAAAGTTTGTCTTAACTAATGTCATGAATAATTGAATAACCAACAAGAGCTGAGCAATAGAACTAGTTCCATGCCTGAGTGGAAACTAAATAGCTAAACAATTTGCGTATTTACTTGACGAACTTGCCAGCTTTTAAGCTTTGTTTTGTTCCACTATGTGGTCTAAGAATGCAAATGAACTAGTTCTCTAGTTATTATAAGTTGTTGGCTAGAAAGCTAGAACTTCTTTAGTTCGAGCTGCATACTTTGTCTGAGGGGGTGTCCACTTTTGGGCTAGCTTGCTCCACTGTGCGCAGCCTCAAGTGCCAGGCAACAATGCAAAATCGACAATAATAGACGCCGCCAACGTCGTCGCCGGTGCAGACAGCAGCACCACTGGTAGCAGCAGCAGCAGCAGCGGCGGCGTCGCCATCGGCAGTCAAAGTCATAAACTTTATTTTCTGTTGCCTGCACAAAGGAGCACGCTGTGAGAGACAGAGAGAGAGAGACAGAGAGAGAGAGAGTCATGGGGGAGAATGCGAGAGCGAGATTGAGACTTCTCACACTCCATTGTCTGATGCACATGCGACCAGCCCGATCCCCAGCCTTACACGTGTGTCTGTCTGCCCGACCCTTTGAGTGGGCGAGCATTTCATGCGTTTACGTCGAGACAAAATCGCAAACAGTTTCTGCCTGCAATTCGGGTCGAGGGAGCAAAAGGTTTAGCCTCTCCTCTCCTCTCCACTCTTCTTTTAAGTTTTTGTGTCTGGCTGTGTCTGCGAATTTCTTTTTTGTATTATTGCATAATCAACACAGCATTGATTGCGTGTGTGTGTGTGTGTTTGAAAGGCGTTAACTGGCAACCAATCAGTGGAAGCAGACGAGCAGCTGCCTTTGATGCAGCTTTGGCTATGGCTAGCCACCTCCTATAGTCGGCTAATGAACAGTTACCTTCCTCTATCTCTTCCCCCCTCTCCATCGAATGCTCTCACTCTATCACATTCTCAACAGGTTGCCTGTTACCGCGTTCTAAATGAATTCAAATGCCATGCGTCAAACGTATTCAATAATTCATAACTCAATTCTGACCTTGGCCAAAAAACCCTTTTTTTCCATTTTCATTCAGACAGTCAGAAATTTGTTTCGCTCGCAGGGTTGTTAATATCTTGATTAATTTCTGACCGTCGAGAGCGCCGGGAAAGGGGAGGGCAGGGCGAGAAAAAATAATAAAAATTGAATAGCCAAATGAAAAGCCCAGACGATAGACAGCTAAGAGACAGCCGCACACGCATTTTCTAAATCAAATTTTCAAAGCCAAAAAAGGCAAAACTTTTGGGTCGCTGAGCAGCGGCAGGGGAGTGGACGTTGCAGGCCAGCCAATGACGTAGCGCCTGCTATACTCCTTACTGTAGTAGAAATGGTATACAGGTGGGTATTATGGACTGGTGAACAGTTATGTAACAGGCTAGAGGAAATATGTTTATAGGCATAGGTTAGATCTACTTTTCATCTATAGGCTACATACAAACATATTTCTATACTTATCGATATATTTTATCAGCTCATACACAATTTTATGGCATAATTCAGGTTATCGATAACACTCGATTATTATTTATATACAAAGTGTCCTTCATAACATTCCAAATGCAACCATATAGAGTCCATGCATATGCCTATAAAATTCTAATATCTGTAGTAGTCTGTCGGATTAGCTCGTCGTTCACTCTGATGGTAGCAGCTCCTCAGTTCGATTACAGCCCTCTCGACCGAAAGTTTGCCAATGAAATTTCAAGCAAGTGTGTGTGAGTGTTTGCCTTTTGGTCAGGCTGATGCTCAGCGAGGCGACAGGCAACGGACTTGGGCGACGCGTCAGTAAAGTGCATAAATAAAGGCACTCCGGCGGCAGTAGGTGCGCGCTGGTGCTGGAGGCTGGGGGCCCGGTTAGCTGCCTACTTTTTGGCGCCACTCTGAAACTAGCCGCCGACAATGTCCTTAATGCGTTCTAGAAAAGTGTCGCACTCAGCTACTACTTGTCTGCCAAGTTCTGGGGCCATGAGTTGGCACAAAAAGTTTTGCGTTTTGCGTTTCGCCTTTTCCACACGTCAACTTTTTTTTGGCCAACAAAAAGAAACCATACTTAATTATGTGCCTAGTGCAGGGCGAAAGGGGGATTAGTGGGAGGGGCGCAGCAAACCCTTCGCTGTCATTGCGAATGCGAAATAAATAGCGAGCGCCTGGATAAAGAGCCAGCGCGCAGACAGACCAACTGACAGGCAAACCGAACTGGCTCTGGCTCTGACTCCGACTCCGACTCCAATGCCAACTCCAAGTCTGACTCCAGCTCACAGACTCTCTGTACCTGCAGCTACGACTAGCCCCCCCCCTGCGACCCAACTGCAGCCGGCTGCATGCAGCAGACGCTCGACTCAGACAGGGGCAGCCAAATCAAAACGCCGGAGCTCCAACAATCGAACGACGACAACGACGACGACGTCGACGTCGACGTCGACAACGACGACGGCATTCAACTCGAATTAAATTGAATGAAATGTTGCAAAATCCCTGAATGCGTTGCAGCACAGTCAACAGAGCTGCAGAGGACAGTGCTGCGAAACTAGCTAGCTATTGCAGGATCCTAGCTTTTTTCAAGCTAAAACTAAACCAAACCCTGAGATCTATTTATGTACACGTTATAATACAATTTTTAATTCATTATTAATGTTAAATCAATATACATTTCGACGTTTTCCAACACTATAACAAAATATTAGCCTTAAAGTAATTTCTTATGGTAACATAAATTTAATCTATTTTTAATATAAGAAATTAAAAATGTGTTTTCCAGCTAGATCTAGCCTTTTTACGGCTAACATTTCAAGCTGTCATCACTTGCAGCTGGCCACAACAGCGACGGTCAAGCTATGGGCTATGGCCAAGTCGGACTGTGAATGTGATTACATTAAAATTTATGTGCATTTGTAAAACAGAGAGAGACAGAGAGAGAGAGAGAGAGAGAGAGAGCGAGAGAACAGCTAGTCGAGAGACAGAAAAAGAGGAGAGTCAGACATGGACGTGCAACATGTGGAGCAAACAGTGACGCCCCAACTGGCAGACAGACGGAGGGACAAAGGGACAGACATACAGCCAGACGGACATGGTAAAGCCAATGCCAATGCGAATGCGAATGCGAATGCAATTTCAGCGACAGCCGCAACAGCAGCCAGAGTTATGGACAGGATGTTGCATCTGTCTCGCTGAGAAGACAGTCTCTGTCGCTGGGGCCGAGCCGGTGTCCAGCTTTTGGCCTGGCCAAAGAATCTCTCAATATCCTGTCGCTATAAATCTTGCATTTTGTCTCACACAATGGCTTATCAAGCGGCTGGCAATCGGCAAAAATGCTAATTATAAACAAGCCGCGCGGTAGCCGCGTTGCATCGCGTTGTCTTTGCCCCTGATTGCGAATCCGATTCGGAGCGGAGACCAGCTACTGGGCATGCATCCATATTTAGATGAGAAGTCATTACAAGGATTTTTGCAAACTGAAAACAGGTTGCTCATAATTTTCCCCCGACTTCGACTTCGACTTCGACTTGGGCCAGCCAGCGCAGCTCTGTGCGCTGTTCTCTTAATGGCCGCCAATTAGAATAAGTGCAGCTCCAGAGGAGCCATAACTAATAACAACCTTTTGGCATTTATTAAACGTAATGATTGCATATCTGCAATATCGGCCTATCAGCTCAAAATTGATTGCAATTGCCAGATGCATTGCCCGAGCATATTGTTATTAATCGATATATTAAGCTCCTGCTGCAGTCGATATCGATAAAGTATGGGTAGCTCTTTAATCATTGGCATTATTATTGCTGTAAGTAGTTATATTATCGAGAGATTGCCTTTAACATATTGATGGATCATTAGTGCTTAAAGTATGTCCATTAAATCAGATTGGTATTTATTATGCATATTAATCGAACGTAAACATTTAGTCATTTTTTAGTCTCTTCTATTCTATAGAGATCACAAAAAATTTATCTAGTTTTTCGCATAGCATCTCTAATATCTAGAGATATTTATCGATCATTAATAGCATAAATAAATTATTATGTTTTCTCTATCAGTTGCATTCGAATTATAAATCACAATCTCAATCTTACACTAGTTAAATACCTGGTGCTTTAACGTACCTTGAAACTAAATAAAAGAAGAATTCCATAAAATGCAAACGAAACGTTTTTCCTATTGGGAACCCTTTCATCATGATACCCTGCAACAATTACAATTGTACAAAGGGCTATATGGATCGAGAACATCACAGACTAATCAGTTCTTCTTCAAGAATACAATTTTTAAGTATTTCTTCAAAATTTGCATGATTTTAGCTAAGCTTATTTCCGTCTTCTATTATCACTTTCCGTCATTCTCTACTTTCTTCGTGATCTAAAAATTAATTTATATCAGAATACACTATACAAACATGACCACCTTACAGAGTATCTGCTCGTCGATCACACTTGTTAGCAAACTTGATTCGTACTTGTTTTCGTCTGTTTTATTTTGCATGTCTGGGCTGTGCGGCTGCTGGCCCCCGCCATAGTCCCTAGGCGTCTGACGTCAAAATGCAGCCAACTCACACTCATACACACAGTTGCAGACGCACACACACATACACACACACACACTCACACACAGCCATGCAGACAGCGACGAGTCGTGAGAGGCGGACGTCAAAGTCGCATTTGCCTTTACAATTTTTTTGGCGCGTTCAATAAAAAAAGCCAACTTCAAACATACGAAAAACAAAAACAAAAAAAAAGAAGCTAAAACGCAGCCAGAAGAAGACGAAGCAACAGCAACAACACAAATTGTGCGCAGACAACAAGGAAAATGCAGACGGCAGCAACAACAAAATCAACGACGATGTCGGCGACGGCGACGGCGACGACAAACACCAGACAGCAGCAGCAGCCGCCGCAGCAGCAGCAGCAGCAGCAGAAGCAGCCGCAACAGCAACACAAACAACCACCGACGCAGACCGGCAAAAACAACAACAACAACAACAACAACAGCAGCAGCAAGCAAGGAATACTTTTCAAGGTCACGCATAGAATTTCGGTATTTTGTTTCAATGCGTCTGCTGCACACGCACACAAGCACACTCACTCACACACACACACAGAAACGAACGAGCGTGTGCAAGCAGGAGAGGCCGAGCGCAGTCGTCTGCTTGATATCGGCTATCCCTTTTTGCGGCAGCGCGCTTAGGCAGAGAGCTTTTTATGCCCATGCACTTAAGCTGCAGCGGAAAGAGAGAACGGCAGACAGCCAGAGAGCGAGGGAATACAAATGTGTGTGAGCATTTCAATCAGTTTGTGTGTGTGTGTGTGTGTTCGTCTGTGTCTGTGTCTGACATTGAGCCACTTTGCTTCTCGGTTGCTGTCTGAGCCGGCGACGCTCTAATGATGGGCGATATGCCGCACTGTGGGGACATTCGACAGTCGCGTGTTTGCCAAAGAGAGAGAGAGAGAGAGAGGGAGGAGGCGGTCGTCTGAAAGAGGAGCAAAACCGATTGCTGTAGGGGTGGGAGCCGCCACATCAAATTGCCTTAATAGCGCACTTTTGTTGATTTTTTGGCACTCTTTGCAGTTGTTGTTGCCCTTTTCTTCGCTCGTAGTTGTCCTTGAATTCGCTCATGTTTCGGCCCACCCTCCCCCTCCCTCTCTCTCTGATGCCTTTTGTCTCTCTGCTGGTGCACCTCTTGTTTCTTGGGCTCGACTGACTTTAAGGACTTGTCTTTATTTCTTTTAATGAGACACTTGTGTATCCTTTGGCCCAGGTATAAGTGTGTGCGCGTCCTTAAGCTTTTCGGTCGTCTCCTTTTCTCCTTGTTGCCCGTTCGCACTTTATTATTATTTTCTTTCTTTCATTGTCTTTTTTTTCTGTTGGCCACCTTATTTAATGGGATAATAAGTAAATAGGCTTAGAGTGCATAGTAGAGCCCAATTGACAATTACAATGACTTACCTTGCCTTCACAAATCTTCTTCTATGATTGAGACAATTGCTAAATATTTTGTTACGAGATCTGTCTGAGATATGCATAATTGAGAATAAGTTAAGAATCAAATCGTATAGCATTCAAGTATTTCATCACTCGATCTCTGTCTCTGTCTCTGTCTCTGTCTCTGTCTCTGTCTCTATCTCTCTCTCTCTCTCTCTCTCTTTCTCTCTCTCTTACTCTGCAACAACTGCATTTTTCTACTGGCTTCTATCTTTCTCAGCTCATTTCTTTTTGTACCTCCATCTCTCCGCTCACTTTATCTGAGTTTCTTTCTCTGACTCATTTCTCTGTCTCTCCATCTTTCCCTCCTTCCTTCTTTCTTTATGTTTCACATCCGTCTTTTTCTCTCTCTTTCCCTCTGCATAGCACTCTCAACCTGCCCCCCTCTTGCTGTCTCTGTCTTTCTTTTTCTCAGTCTCCTTTCCTGCTTCTACTTTTCTTACTTTCTTTCTCTGTGAATCTCCCTTTCTCTCTCTATAAATGTCCCTTAGTAAAGCCCATAGTTATTTTTCCTGCGGTTCCCTTGTTAAGGCCCCACTGAAAGCTGCGATTGCCAAGTCAAGCTCCACATAGGCAGCCAAAAGGAGCGAACTGGCTGCGGAAGGGGCTGGGGCAGTGGGACAGACGCCCAAAAAACGCGCGCAACATGTTCAAGGTAAGATGCAAGATCCCCAGCAAGCGGCAGCTGGCAACAGCTCCAGCTACCCGGCACTTCAATCCAGATGCAAGTAGATTGCTGGACGGGGCGTCTTTCAAGGATGCAGCGCAGCGCACTTGAGTCTCGAGTTGATTGATGTGGTCGTCGTTGGTCGCTGGCTGGATGGGTCCACAGTGAGTCTCTGCCTTAGTCAGTCAGTTAGTCAGTTAGCCAGCCGCCATATGGTGCACATGTTGTTGCCAGAGATCTCTGTGTGTTGCCTGGCTGGAGCTGTGTTGCAATTCCTTGATTAAATCACTTTTCAGCCACTGACAGTTAATCAAGGCGCAACGCGAGCATTTTCAAGGTGCGCAATCGTGACCGGGCAACGGCGAATGGGGAATGGGCGATGGAACGAATGCAAGCTGCATGCATGCCCCATCTCTCTCTCTCTATCTCTCTCTGCCTGTCTCCTGCCTTCTCTGTCGCTCTGTCGGCAGTTGCCCGGGACAACTGTCTGCCCTTACCTCGGCGCTGTCCCGGCCCGTCCGCCTCGCCTTCAGCCAACTTCCGCCTGCTCCAATTGTTTGCGCATACAAAGAAGCGTCGCGTTCGTGTCGCAGAGCGCAGCGCAGCTCCGTTTCGATATAATCCAAACAAACATATTGTTTTGTCTGCCACAGTCTGGCCTGCATCCAGCCCGCCTGCCTAGCCTCCCCCTCTCTATCACTCCCTCTGCATCACTCTCTCTCTCTCTCTGTCTCTCTCTGTCTGTCTGCGTGTGTCGATTGTTGGACGCCGTTGACGGCGCTCTTGGCTGCAACAAAGCAGCGTCTGAAGTGCAGCAGCCGCCGCATCAGGGCAAAAACTGGAAAAACATCGCTGGTATACGGGCAGAGGGTAGAGGCTAACAAGGTGGTAGGGGGTCACGGGCTAGGGGCGGACTAAACGAGCGCAGCATGCACTTTTGTGTCTGCGTGCGTGCGTGTGTGTGTGTGTGTGTGTGTGAGTGAGCCCTGCATTCACTTGGGCTTCACATTTATTTCGTTTTCTTTTCATATATACCCTGTAAATTGCTCTAAGATAACTACTGTTCGATTCCGGTCAGTAAAATTATTGAAAGTCAACCTATTACACTACGATATCGATAAATATCGATATTTAAAGCCATAATATCTTGGCTCTACCCGCACTTTATCAATATATATAAATGTTCTATATAAAGAGCTCTTAGAGATTAACAACACTCAACCCAAAAAAAAAAAAAAAGAATATATTAACAAAGTAAGTGCAAATGAATGTTCAGACAGGTTCTCAATAATTAATGAGTATCTAGCAATCGTGCACTCGACGCTAAGTCGCCTTTTAGTCTCTCTGTTTCTACAAACGCTGCACTCGCTTACGCCTGGGCATTTATTTTGTGTGTGTGTTTTTTTGTGTCTCTTATTTATTTTTTCCTTCCTTTTTTTTTTGGACACAGACTTTGACATGCCCTACCAGGAGTCGAGCTTATTGGATAGCCGACGCGCTATGGCACCCGAGCTTTTGATTCGTTCAGCATTGAGCGCTGTCGTAGCAATCAGCTTTGTGTCAGTGAGTGCGTCTGGCCGAAAGGCATATCCTGCTCTGAAGTGCAATTTCAACAGGACATTGAATGATGGATAATTCGATGAGTTGGCTTGCTAGCGCTCTCTTTGCCCATCTCTTTCTAGTAGTCACTCCCGCTCTCTCTCTCTCTCTCCCTCTTTGTAGTTCTCTGTCCTCTGGCTTCTTCATTAAACCGTGCAACAAAAGCACTTTTGTGTCAGTCAGCAATTCGTCTACGTCTGGCTCTCTCCTACTTCGACTGCGCCCGCCTCCTCGACTCCTCCACTCCTGCTTCACAGTGCGACCCCAACAAAAACAGTTTCCAGCTCCATTTTGAAGTTGTCTGCGTCTCAGACAGCGGCGACAACAGCCAACAACAACGACGTTGCCCAGTCGGCCTTTTAGTTTAAGTTGTAGTCAACGTCTGCGTCAGGTCTGCTCAGCGCCCTGGTCTTGGCTTAAGTAGGTTGGCTGACTGACTGCCTCTGTCGCCACCCTTTGCCCGGCTACCCTCTACCGTCTAGCCTCCCCTCTTTCTCTCTCTCTCTCTCTCTCTCTCTGACACCCTCTCCTTCGCTCTCGTCGCCCTTTTGGTTTTCGCGTCTATGTCTACGCCTGCTTTGTTATTCATATTATCCGGCAAATATTTGCCGTTGTCATACGAAAAATGTCGACGAAAAGGGTTGATGCAGCTCCTTCTCTCCCTTCCTCTCTCTGTACTCACTGCACTAATGGCCGCAATTGTGGCTGTGTAGTCTCTCACTCTCTCTCTCTCTCTCTCTCTCCCTCTCTGCCAGCTTCTTTGGCTGTGCCCGTCTGTTGCCCCGACCCAAATTGACGTCTGCAACAATTGCAAGGCATTTCGTCGTGTGCACTGATTACACTTCTAACCCCTAACCCCTACCTGCCCACCTACCTCCCTCCCCTATGCTTACTTTTCTTCTGCTTGCCGTCTGATAATATCTTAATAGATTCTTTTCTGCTTTCAGCTTCATTTGAATCTGAATTCAGGTTGTTTGGCCCGTTGTCCAATTGTGTCAGCGTTTTCTCTTAAGAATTCTCTGCCATTCCGTCATCTGAGGCCCAGACCTTTTACCTTTTCCAAAAGGATTTTAAGGTCCTATAGTTCGTCTTCTACGTCATCTGCCCTTGCGTTTGCTCCTCGCTCAGTGCAATTTGTATAATGAGCACGTTGTCTATTATGGTTAGCACAAGTCTTTGACTTTCAGCACCTTATTTGTACGCCTCAGCCCTTCCTGCCGCTGTCCTTCTGTCTGACTCGTCCTGGTTATCCTTTACCTTGTTGGCCTCTGCCTTTCGTTCCTTATTCATTTGTCATAACATTAAATGTAATCAACTGTATATTGCTTGTTCCTCACTTTGCACCGTCTGCTCCTGTGCAATGACATTCGCTTTAGATGGGAAACAGGATTTTGATTAATCATAGCTTGAGAAGAGCACATTTTTAAAGAAACTAAATCTCTGTTTTTTAATGTATTATAATGGTCCTTGGTGAATGACTGAATTTTTGATTATCCTAGTACTTGGCTAGCATTGGCTTTAACTAGTCACAATGAAGCCAATTGAAATATCTGAAAGCTCAACAATTTAAATAGCTATTTGCATTTTACAGCACTGCATACTAAAAGTGAAAACTATAAAATGCAGCCATTTGAGAATTTCATCTTTCTCCATTTACGATCCTCCACCTCCAACCACATGGACCACACACGCGCACAGAGACACATTGATGGCTGGACGAGAATAGGGCAGAGAGAGAGAGAGAGAGAGAGGCAGAAAGAGTAAAACGGGGGGAGACAGAGCCATTGGCTGTCTAATATTGCCGCCATATGAGCCAGGGCTCTGGTAATAGACCTGTCCGCTGGACAACAGAGGAGCTACAGAGCGTCTAAACATATGCTTCGACATTTATGTCTTGGCTTTCAACACCCACAACGTTGTAGCCCCATCGGCGACTATTATTACCACATTTACGACTCTGTTGCCCGGCTGCTGACAGCACTTGGCGTCGTCGCTTCTAATGTGCTTAAGGCGTCATCGCACTTAGACCAACACCATGTGCCCCATCTGTGCGCACAGCTCGGTTCGAATCAGTTACCAGGCGCTGATTGACACTTTTTACTGTTGCTGCTGCTGCTGCCGCTGCTGCTGCCGCTGCCGCTGCTGGTGCTGGTGCTGTTAGCTGCAATTGTTGCTGCCGGCAAAAGTTCAATGAGTTATGACTCAGAGTGCAATCAATGGATGCCAATGGACTGGCTATTGTTGAGCTGGCAACGTGCCTTCATCGCCGTTTAATGAGCTCCATTGAAAAACGCATTGAAAATTCATTAGCAAAGGTTGCCCATTGTGTAAAATGTACTGTGGATCTCAAATACAATATATGTATGTGCATA
>NW_022045895.1:576282-628782 GCF_001654015.2 Drosophila navojoa
TGTTGTTAAATGATTTCAGAAAGTTAAACGAATGAGTCCTGATTCCAAATGGACAAGGAGTTCACATAAAAGAGACAATGTGTCAGGCAATTGCATAGATAAGAGCACTAAAGATACAATTGAATGTTGATAAACAGCACTACAATGTTGCTCAGTGTTGCAAATGGAGTGCAAGTCTGTGACGAAGCAACAATCTTAAATGGGCAGTATAGAGGATATTTTTAGTATAACAACGTTGTAGGCTTATATTTATGGGGGAAAATTAAATATTCCTATGTTGGTGTTGGTAAATGAGCAATGAAAGTGGATAATAATAAAGTGCAGAGACATAAAAAGCATAGGGTAAACATTTAAAATTCCAAGTAAGGTGTGAACATGATAAACATCGTTGACAAAAATCCCAAATAAAATAATATAATATCAATAATGTATAATAATACTAATGACTCACCTGATTTTATAAAATTCCATTATGAAGTATTCCAAAACACACTTGAAATATAAGAAAAAAAAGGTTTTTTTAAACATATATCAATAAATAAATAGTTATATTGTATTGAGGGCTTAACTACACTTTTTATAATTTGTATTTTAATAAATGTACTTAGGACTAAATTTATGTACAAGGAATATGAAATTCTTCCATAGTACTGAAAAGCATAAACCTGTTGCAGCTGTTGCCAGGCACACAATGGGTCTGTCTTAACTTTTATGATTGATAGCTAAAGTCATTCCATTTGCCAGACTGTAACCCACACGTTTCCTCTCTCACTCGCCCTCTCTCTCTCTTTCTATCTCGCTCTTTCTCTCTGTCTCTTGCTTGGTTTGTCCATTGTTAGCTCATTTGCGTGTAGTGTGTAAATTTTGCTTCTTCTGCTTCTTCTCTTTTTCGACTGATATGAAGAACTAATCAATGCATTCAACGAGAGTGCCACATTAAAAATCATTCATCATGTGATTCATGAGAGAAGGAGAGAATGAGCTTGCGTCAGCCTTATCGAGTGCAATAACTGATTGGCTGACTGACTGACTGACTGACGAAATGACTAGACGCATTGTCTGGGACAGCATGCAATTGCGAGCTGAGAGCGGCGAACTGCAATTGTGGCATTTGCCTTTCTTTTTCGGAGCAGTTGCAGCTGCCTCAAAAGTAGCTGAGCTAAAAATATATTAGAGCAACAACAATGGGGCACACACCGAGGTGTCTCTATATGACTGTATGTATGTATGTGTGTGTGTGTGAGTGTGTGTGTGTGGACATACTTTGTATATTTGTGCGCAAGTGGCAATCGTCTGCGTCTTTTGTTGTCTCGACACAGTCTGCTTATCACACAGCGACAACAACAAATCGAGTACAACAACAACAACAACAACAGCAACCAAATAATGACTAACAGCAAAAAGTGTCAACAACAACGTTGACTGCGCATGATACTTGTTTTCTTCTGACTGTGCTGCCGAGGATCGTTTCTGAGGTTTAACACACACCAAATTACGTATACGACATGTACGCCTTTAATTACAACGATCGGCACACACACACGCACACACACGTACACACACTCACACAATGTATGCATATCTATTTAATTATTTATTTGCCACAGCGAATTTATTTATAAATGCAGACAACGACAACAGCAACAACAACAACTGAAACAGCTACAGCTACAGCCCGACCTTGGCATGCTCACAAATTAACGTGCAGCAACCATCGCATCGCATCGCATTGCATTGCATGGCATCGCATCGCAACGAATCGCTCATTTGGCAAGTTGCATGCGTCGGGCATTGCGCATACGTCACGTGTGACGCCCGCAACAACTGTCTCATTCCCAATTTGCCTTACCCGCCCTTTTCCTCACTTCCTCAGCCACTTGCACACCTCTTCGCCCCTCCGCCCCTTCCCCTCCAACCGCCCGCACGTTTGCCTCCAGCGGCGCTCTTATTAAATTATCAACATAAACAAATGTCTCGCCGTTTGTGGCCGCGTTTCAAAATAAATACATACATGTATGCATACACTGGGCGAAAAAAGAAGCGTTAATTTCTCAAGTTGAATATGTGAGAGTTTTGGTAGAGCTTTAGACTAAAATAAAATGAAACTATTCTAAGCCTAAGCTGAGAGCTCCGCAATGAACTCACTAATGATTCAGCTGCAGAGCTTATGTACTCAGAATTAATCCTAAATTCAGATACAAGACGTAATCATCAAGCTTCAAGCTTAAAGTCAATTGCTAAGCTACTAAAGTGGGGACAAATTTATGCATTAAGAGATAATATAGATGATAATCGAAAGCTCTTTAGAAGTTAGAAAATAGACTATTGGGTTGAATCTAAATTTCAAATTATGAGGATTTCTATATATTTTCATAATTATTTTTCTATATTTATTTTTATTTATTATATATTATTATTATATATTTTTTATATATTTTCATATATATTTTTCCATATTTATTCAGTTGGTTGGCCAATTTCTCTCAGTGCATGTACTTGTCGAGTATTTTTTGGCATGTACAATGTTTCTTATTTGTTTTTTTTTTATTTTGTACTTTTTTTTTTGGCTCATTCGCATTGTGCGCCAAAGCAAAAGCAAACACAGACGTCGTCGCTACCAAGTGCCAGTTTTTTTTTTTTTGCTTTTTCTTTTTTTGGCTGAGTTACGGCTGTTTTTTTTTTTCTCGTCTGTGGTTCGGCGGATGGTGGCTGCTGTTGGGGGTGGTGAACGGCAAGAAGCAGGCAAGTTGAGCTTAGTAACCACACAGGTAGGTCGCCAGACAGACAAACAGCCAGCGTACTGCATATGGCGAGAAACCAGACGAGACAATGTTAATTAGCACTTCATGATAAGTTGTCTCAATTGTTGTTGTCGTCACAGAGCAATAGAGAGACAAAACCAAACCAAAAAAAAAAAAAATGAAATAAAAATAAATAAGAAATAAAAATAAGAAAAAATTGTACACAAATTAAGCTGAAACTGTGATAATTTTGTGGTTAGGGACGGGCCGAGGGGCTTGCGCGGCGCATTTCTTAGAAATCGAAGCATCGCAAACAAAAGAAAATATAAACAAAATTAATATTATACAAGAGATATAGCTGAAAGGCTTGGACTAAGTGTGCACGACCTGCAGATACCACATTAAAATGTTTCTAAATACTTAAGCTTTAATATAACAAAAAAGTTTTTTTCTATTTTATTAAGGAGATTTTACTATAATTTAAGCAACATCATGCTCTCTCTGTCTAAATATGATAGCTGTTATTTAGATCGAATGTATCTAATGCATACTTTTATTTATTCTGTTACTTAACTAGACGATATTATTTAAATTGAATTGTAGCCCCTAGGTACATAAAGATTTACCTAGCTACCATATACATCAATATCCCAATTACTTCAGCAAAGCAAAAGTATACCCTACTTTACGCTTTTGCCTCTGTCAGCCTGTAGGCATATCCTTTGCCTACTTGCCTACTTAAAGTCATATACACGCCCACTTCTTGGCTCTGGGTATTAAGGCCAAACGTTAAAAACAATTTATAGACGCGTTAATACAATTTTAGTAGCTTGCTTGCGGCTATTTTTAAAAAGCCAGCAAACAACAAAACCGCAGACAGGAAAAAAAACGAACAGAAAAAAAAACAAAAGGCAGACTGGGTAACCGATCGGCCAGACACTTCGACCCACTGATCTGGGCGACGGGGAGGGTTTACATTTTGCATTGGGGCAATAATCAAACGAGAATGTCGCATGTGATTCATATCATTAAAAAAAATATAAATAAACCATACTAAAACCAGCGGCAACAATGAACAAAAAAAAATTGCTGCATAAATAAACTTAATTAACGTGCGGTTTTGCCCCGCGCCGCCGCTGCCATCGTCGCCCCCGCACAGCCCTTCAACAGCGACTGCGGCTGTCTGACACTTTAATTTCTTGGACTTTGCACGGCGGCTCAAGACAGCAGCAGCAGCAGCAGCAGCAGCAGCGAGGCGATGGCAACAGCAACCAGTGACAGTGAAACAGTGAAACTGAGCAGCAGCAACAACAACAGCGACACCTGCACGTATTAATTGTATTTAGACAAGCGTCTGGGCGAAACAAATAATCATGCTCACATAC
Source organism: Drosophila navojoa (assembly GCF_001654015.2). Next base: position 580,409 of record NW_022045895.1, read on the forward strand.
AATCAAACATTAAGACAACAACAGTTAGCAGCAGTAATAAGTAAATATGTTTGCTAGAACAATGTCACAGCAATCGGAATCGGAATGGAACGGCAACAGCAACTGATAAATTCATAGCCACTTGCTGCTGTTAAGTGCTCACAGCGCACTGTTAAAAGGCTCCTTATTCCTCAATTAATGTTAGCTACGCTGTTAAAATACGTAAGCGTTTGAGCGCGAGAGCGCCAAGAGAGAGAGAGAGAGAGCATGTAGTCGATTCGTTTCGTTTCAGGCAAACGTTTGCTCACACACACATGAAGAGAGATCCGAGTAAGTAAAAAAAAAAAAAAAACAATTCTGAGAGACATTCGCAAGTGGATTTAGTTAATGCCTAAACCTAGACGTGAGCGGGTTTCAGCCAGGCTGGGCCGAGTTCGTGCTTGTCAGCAATGAGAGCAAATAAATGTTGTAAATGCTGTAAGACTACAGTGAAGCATTACACTAAACACATTGAATATAATTTAAATGTAAGCTCAAGCAAAACCTCTGTGCAATTTATCAATTTGTTTTCTCAACTACAGTCGAAAACCGGCTGAACGTTGTTTTTATTGTGAGCGGGTTGATGGTGTGCGTGCGTAAGTAAATGTGAGAGAGCGCCAGAGAGCGAGAGCGCGAGTGAGAGCGCGCGCGCGTTTTGAAACGTTTTGATAATGGAACGAGTGTAAGATAAAGCTTTCAGTTAGCGACGGCGGCTGCGCTGTTGTTTTTTTGTCTGTCTGTCTCTCGTCTGCGCTTTATTTTAATAATTATTGTTGTTGCTGTTGCTGTCGCCATCACTGCTGCCGCTGCTGCTGTTGTTGTTGCTGTAGCTGTTGTTGCTGTTGCTGTAGCTGTGGCGAAAAGCGCAAAACAATTGTTGTCTGATTTACAGCGCGCGCACACAGCCAGCCAGTCGGCCAGACAGAGAGCGAGACAGCCTGCCAGAGAGCACGAGCGAGAGAGCGAGCGGCACACAGATACAACACACGCACACAGAGGCGCACACATAGATGACGCGGCGTCGAATGTTCAAGCATTGCCATATACCTTTCATATGGAACATTCAAGTTGGCCGCAGTGTAACTTTGCGTGCGTCTCAGTTCGTTTCGTTGTCGCCGTCGTTGTCCGCGCGCAAAACAGAAAAACCCAAAAAATCGTCGCATTACAATAATATACAACACAAGAAATGCACAATCTTTTACACATGTAGTACGAAATAATACATGTATATTATATAGATTATTCACATATTAAGCAGTCCGACCAAGCAACAATAGAAACAGCAACAGCAGCAGCAGCCTGAAGAGAATAAATAACTAAACACATCTACAATATATATATATAAACAGTTATACAAATATATATAAATACAATACATACATATAGAGATATACGTATGTAGCTAGCGTTCCTCTACTCAAATCATTCCTACAATATAAAAACAAAATAATTTCAATAACAACAAACAGCAGCAGCAGCAGCAGCAGCATTGCAAATTACAAGCGAAACCTCAACAAAACCAACAGCAACAACAACAACAACAACAGCAGCAGCAGTCGCAGCACTAACAACAACAATAACAGCCCTGTTAATGTACATATACATAACATAGCATGTAAAGTGTGCTTAGTTAAATTCACATAAAATCAAAAAGAAATAAGCGTTAAAATCATACAAATTAAATAATAATTTTAATCAAATTCTGTGTGTGCGTGTATGTGTGTAAATGTGTGTAGCAAAAAGTCAATATAAGCATAATTTGTAATAAATAAATAACTAACAAAATTCCTAAACAAATTATAACAAATCATCTATATACATATATACAAAAACAAAATCGCAAACAGAGCAGCAACAACAACAACAGCAACAATAACAACGACAACAATTAATCATAAAGGTGAGCAACGTAAATTCATTTCTGTTTTTTTTTTTTTTTGGTCTATCTTGCTATTACACACTGTTTGTGTGTGTGCGCATTATTTTCGACGTCAGTGTAGCAGCGGGCGGAAAAACAAAAATACAAACAAAAAATTTGGCGTTTTTAATGGGCAGCAACAACAACAAACTAGAAGGCAACTACCTAATTATACTTATGATATGAGTCGACTATTCGCATTCTCTTGGCGAAACGCATACCGGCGACTTCCTGTCAAAACACACACACACACTCACACACACACACACATACAGCGACGACATCCAGTCACAGAAAAAGACAAAAATTATAGAAAATGTCCACTGTTCACATAAATGCAATAAATTTTGAAATCAACGCCGCATTTTCGACAAAAAGTCATATATAAATATTTAAATACAGTGAAAGCTCTCTAAATAAAACTGAACAATAAATATTCAACAAAAATAAAATAGATAATTCCTAAATGAAATTAAAATATAAGCAGCTGAAAATCACAGTACAAACTTTTTAATAATATAAAATAAAATGGAATAAATCCTGACAACTTTTTAATAATGTTTTCATTGCCTCAACTACATTTCCATTTCTTGTATTTCCCAATACCATTTAGCGTGCATTTACTGTAGCTAGCATTCATATATAGAAAGCAATTTTTGAATGCTCTTTAAAAACCCTTCAGCTATTTTTTGTGGCTGTCATAAAAAATGTAGCAATAAATAACAAAAAGCACAAATATTTGGAATCTAAAAAAATTGTTGATTTTTTTTTTCGAAATTTTTAGTTTATTTTCCATAGAATTTTTTTTTTTGCTAATTTGGGCGTGTATTGCTTGTGGGGGCGTGTGCTCAGAAAATATGACAACAATGAAATATAGAGCATAAATATGTAAGCATATATGTATATGCAAATATATTTATATGTATGTATGTATATAGTAAGAGCTTTATCTGTATTATGTATGTCAGCCACTTGTTGTTTGCCAGATATTTAGATATTATTCAGGAATAACTCTTAGTTTAAACTCAAAGAAAATGTCAGCTGCTTGCTTTGAGCTAGTTCCCAGTGGTTTTCCATGTGCTAGTTTTTTTTTTCGATCTAGCGCAAATCATAGATAGCATGGGCAGCCGTAGCGAGAGCGTGAACTAAACAAAAGTCCAAGTCGCAGCTCACACACTTGCTCCACACAGCTCTACTCACTCACTCTCTCTCTCTCTCTCTCTCTCTCTCCTCTCTGTCTCTGTCCTCTCTCGTTTTGCTCCACCTCTCGCTCTCTTGGTAGGCAAATCACTTCCGTTCAATGAACCCATGCGTAAGCTAGAGCTAAGGAAGTGGCTCGCTTTCTGTTATTTTTTCTTCTTCTATTTTTTTTTTTTTTTTTTGCTTCTGGTTCTGTCTCTGCCTATGTTATATATGCTCCTACGTCTTGACTGTGGCTCTGCTTACATAGCTACACACGTGCTCGCACACAGATGGAGCAAGAGAAAGAGAGAGAGAGAGTGAGTGGGAGAGTGGAAGCAGGCGAGGGAACCTATTCAGCTAGGCTGTAGGTGTCGTCAGCCTTGTGTGCGTAGGGTCGCGCAATCAGCTACGGTGAACTCTCGACTGCCAGACACATTCGCTGCTCTCGAGTCTAGCCAGCACTTTTGGCTCCAGCTAAACGACGAGCAACTAGTTCAAAGTATTTTATAGACTAGGAAATCTATATGCTAGAACTATTAAAAATTATCAGTATTTTTTTGTATTATTATTTCAATGCCATTTAGTCAATTTAATAATCGCTTCATATTGTTAAGATAACAATTAGGAAATTCATTTTATATTGCATATTATTATTAGCATTATCATTGCTACTACTATAATACGAATTTTATTATGGAATCTTTGCTAGTCTAGCATTACCATTGCCATTATTAGTATTATTAGCATTGCTATTGTTTCCATGACCATTTATAATTTGTATTCTCATTATCATTGTCATTACCATTGTCTATATTATGATTATTGTCATTGTCATTGCTATAATCATAATTTATTATACTTTTCTTTCTATTTTAATATCTTCTTTGTCTGTCGATCTCGCTCAGAATTTTGAACCCGGATTTTCAGTTCACTGAAATTTCTTGTCTACCTAATAAAACTCATCGAACGGGTAGTCTGTCGTGTGACGTATAGAATCTTATAATGATTCCATAATTAATTAAAAAGAGTTTCTTCATGATTGTAAAGCTGTCTCAAAGTGTGTGATTGAAATCTTTATAATATATGCAGCAAAGCTTTTAATTTATACTTTTTCTAAAAACAAAACCGAGTCAATTGAAATCGTGTTAGCCCTAGAATGTTACGGAGCTGAGAAATTTATGGAGTGATTGGAAGTTTTGCTGTCTCTTTGAAGAGAAAACGAAATGCAAGGGCAATAATTAACAACAGTTAAAGCAATAAATTAATCGAAAGCTAATTAAACAGCTGACGGTACCAAGCTGATGCAGACAACAGCAACAATAACAATAAGCAAGGTCTTATTGTATTACTATTATTATTGTTGCTGTCATGGTTCGTTCTCTTTAATAAAAAACTTTTTTGTTGTTTTTGCTTATCAAGCGTCTGGCTTCTGCTTCTGACCGGGCTTATCAATGGTGTGGAATAAAATTGAGTTCATTTATATATGTATGTATGTATGTATGTATGTACATACAGCGTACACACATATATACATATATAGATACATATTCAGCAGATATCACGAAACGGCACCTGTATCAGACGCCCACATGACCAGCCGCCAGATTAGAAGCAGATGCGCGATTAGAGTGAACCTTGAAAAATTGTTTAGATCTCTGCAGCGGCTCATAAGCACGTACATACCATATATGTATATATATTGCCGATCTGCTATGGCTATATACGTGTGTTTGCCATATCTTTAGCTAGGCTTGACTATCAACGGGGAAACTTGGAATTTAAATAAAATAGAACAGAATCGCAACGCAATAAAAACTTGAACCCCTAGACAGCTGCACTATATATCACACTTGCACACATTTGTATATGTATATAGTCTCTCTCTCACACACACACACACACACACACACACCCACACTCTCTCTCTCTCTCTCTCGCTCACACGCTAATCTCGGCCTCATGTCTGGGTCAAAGTCTAAAAAATTTGTTTGATTCCGTTTCGTTTTGTTGCGGTTTCTTTTTGTTTGCTATTTTCCTTCTTCTGTTGGCATTGGCCATTGTAGTCGAACGCTGGATAATCCCGTTTGTTGGAGCAGCTGTTGCGAATATTGCGTATACGCATAACATCAAACACACACACACACACACACACGACATTCGCACAGCAAAAGTCGCTAATTTATTGAATGCCAAAGCTGGAAGTTTTTTTTTATCATTGTGAAATGAATTGTGCAAGCAAATTCATAAAAAAAAGGCACGACAATATGCATGCCGAACAGGTTCTTTTAGCATGTCATGCACTATAATTGTTAACTGACTTTGTTTCGGATCATTTTCGGGTGAAAGTACACAGACAAAATTCAAAAAATCTTTTACAAGTGACGAGCAACCATGCAGACGATGTCGTGACTTTTTCTATAACAAATAAAATATAAATATATATCAGATATACATATATACATAATCAATAAGTCTTAATCTGAGACCTCTTAGAGCTATCTTTCTTCTTGCCCGCCTTTTGCTACCTGTTTTTTTTTTTTGTCTACTGGGCACGCAACTATTTAATCATGCCGTCTGCCTGTCATGCGGTCGCTGTGTGATCCGATGTCTTGTGATGCTCTAGCTATAGCGCGATCCAGACGTCGCATTAGTCAGCCGGCTGACCTAAGATTGCTTTTTCTAATGCAAGAGTGAGAAATGTGATGTAGCCGAAAAAATTCAACTAAACAGAAGCTAGCAATTATATGTAGAGAGTGTGTGACACTAGATGATGCCCTATATATACTCCACACAGCCTCGAGATCCAGTTCAATCAACTATTAGCTTATACCTTAAGTCTTCACAACATTTTATTTGTGTTTTTCTTCACCCGTTTAAATAGTTTAAACCGTTACATACATTAGCACACATACATTATACCTCTTTCTCGTCATTCACAATGGCCTCAGGGTATACGAAATACAAAGCACACACACACACACACACACACACACATCAAAGCCAGACGAAAATGTTGACAGATGAGACGCAGCGAGTGAAAGAGACAGCGGCGCATGTGAATGTTTCATTGATAAAATTATAGAAAACTGAATGCTAGACGCCAATAAAAACAACAACAACAACAACAACAACAACAACAACTACTACTACTACTACTATATAAAGTCTATATACAGTGTGCTGCTGTTGTTGATTATGTAATAAAAAGTAAGGCCGCAACGCATGTAAATCAAAATCGCCTGATATATACATATATTATATATATGTGTGTATATGTATGTATGCGTGTGTGTGGGCGAGACGGATGACGGACATGGCTTGCTTTTTTTTTTATTATTATTATTATTATTTATTTGTCATGCTTTTTGACATTTTGCAACAGAAACCCCGCGGCAGACACAAAAGCTGATAAAGACTTTTATTATGTACTTACGATTTGCCAAATACATTATATATTTAGTTAGTCTCTATGCCTCACTCTGCATAGCCCTACATATAAATATATATGTATATATATATATCTATATACATATTAGCCAGGCTCAGCGACGTTGCCCGAAGGCAAAAGACAAACGTCTGCAGACTAGCTAGGCTCGTCATCTGCTGCCACTAGCATCGTGTGTGGCCAGACAGTGGAGCTAAGTGTGGTGCGGTGGTGTCGAGTGTGCTGCAGCTGGTGTTCACTGATAAGCCAGACTGGGGCGCTGGCAAACGGAAACGAGTTATCGCTTGATAATGGACCAGCGACCAGAGACCACAGACTAAAGCAGCAAATAAATCAAACAGCAAAAACAGACAGACCTTAAAGCTACACTCGAAGAAAATGCTAGGCAGCTTTGGCCAAGGAGCGACAATGCAGCTGCTGTGAGGCGAGGCTAGGTGCTTGGATGGGGAATATACATATGTATGTTGTGTTTCATCTATATATTTATATAGTAAATAAGAACTACTTCTTCAAGCTGCAACTACATCTCTCCATATATATATTTTTGAGTTATCTTATGCTTTATGTTTTCGTCCTTGTCACTTGTTTAGCTGCTCTTAATTTCGTGCAGTGTACACTGACATAAAGAATGCCATATTTTGCTTCTTTTTTGTTTTTTGTTTTTTGTTTTTGTTTTCGTTTTTTGTTGTTTCTCTTTGCCTTTTCTTTTGCATATTCCTTGCCTGTGCACTTCGGCTTCGGCTCGTTCTTTGCTTCTCGGAAATTTGTCTCGACTGTCAGCAGACTTTGTCCGATTGGCAACAAGCTAAGCTACCAACAGGGAGACGCGCCTGTGGCCTACATTTGGCACACATACTCACACACACACACACACACACACACACAGTGGGAGCTGCTCGTTTATTATGGATATAGGTTCGTATCGTTGCTGCACAGGCATCGTAGCTGGGCTCATCAATGATTTATTCGCGTTTCGCGTGCTCCACACACACACATATTATATATACATAAGCATATGCCTCTGTCTCTGTGTGTGTGTGTGTGCGCCGGCGTCCTTTTGCTGACGGCTCTTGGGTCTGAGGCTTGGCACACAAAATGCGCAACTTCCTGCTTTAATGGCTTTGCCTTTTGGGCTCCTGCCTGTGTTTCCTTCTCGCCTGTCTGCCTCCATATCCATACATAAATACATATATATTTATATATATATATATATATTGATATGCATGTGTGTGTCTGTGTGCGCAGACATCCTTGATTGCCAAAAACGAAATGTAGGTCAATAGAATTTCTTGATTGCGTAACGTTCTGTTCTTGTTGTTGTTGTTGTTGCTTCTTTTTGTTGTTTTTTTATTGTTGTGCTCGCATTTCATTGGCTCGCAATGCTGACTTAAAAAAGAAATTTAGCCGCGCGTGGCTAAATTCGATTGATGATGATTGATGCTGGGGCCCGGGGGCTTCGGGGCACATTGGCCAGACAGTTTCGATTACATCAGAGAAAGCGCCGACGACTGGCTGACTGCCTGGCTGCCGGACTGGCTGGCTAATGACATACGAGATATCATTAAGGCAGTCCAGACTGGAAATCCCACAGACAAGGCCAAATGTCATATCGTGGAGTGAATCGTGATATCGATAAAATCGAAATAATCACTTATAGTCGTCTGTATATACTATACGTGTCTGGAACTGTGCCTCGGCATTGCCAACATTTGGACTTTGCTGATTAAAAGTCAAAGCTGCTTCTTGACAACAGTAAAAAAAAAAAAAAGAAACCGAAAAAAATTTCGGAATCGATAGATGTAAGGGGGGAATTCAATGGTCTGAGAGGTTTTTTATTTTGGCGTGTGTGCTGAAAATGAGTTCGCATTAATTCTGTTGACGGTCATTGGCCAAACCCTCGAAAAAAATATATATAAATATGTATATCAAAACCAAAAAAAAAAAGAGGAAGAAAACAAGATAGAAATTTGAAATTTAAATTGTCTACGAATGAAACTAATAGAACAGAGCATACACGCACACACACACACACATACACATGTAAATATCAAAATAAAATTCCTGAACACTGAATGTCTGCAAAGCGTGCAAGCGAGAGAGGGAGAGAGAGAGAGATATCGTCTAGGTAGGTGGGTTGCGGATCACATATAGGCCTCGAAAAAAATATAGAGAGAGAGAACATACACACACACACAGTTAGTTTTTTTATGCGGTATGACGAGATGGTATGAGACGAAACGGAACGAGTAATTTTTTTCGAGTGGCGAGACGTTGATGAGCGGGCGGCGCGAGCGGGATGGCAATAGTTAAAAATAGATAGACAAATTGTCGCGTCATGCACAAAAAGCAACGAGAAACAAGTGAAACAAAAAAGAATGGCCAAAGCGAACTAAACAAAAACAACAATTGTTGTGAATGCAAAAGCAGAAGAGAAACAGAGGCAGCGACAGAGGCAGAGGCAGCGGCAGAGGCAGTGAGCGGCAGAGAGAGCGTGCGAATAACAACAATGGTAAAAACTGCATAGTCGGCGTCTGGCTAAAAACTGTTGTTTTTGTTTTTGTTTTTTTTTTCTTGCTTTACTTTTGTCCTACGCTGCTTACTTTGTCTGCTTCATTTTGTGCATGTATGTGTTTAAGGCAGGCAAAGATGAAAGAGAAGAGGCAGGGAGCAAGAGATAGCGAACAGTGTTGAAAATTGCAATCAAAATTTATTGTGTTCCCCCGATAAATGTCTGGCAAATCAAATGAAATGTCTAAACTGTCTGCCATGCACCTTACGACATCCACCAGACATAGGCTCTCGTATTTATATGGCACGGCCGTGCACCCTGACGCTCGGACACATCAATTTCAGTCGAGTGCCGACAATCCCCGGCACACTATGTACTAAAAACGCGAAAAGAACAACAGTGCAAACTCAATAAAGTGAACGGAATTGAAGAAAGCCAAAGCTTAAGCAAATATATGTGTTATCGATAATTATCGAAAGTGCAAGAAAGTGATGTGAAATTGAAAAGCAAAATGTATATAGTGTGAAAAATGAAAGTGCAGTGAATTGTTCGATATATTTACCGATAAATAATCGATTGTGCTTCTTCAACAATATTAAAGAAAATGTAAATGAATTTATTAAAATGCAGTTGAAAAAAGCGACATATAAGTTTTGTGTTGTTATCGAAAAGTTATCGTTAAACAAGTTTTTTTCAAAATAATCAATATTCTGTGGTGAAAGTATTATAAAAGTGATTTTTATGAAAGTAAAGTTAAAAAAGCAGAAATGCCAGCTTCTGCAATGTTCATTCTCGATAAATTACCGGTAGTGCTACAATTTTCAGAGCGGAAAAGCCAATAAAAATAAATTGTTTTGAAAGAATTTTCCCAAACGCCCAACAGTTTCACTGTAGTGAAGTGTAATACTCAGACAGTGCGATCGCTTTGCCATTTATCGATTGATCGATAATTATTTCGTTTGCCCTGTGACACGGCCGATGTGAAATTCAGTTCTCATTTTCAATTGGGCATTTTCCTTAGATCGTTCGTATTATTTTTAGATCCGTTTGTCGCATCGCATGTATTTATTCGCTACCGAAACTCAAAAAATCGAACATAATCAATTAATATATATTAATTAAGCCATTAATAGCTTTTCACTAATCATTTTGTTTGGCCGCAAAAATGCTTTAAACAAATATATGCATATACATACAAATATGGAGAGTTGAAACTAAACTGGACCCGGCTCTTCATGCCACGACCATACAATTAGCTACACGCGCTGCCGCCGCAGCCCCCGCAACCCTCTAGACACCCTCTCGCACTCTCTGTCTCTCTCTCTCTCTCTCTCGCGCTCGCTCTCAAACAGAAAGATTCCCATTTAGACAGTTAAAATGTGTTTTAGGTGCAAAGAAAGTGCAAATTGCAAAGTCGAAAATATTATATTTTATACTCCACAAATATAAAGTATAAAAAAAAAAAAAAACACAAGAGAACAAATATAGATACATACATATCTGTCTATATATACAAACATCTAAACAAGTATATTGTTTTTCTCTATTTAATTTCGTACCGCTCAGCTGACGCTTATCATTTGTTATTTATTTATTATTATTATTTTGGGCAATGAATTCCATTGATAACTGCGGCGGCCCGTTGAAAGTGCAATGGAATAAAGTGTAAATTAAAACGCAATTTCCCATTGTTGCTGCGTATGAGTAATTTATTACGTATATTACGTATACGCGGCGTAATTCCGTGAAAAACTTGCTGAGCCATCAGGCGGTGAGCACGGGCCAAGCCGATAGCTGAGCACGCGTTAAATATCGGACAGATAGAAAGTTAAGTAAAGTCAATGTAAGATATGGAAAAGTGGCAAATGACCGACTAGGAGATACCCTGCAGCACCTTAGGCTCTACAGTGAAGCGAAGTGAAGTGATTGTGCATCTATCATGCAAACAGATAACGCTAGCCAAAGGCGTTAAAAGTGTTCTTTGATGCCCTGTACAAAGTAAAGCTAGTTAATTTCGTCATATATCATAAGAGGAGACGACATGTAGACCCCTTTACTGAGCACTGAGCACACAAAAAGCATTTTTGCAGTTGACATAGTTTTAGTTGGATTTTTTTTTGGATGAGTGGCATTTTTTGTTGCGTAGGACTCGCAGTCGCTGAGCATTGTTGCTCCGCTTTATTAAACTAGTTTCCATCCCCACAGCTGCGGCTGACCCACATATGAGGCTAGGCGGCGACTGTGGCGCCACTTCAAGCATAGCAACGAGGTCAATGAGTCATTGGCCGTTGCAGCTTAGAGAGCCCAGCCCCTAAACCAGCCCCTACCACACCCACACACACACACACACCCACATTCACATAGATACATAAAACATAAGAATAAAGAAAAGTAAAGTACAAAAAGAAAATGCTACAATGGCAAATAGACGAGGCAATTTTTCGTAATATTTCGAAGCCTCTGTCAATATTTGCATGCAGCTACGTTGAGGCAAGCGCCAAGCAAACAAAAGCAAAATTCACCCCCTAGCGCCAAGCCCCAAGCCCCAAGCTCAGCGGGCACCTAAAGTCGTGGCCAGTCAGTCGTCAGGTTGGCAAGTCCAAGAGTAAAGCAGAAGAAGCGCTAAGCAAACAAAACAGCGCAAAATCAACAAAGTATGACACAATGTTGCATTGGACACAGCACAGAGTGGGAGGGAACACATAACAGAACAGAGAGAGCAAAAGAGAGCGAGAGAGAGAGAGAGAGAGAGAGGGAGCTAGGTGTAGCTTGGGGGGTTGCCGAGTAGCGATACTTAAGCAAATGCCAATGCGAATGCGGATGCCAAGCTTTGCCATAGAGCCGCAACTTAACTTTGATGGGTTTCCATCATCATCAACTTCATCATCGTCCTACTCGTCGGGGAATTTGGGATACGGTAGGGACTCGACAGCGTAGGGGTTCGCTTGACTCCGACAAATTCGCGTCTAGACGCGCAGACCCTGTGAACTTAATTATGACAACAAAAGCCAGCGCAGCTGTATCTGAGTCTCTCGCTTTTGTATAGCTATGAAAATGGAATGAAAATGTAACACAAAAAAAGAAGAAGAGAAGAGTATTCATATTGGGAGTATACGAAGAGAAGCTACTCTGAGAACTTGCTACAAATTTGAATGATAGACTCTGACTATTTATCTAGAGTCTATCAATTTATGTTGATGCAATTTTATTTTTCTACAGATCTCGTTTATATATGTATATTCTTTATATGTACTGTTAAGTTACAGCTATGCTGATGACCATTTCATGCGCACAGTTACTCGAAATGCCCGTGTTCATGTGTCGTATACGCAATGTCATCGGCGTCTGCCCAACATTGCGTATACGCCGCGTGTACGCCAAGTTTTTCCATACAACAATTTTTTGCATTAATCAATTCGTTCAGCACGGCGTGCTTGATGACGTTGCTGGCGATTATAAATATACACATACATATACACACACGTTTATATACGTATGTGTATATATAAAAAAATCTCTACAGTTTTTTTTTTTTATAGTTTTTTGTCGTCGTGCTCGTTTGAATGCACATGCACTCGCTAAAGGTCAAATGGCAACGAAAAAAAGCCACGAGTTTCATCATCGCAGACACGCTGCCTGAGACAGCATTTGAGACGGAGACTGGGCGAGGTCTGTCACCATTCTCTCGCGCTCTCTCTCTCTCTCTCTCTCTCTCTGTCTAGCTATCTCTGTGGTGGCCCCGTCTGCGGCTGGGCTCTGCTTTTGCTTTGCCTTCGCTTTACTTTATTTTACTTTTTACGCCTTTTACATTTTTTTTGCCCCATTCATTTGCATGTTTGCCAGCAAACGCTTTGCGCTGTCTGCGTCGGCGATTGCATCAAAAGGGTTGACTCGACTTTGCGCTCGCTCTCTCTCTCTCTCTCTCTCGCTCTCTTTCTCTCGCGCGGACGGAAACGGAAGCGGCGTCAGCAACGAGACTTTGTCGCTTGCATTTCTTTTTTCTTTTGCCTTTTGCATGTTGATATTGAAAATTTAGTTCGCTTCTGCTTGTTGAGCTGCCAAAAAATGTTCGTGTTTCGCCTGCATCGCTTGCCAAAAGCCCAGTTGTCCATGGCGTGTGCAACAAAATTTGCGCCCAGACAGACAAATATCAGCTGTTTCTAATGCCAAATGGCAGGCCCCGAAAACTAAAGTCCAACAAAGGCAAAAACTCATTTTTACAGCTGATTTCAAGCAATTACTTTCAGCACATATTGCATAGATGAAATATCACGTGTTTGTAATGCCAAATGGCACGTGATGATATGAGAATTCCACTACTTTCCTCTCTCTCTCTCGTCTCTTGAACTATGTCAATTATCAATAGTTGATAATGCCCTGAGCATTCCACTACAATTCTCGGGCTTACTCATCTTTATGGAGCGCTTTGCTCTGTTTCTCACTCATGCGCCCGACTGGGTTGGCCAGAATGGCCGTTTATGGCAAATTGAAAATCTATAAACGAATATTTGCGCTGTTTATTCACACAGTCATATTCGAAATTCGTGAATGTGAACAATTTCTGCAACGCTGTCTACGTCTGCGGCTGTCTGGCGCACTTGACTGACGTCAGTTGTCAGAAAATTCTATTTTATTTTCTGTTCAATGTTTATCAGACGTCGGGCCACAGATACGACTACCGCTAGGCATACGTATACGTGACGCTCTACAGCTACTCGACCTCTCTCTCTCCCTCTCTCCCTCACTTGTTCAGCCTCTATCTCTTGTCTATTTGATTTTAGCTAGAATTTAATTGGCAGTGGTTACAAAGTCTTGCGAATTGCATCACATTCGAGCAATTTGGATTGAATAGATCCAAGTCATAACGAAAATTCTCTCACACACTACAATTTCTTCAAGTTCAATGTCATCTGCGCATTATGCTAGTGTATACGCAGTATATATACTTGTATTATCATGCTAAAGCGACGATTTCAGTTGAGTTGAGTTGATGCGAGTTCAGTTTAGTTGCAATCCCGACATTTCGCCTCATTCAGCTAGACCTTGACATCAATTAAGATGTCAATGCTCCTACTGACCAAATACTCATAACATGTATACGTATTTCTACTACATCTATATCTATATCTTTATATATATATATATGTATATATATATATAAATGCACTTGACTGTCATTAGCGCTGCTATCATAATCATTAAATTAATAGCTTGAAGAATTCAGCGAGAATTCAACCGAGCTCAAAAGCTACAGATAGACACACATATGTATGTGTATATATGCATATAGGTATGTATATGTATATGGCATATAGCATGGCATATCAGATAAACCCACCTCGAGGCACCTCCTTTCACTTAATCAATTGAATTGTCAGCCTCCAAATTGCCCGATTACCATTTGAACAGTCCATTCATTCTGTACGTATACCCTATAAATTAGGTATATTGGTTTATATCAAGTTTATGTCACAGACTGATGAAATTATCCTACAAACTAATTACTCTAGTCATCGTAAATCTTTGTAATAATAATTACAATAATAAGAATGCTAATTATGATGAGGCTGATGATGATGTACTTTGAAATTAATGATGATAATGAGGATGTAATTTTATTTATTATAAATTACAAGGGCTAAACTGATTAGTGTTATAATAATTATAATGAATGATTGATTTAATCATAGAAATGATGATAATAATATAATCAGCTCATTAGGATTATCATCACTTGGGTTAGGTTATCTCATAGCTGTGCACTCCCGGCGACGTGATTTTTGCATAGCTGCCTTCGTTGCAGTTCAAGGAACTTGCCGTCAAGTTTTCGGACATTTGCCGCCCCATTGCCCCTGCCTCATTTAAAGTTATGTGCTTTTATTTTTGCATTGGCGTTGCAAACAAGTTTACACACTGCCCACCACAGCCAGCGGCGTGTGTGTGTGTGTGTGTGTGCGTGTGTGCCCACTAGGAGATCAGCGCGTCAACTAAAAATAGCCACAAAATCCATTTAAGTCTCTCGCACAACAAATCGAAGGCAGACCACAAGCTGACTGCTCGACTGCCCGACTGCCTGGCTGGCTGGCTGGCTGCCTGCTAAGTCCGTAAGCTAAACAGCTGTCCACATATTGAACAAATATCAATTTTAAGACTCATAATGACATTAGCTTAATATGTCACATTAATTTATTGCGTGCCCGATTTGGCATGCGGTACAGTTGATTCCAGGAAACTACAATTTTTACCATCGACTATTGATTTCAATTTAGGCGTTATGCAGTGAAGGCTTCTCATAGTCGTACGGGAAACGAATAGGTAGATAAATAGATATGGGTATATATAGAAAGTTAGATAGATAGAGAGATAATATACATATATATAGCTAAATATATATGGAAAGATATATCTATACGGCCATTATGCGGCTCTTGGGGGTGTGGCAAATTCGAAGAAACTTAGCTACCCTATATTTGAAGCAAAAGTTGTTAATTTAAGCATTTAATTTAATTACTTGGAAGTAAATGCTGCAAGCTTCGACATCTTATTAGCTGTATTATTTCTCAGAATTCGAAGCCCGCACCAACGCAACCTGACGCAATCTAGTTGCTCTAACCATGTGACCCGCTTCTACAGGGCATTTGTATGCACGTGTCTGTGAGTGCTATTTTTTTTTTTTGCTTTTTTTTTAGATATGACTGTGTCGCAGACGCGCTCAATCAGTCAACTGCGATAAAAATTACAGCAACAATGCAATTAAACAAAAAAAGAAAAAAAATGAGAACAGGTAAAATGTACAAAAAACTGAGCGTTGAGCCGGTTGAGTCACCTGTTCAACGTCGCAGTCGCCGTCGCAGTCGCAGTCGGCGTCGACCGCAACAGCGGCTGGGAATGCGCAAAAGTCTAAAGTGCCACTTGTTGTTGTTGTTGTTGTTGTACTGTTGTAAAGTTGCAGCCAGACAGACAAGCATAAATACACACGCGCACACACACCAGCTCACACACACACACACACACACACACGCCGACTCTGTTGACAAGTCGTTGTACATTTTAATTTTAGTTGATTAACTTCATTTTTGTTGTTTTCCTTTTCTCTTTTTTTTTGCAAATTTATCTTCATTTTTTTTCTGTTTTTTATTCGTCTGGCATTTTGGTATTTGATATAATCGTGAACATTATCGCTGTTCAGTTTTTGTTTCATTTGTATCCTATTGTTTTTTTTGTTTCTTTGGCCTTTCATTGACCCAGACGCACACCTGACTGCCGACTGATCCCAAACAGAAAAGAAAAAAAAATACAACTTCCATTATCTTCCCCTGTAAAGTTAATGCCCCACACATTGTAGCTGCGTCATTCATTTTCGTGTTTGGCCTCGCTTAATTGTAACTGTACAGCAAACAAACGTGCGACAGACATTACAAATATTTACTTGGCGCCCCTCAAGGCCCCATGGGCTCTGATCAGACGAAAATACTACGATATATACATATATAAATATAGTTACTTTTTGATGATAGATTGATTAATGAATCTATTTAAATTTTATATGTTTAATATTTTTTAAATACTTCTTTTGTTATTCTACATTTATTTTCGGTATGCACTTAAGGCTAATAAGTAATTCAATCATTTTTTTAACTACTCCAAAGCCATCAATCTCACATTTTTTATATCAGTCATTCCATTAAGTTTTTTTAATAAAGCCCGCAAAGTTCCGTCAATAATTTGAAAAGTAATTTTCAAAAATAGTTGCTCATTATATTAGCTATAAAATTTTTATTACTTAATCAGTGGGACGATATTTTATGTTTTTTAAATACTCAAAATTTCAGCCTAGCTATAGCCATAGCATCACTTGTCTCTTTTCCTGTGTGTAATATTGTATTACGCAAACAATTG
This sequence comes from Drosophila navojoa, assembly GCF_001654015.2. Next base: position 597,380 of record NW_022045895.1, read on the forward strand.
TGCATAGAACATGTCTAGCGATATGAACGGCCTCTCTTTCCGTCTGCACACATACATATACACATGTGTGTGTGTGTGTGCGTCTATCATGGCTAAATAGCCAACATAAGTATAACATGTCTGTCTGTGCGGCTCGCTGGTTAGTTGGTACGCTTTGTTTATCGGTCTCTGCCCGTCCGCCCACACACACACACACACACGTAGGCTCACACATACACATATGAGCAGCTATGAATGCCAGACGCTTGCGCATGTGTTGCTCGATATCGCTTAAGTCGTCTGCTATCTAGTCTAGACGCTTACGCATTTATATACATACATAAATACATACATTCATTTATATATATAAATATACATATATATCATTTGTATTTATATACATACAGATATAGATTTGTTTCTACAGTTATGTATGCATGTTTACATTGAACGCACTGCGTTCGCCTCGTTGCTCTTTTTCATTGTTTCACAACATTGCTTGAGTATTTTTGCAGTATTTTTAGCATTGTGTATTTTTTGTTTTGTTATTTGTGGGAACTTTAGTTTTGAAAACATTTGCTAACGGTCAGTTTGTTTATATTCTGCTAGAGTGTTTGCTATTTATGTATATTTAGTTATTTATATATGTGTTTTTGGGCTAATTTTTAGACCAAAACAGATCTTTAGCAGCTGATTATACTACAATATAATTTTATTAAATATAATATAAATATAAATATAAATAAATATAATAGTAAATATAAATATAAATAATATAAATATAAATATAAATTAAAAAGCTTCTTACTTACTTGCATTTATTCTTTTCCCATTTTAGGCCACGTTCTGCTGATCGCCATTGGTGTCGCCGTGTGTTTGGTGTGTGGCAGCGTGCTGGTCACCGTGATTACACTGCGACGCAGCCACAACACAGCCACAGCAGCAGCAGCAGCAGCATTATCGGCAACAACAACGCGACGCGCAAGACATAAGCAACGGCGCAGCAGCTGCAACAACGATTGCGAACCTGGCAACGACTACTATAAAGCTGCGACGGGCAACGAGACTGCCTTTGCTCTGGCCCTACCACTGACAAGGACAACATCAGCAGCAGCAGCAGCAGCAGCAGCGGCCGCAGCAGCAGCAGCTCAAGCGGATACAACAACAGCAGCAGCAACCGCAACAACAACAACAACAACAACCGCAGCTACAACACCCATAGCAGCAACATTAGCAGCAACAGCAACAGCAACAGCAGCAGAAGCAACACTTTTGTCCACCAAGCCGGAACATTCTGTACCCGTAAGTAGAGTCAAGCATATTCTAATAAGACGGGGCAAGAGTGGGGCAGAGAGCGTGGCATGCAGCACAAATCGTGAAATGGGGCAAGAGACGTCGACGACACGTGTCAAAAAGTTTTGCCTGCGCCTTCGCTTTGCCTCGTTCATCCTTCTGCATTGCCTGTGCGCACAAAGCGAATGAAAATGTGAGGAAGAAGCAAACGAAAAACCCGCAGCACAGACAGTCGACCAACGACAAGTGCTTAGTGTTTGGCTGGGTGGCTAGGTGGTTGGGTGGCTGGGTGGCTGACAGAGTCCTTGAAGCAACAGCCCCACTCGGCGTGGAATCGTGCGTCGTGGTTACATAACAAAAACAGTCGGAAATTTGGTTTTGCCTGCTGCTTTTTGCCTTTTACATTACTTTCCATATACCCTGGAGAGAGCAAAACTGGTATAAAGGGTAGACTAGTTGGACCCAGGCAAGGCTGGATGAATATAAGTAAAGAGACCAAAGTGAATGCAGGGCATCTGGCTGTCGTAGACTCGTTCAACAACGCTCTCTTTGTACTTGTTAGCCATGTTATGCAATGTGGGCGACAAGAACGTGGAGCGTGCCCCGTGTCTGGCCCATTATTGTGCAAAGTATCTGCCGGATGCAAGGCACGTCTGCAGGGTAGTCGTATACATATACTATATATATATACATACATATATATATATATATATATATTGTGATTCTTTAACTTTGCGGCTTTAATTTTTTATCATTGGCCAAATTCGTTTTGTCATTTACGTTATGAGAGCAAATTGATTTGATTTACATTTTATATCAAATCGAAAAGTAAGACTACGCCAAATTGAAAGCCTTGCCAGATTTAACTTAAAGACTTTTGTTTTTTAGACTTTACATATGGCTAAACCTTGACAACAGAGCCGCCCGCACAATCTGTGCTGTAACGCTGCGGCAAAGACAAAAGCAGTGCCGACGGCTAAGCCGCAAAGCAGAGGCAATGCAATTAAGACAAATTGCAGACAAGTGTAGCCGACTAGCTAATACACTGTAAAATGTTAGGAATACTGGCATTTGTACAAACCAAAAACTGTGAAATCAGTTAGTTGTGGCTTTAAACTGTAAATGCAATTGGCCTGTGAATGGACTCTTAAACTGTGAAATCGATTGCAGGTGGCTCTTAAACTGTAAACTGTTGTCTACCTCATGCCAGACCGAGTGACTCTCTCTGCTTGAGGCATAGCCATTCGAGCTACATACAAATGTATGTACGTACCTGAAGCTTTCTAATTAGCGAGTGCTCAGTGTATATACTCTTCTCTTTTTGCACATTTTTATACAGAGCAGAAACAAAGACGAAGACTTTTTGACAAATTGTTGCTCGCTGCGCTGACAACTCGAAACATGTTTCATTATTTATTGCAAGCCCACATACATAGTGCAAACAGCATGGGAAAGCACTTACACACACACACACGCACACATAGGTATGTGCATATGCCCTATTGTGAATTTTGCTTTGTTTCAGCAGCGCCTTCATCACAATTTCTGCCTATCTGCTAAGCATCTCACACACACACACACACACACACATACGTTATGTGGTAGGTATGTGTGCATGCGTGACTTGGCATTTAGAACAGAGCCAGACCAAAAGAGAGAGAGAGAGAGAGGGAGAGATAGAGCTGGAAAGCGTTGCGTGGGCGTCATAAGTGGCGCTGCTGGCGGCGCTGCCAACGCAATAAGAAGCACAACAATTGCCGCTAATAACCCAAGGCGTCGACGCCACGTTTTAATCGAATTTTATTTCGCCGCCGTTAGCCAATGAATAATTCAATTTGATTATTAAATATGTGCGTCTCAGACAGACGATTTCATTATTACCGTTATATGTTGCACGCGCACACGCATATAAAAATAATTAGCTTTTAAAACACTTTTCACCAATTTACCCTAAAGCATTGTTTTCGGCAGCCATTATTCTCTTTTACCGTTTGATCGTTTCAGCTAAAGAACTAGTGGAGTTAAATAATGGAACCAGCTGTGTTTCGCAATTCCCGCATGTCATTATAGCGCGAAAAAAAATAGTTGTCTGCGGCAACCATTATTAGAATTTTAAATTCGCCCAAAGAACTAGTGGAACTAGCTGTTCCTTACGAACTAGACAATGCGAGACAAAGTGTTCACAAGCCAAATTATGCATAAATACATACATACATACATATCCATACATATGTACATGCCTTCATAGCTGCGTACTCATGTAATAACAATTCATAAATTTGCCCGCATATTTCTGCTTAATTTAAATGGCAACAAAGATTGCGAGTGAAAAATAAAAACGAAATTATTTGCTAGATTTGTCATTTGTCACGCTCACTTGAACACATCAATCGGCAGGTGTGGGCGGGGCCAGGCGGCTGCAGGCCCACAGAATAATGTGGGACATACAGAATTGTGTCAACGCAGCAGCGAAACGTTCAATATATGCACTCTTCATAAATGTGCAAGCACAGACATGCACAGACACACACACACACGCACGAATCCACGCGCATACACATTCGATCGGTACCGTTACGCGAACACATTTCTATTTTATATGAGCGGCGACATTTGATTTGACTTTTTCAAGAGAAATACGTGGGGTATGGCACGTGCCAAATAGATATAAATGCACTAAACATTGCACTGCACACACTATTAGATTAACACATGAAAAAAAATAAACGAATTCTTTAATTAACAAATTTTGTTAATTGTGTAGCAAGCGGCAGCTACTCCGATACATCACTGACTAATTTAGTTCTATTATCGACTATCGGATTTAAAATCCAATAAGATCATTGGCGTTGCCACTTGAGCTGCAAAAGGAAATCTGCACCATTTAAATTTTTCTAGTCTAACGTCTTTGGTGAACGTTTGACTGATTGGCATCCTTTTGGTAATCGATATTTGGCCGTAAGCAGGGTTGCATTTTATCAGTTTGCCTCGCAATTCGCTTCAAATCTAATTTGATTTTAGTTTGTTGTTTATTTTAAAAGTAATAATGTCTGCCCACCATAGTAAAGCTACAGCAACATGTGGCAAAAGCGACACCAGTCGTCGCAAGCAAAAGCCCATTTCTCTGAGCGCCTTTCATGCGCAGCTTGAAAAGGCAAAAATCAGAGCGCTTAAAATCAAAGCCAGCTCTAGTCCAGCAACAGCGCCACCACCAGCTCCAATATCAGTACTTACTGCTCCTCCCGCGCAGGCTGCTGTTCCATCTCCAAATGCAACCGTGAAGTCAAATAAGGAATCGAAACAGTGCTCAACGCAAGTGAAGAGCCTCCCTAATGGATACACTAAGATAGATAAGATGCCAATCGGCAATGGCACAACTAAGTCCAAGGCTGTAACTACTGATAGCCTTCGCGGCGCTCGTCGTGGTCAAGTCTATTGTTCCCAACGCGTCCGCTCCTGTCCACGTCTGCCGACGCCCACACGCGACGTACCCCACGAACTGAAAACTGTGGATCGCATGACATCCTCCGATTTCCGTCACGATTTCGCAGCGCATTTGGAAAATATGCGCACGTGGCAGAAGGATCAAGATCACATGCGTTTCTTCCAGCTGGCCATGCAAGAGAATCGTCATCTGTTTGCCGGAAAGACCATACTCAACCTCACGTGCGGCACAGGCACTTTGGCTTTGATGGCCGCACGGGCGGGTGCGAAAACTGTCTTTGCTGTGGATCATTCCCAAGTGACGGACTATGCGCGGCTCGTCGTACAAGCGAATAAGATGCAGCATATTGTGAAGGTTATGCATGGTAGAGTGGAAGATGTGAAGTTGCCGCAGCGTGTGGACGGCATTGTTTGCAACTGGATGGGGCAGTGTCTGCTGTACGAATCGGAGCTACTGCAGCTAATCGTTGCACGCGATCGTTGGCTTAAGCCTGATGGTTTCATCCTGCCCGATCTGGGTGCACTGTATCTGCTAGCTGGAGCAGAGCAGCTGCTGAAGAACGAGCGTTGCAACTGGTGGCTGGATGTCTACGGCTTCAATATGAATGCCATGCGACGCTATGCGTTGGCCGAACCCCGCTTTGTCCGGACGAAGGGCGAGCATTTGCTCACGTTGGCTCACAAAGTTTTGAGCTTGGACTTGCGTACGGCTGCTCGAGAGGATTTCCAGATCGATCGAGAGTTTCGGTTGAAAGTGCAAAAGGAGGGCTATTGCGAATGTTTTGTGCTCTACTTCGATGTGTCCTTCAGTCGCGCCCATTTGCCACTCAAGCTCAGCTGCAATCCCTGCTTGAAGACGCCTCTCAAATCGCTTTGGCATCAGACTCTGCTCTTTGTGGAGCAGCCGTTCATCATGCGCACAAGCTCTATATATACGGGCCATCTGACCTTTCGACCCTGGCCCAACTTGCAGCGCATGAAAATTGACATTGAGCTAGTTGGGAGCACGGCGGATGGCATGCAACGGAAGCCGCTGGTGCGCAAGAGTTGGCACCTGACGTCGCGCTTTCAGACTGTCGAGGAGGTGGCCCAGTGCCAGGACTTGCTCAACTAAAGTTAGACCATAATTGTCCATTGTATTCTATATTTATCGATTTGCATATTGTTTAATTGGTTTTCTCTCTTCTGTTGCAGATGCTGTCGGTACAGTCGGCCGGCTGCGCGGGAATGGAACGGCTTGGCGTTCCGACCCGCACATCATTGAGCACACCACCCGATGATAGGTAAGCTAAATGATTGACTGATGGCTTGAATGACTGGCTGACCAACTGTTGTAGTAATCACAATTGCCCAGATGCTAGGAAGTTGAAATGTTTAGAGATGCGGGTGAGAATATAAAAGAAAAGGGGTTTTTCATTATTGATTGATTTGACTGTGTGAGGTTTAATGGGATTATATAATAAGCTGACTGATTGATTGAGTGACAGAGCAAGGAAAGAATTGATTGACCAATTGATGATGTATGCATAGCTTTAAGAGATAGACAATGGAAATATATAAAAGACTCTAGCCATAACTTCGCTGGGTGATGACCAAAGATCGATGATTGCTTGACTGACTGACTGATATAGCCATGACTCAAAGACAGCCGTAAGGGCTTATAGCTAATTGAATTGCTTACAGTAATAATAATGAAATAAATTCCCTTAAGAACTGACTGACTGGCATAACTAGGACAGAGACCAATAAAATGAATTTGATATTCAATGAAGCTTATTAATGTTAAACCTTTACTTGATAGGGATCAATTTAGATGTAGAATGCGCGTTGATGCGCTCCAAGCACGTGAGCTGCTGGCCGTGCGTGGCGAGACTGTGATTCGTAGCAACAGCAGCAACATAGGCAACAGCAGCAGCAGCAGCAGCGGCAGCAACAATCAGCAACAGCAACAACTTCACAACAATAAGCAACAACATTCCCACCATCAGCAACAATTGCAACAGCAGAAGCAGCAACATGGCAGCAGCAGCAACAACAACAACAGCGGGCATAGTATTAACAGTTTTGTGGCACGCGGCGGCATTGAAGCGACAACCTTAAAGTATGGCAACACAGGCAGCAGCGGCAGCGGCAGTGGCAGCAGCAGCGGCAGCGGCAGCTATAAAAGCGAACAAAGCAACGCCTCGACATGCAGCTCGCTGAATAGTCACAGCGCCGATCATCATCAACATTACCAATATCAGCTGCAGCAACAGCAGACGCCGCGCTGTCCACATCATGTACCACTGCCGGACAGCGAGTACGGACAGGATCGTCATCTGCAGTTACGCAGCAGCTACCAGGTGAGGCACACGCCCTCAATTCGCCCATCCAGATCTCCAATTCATTGTCTTTTTCTCTCTTTGTTTTTGCTTTTTAGCAATCGGAAATTACGCGCTCGTACACAAAGCCGCCGCCCAACAAAACTGTACGCGATGTGCCTGAACATATATGCGCTGGCAACTCCAGCTACCGCCTGGCGACAGCCGCAGCAACGACTGCGGCAGCGGCTGGTTCGGCGGGAGCAGCAACAGCTGGCCATAGCTGCAGCAGCGCCAGCGGGACAGCGTCGCACGCTTATGCCTTGGCGGCAGCAGCCAGCGCAGCCACCAAATCGAAACCGAATGCCATCACAAAATTCTTCTCACGCATCAGTTCGCCCAAGTCGCCAACGTCGCTGGCGACTACCAGTTCGAGTGGTGCGATTGGTTCGGTGACAGCTAGTGCCACGCCCTTGGCCACTGGCTGCTCCTCATTAGCCTCGTCAGCGTCCATGTCTTCGTCCGCCTCCTCGTTGGCCTCGTCAGCGGGCATGCCCGCCTGTGTCTCGCCCTCCTCATCAGCTTCATCGCTGGCAGCGGCGCCACTGACATCGCTGCCCACACTAAAGAGCACCGCATGCAGCACTGGCGGTGCGACATTTAGTCTGGCACCGGATCAGGCAGCGCAGCAGCAGCAGCAGCAGCAGGATGAGACGACGCAATAATTCCAACCTTTAGCTTTTGATGGAGCCGTAGCTGATTGTTAAGAGGGAGAGAGAAATCTGTCCAAGAACTTCGCGCTGGCACGAAAAGACTGTTTATTAGTCAGAATTTAATTTGTAAACGATGAGAGGAGATACACTCACACCACACACCCACACACATACACATATACATACACATACACATACACCTATGCAGAGGGACAGACACAATTTAGTTTTGTACTCATTTCCATTGTCGCATGATAAAAATATTTATACATAAACAAATTGAGACAATTAATGCATATATATATGTATGTATAGCAACATTACGGTACATATTGTATTTTGTTAGTTTGAATATAACTATATAGTTTTTAACAAACACATCAAAAGAAATTCTAACTAAAACTCTAGCCCCACCCAAAAATCAATCAATCAATCACATATATATATATGCTATATATTATAAATATATATATATGTATATATTGTATTTGTTTGATGGAACACAATTCAAATTTTTAGTTCAATTCGAAATACATAAAATTATTTCAATTTGTATATATTTAAATTTAATAAGATAAAAAAGAAAAACAATTGAAGACAAATTTTAGTAAAAATTGGAATTTTGTTTAAAAAAATTTGGAATTAAATTTGAATATTAAACGTATTATGTGTTCAAGCAACGATTTCTTAAAAAATTATAATATATATATATAATTTTTATATGTGTATATATTGGTTTTCTTGGTCCGTCAGCAAGTGCAGGTGTAAATTTTTTTTCTTCTATTTAGTTTAGCCAAATAGCGCAAATAAAAATTGATAATAAATAAATAGACATACATAAGTTAAAGTTTAAATAATTATAATAATATATATCTAATATATATATAAATAAAAATATATATATGTTTGTACACAGCAATGTAAATTTTAAGCACAAATCTCAACAAAAATTGCAAAAAAAAAAAACACAAAAACAAAAAATTGCAGAAAATATAAAAGACCGTTTGAAAAGCAAAACAAAAAAACAAGCTATAAAATTTTCAATTTTTTTAAATATATAATATTAGGATTTGGCGTCGTTACTTCAAAAAATAAATAAATAAATACAAAATTATATTATTCCAAGATAAATATAATTATAAAAAAAGAGAAATGGAGCTGGAAGCTCGAAGATAAAACTGCTATAAAAAATATCCATAAATTGTATATAGTAGGATATACCTATATATGTATAACTATATATTTTTTTGCCTTTGGTCCTAGACGAACAAAACGTGTGCATGTGTATAGGTCGAGAGCATAGAGGGAGAGAGAGAAAGAGAGAACGAGAGCGAGCGAGTTCGAGTTCTTACGTATTACCCATAAATATATTTCAACTTAACTAGATGCAGTAGCAGCAATTCCAATCAAAGCACTCAAACAACCAGTGGCATTATCTATCTATATATTATGTGTGTATATATAATCTATATACAAATGCAATATATATAAATGATAAATTAGTTTTGATGAAGCCCGATTAACTCGTATATAAATATATATTTATTGAATGGTTTCAATACTTACGATCCATTAAAGCATACAAAAATTTAGATAAAAACCAGCCCATAGATAATTACGATATATATTATATCCATATATATAATACTAACTAAACAGTTAAGCAAAGTCCTACGAGCCATTTAAGTAGCACTCGATGCCATTGACTGATATTTTATATAATGTGTATAAAGATATATAATATTTAGCAGGGTAGAATTCAATTTAATTAACTTAAGCGAATCAAAAGAAAACTCTTTAAAAAGCAAAAAGAAGAAGAAACACAATCCCCCACAAAAAAAAAAGTTGAATTTCGATTGAAAAAAAGTCAAAGAGTAGCCGAAAAAATTCGAAGTTCAACTAAATACTAGCGAAATTTTTAAAATGGGCATTCTAAAACAAATAAAACGATGAAAACCCAAACACGAGGAAGAAGAAAATGCATACATAGCATATAAAAAGTGAAATACATAATACTATATTAAAATTATTACTCATTATTGTTGTTGTCTCATGAATATAACATTGAAATCTAACAAAAAAACAAAAACAAAAGTCGTATCTCAACAGCGGGTGCCACAGTGCAGGGCACTTGGCTGGGAACACTTTGAATTATATTTTTTATAGCAACTGCTAAAGGAAATTTTATATAAATGAGCTAAGCAGTGTTTGCCATAATAAAAAGCAGTTCAAGTTGACTGAAAAGTTATAGTATAAAGCAGTGATGCTATAATTTGAGTGAGCATATGCAGAAGTATATAAATCAGACAGAGAGCAAGCAGGTTTTACCTTAAGTAAACAGAATGAGTGAGTAATCAGGTTCAGCCACGAAACCTTAACATTCAACATAGGGTATTGCTTTAATATAAATAGAAGCCTCCATTCTAGATTATTACATACTCGGAATAGTCAATATCATTTATGATTTCTTGAGTTCAAATTGAAAACAGTCGCTACGCTTTGCAATGCACTGCTTCGAAAAGCAGTTGAACACCGATTAACACTAGTAGAAAAGTGAATGGAGCCCAGCACTGCTTTCGCTATTTAAGCAGTTCCAGCAAAACATCTGCTTCAGCAGTGTCCATTAAACATAAAAAAGCAAGCAGTTGCCCGCTATATTTGAAATTTGCTAGCAAGAGATAAGATAAGAGATAACAGAATCTTAAACTCAAGTGATAATTGCGTTTAATCTATTTATATGAACGGTATTTGAACAGCTTTTAACTCCATCTAATCCGATTGGAATTTTGAACTTACTGCAGAGCCGTGTGACGATCGCATCGCAACTGATAAGCAAATTTATTTCATAGTATTTCCGCTTGCTTTAGCAACTAGTGCCAACTCATTGGGCACTCAATATAGCTTAAGTGTAGCGACACGCAAAATTGGTATTAGACCGTCCGACATGAAAACCTCACGTAGTTCTTATCGATTAAATTTCCCCCTCTTTTACCACTAATAAACACATAAAAATAATTAAAACATTTAGCGCTAGTCATTCGTCTGGCTGTGGTTCGAGGAACAGCAACGTGCCTGTCCCCGACTGCAGACGCACACACACATACACACATACCAGAAAAACCCATTTGGCAATTGGAGAGCGACAACGCTTTTTATCTCCGGCGACAGATAGCGATTCCCAAAGATGTCACAGATCTATCAGAAATCGGAGGTCGCAGAACGCAACGGCAAGAACGGGCAGCCCGTGTGGATCATCTACAAAGGCAACGTCTACGATGTGACATCATTTGTGGAGAGGCATCCAGGCGGCGATGAGCTCATACTCGAGGTGGCGGGCAAGGATGCAACGAAGGCGTTCAACAGTGCCGGACACTCCTCGGATGCAGTGCAGCAGCTCAAAGAGTTCAAAATCGGTGAAGTGGCCATCGATGCACAGCCCAAGCCGCAATCGGGACAAAAATCAGCCGGACTCCAACAGCAGCAGCCGCTGCCGGAGCCAAAGCCGGCGGAAAAGTCCTCGAATAGTTTCCTCTGCTGCTGCTAGGTTTCAGAGCTTCACAGCTGCCATTAGGTATTCGTTTTTGTTTTAATTGTTAACATAGTTCAGGTCGTTTTAGTGTATTATTACTGTAGATAACTAGAGCTCAACCAGTCATTAACTAATATAAGATCAACTCTCTACTTTGCGTAGCGCAAATGTAAATAAACTTTCCATTAAGGTTGCCTTTTCTATCCGTTTCCTTTGCACTAATTATTCGACTAAGGGCGCCTGCTCCTGCAGCACCTGGCAGGCGGCGTCGTACAGCTCCAGGGAGAAGCTGGACAGATTGTGATTGGTGTGATTGCGTAGATAGTGATAGAAGCGACTCGAGCGTCGCTCCAAGCCGGCGCGCTGCTTCTCGCTGCGGCAAATGGAACGCATGGCGGGCTCATAGTCCAGGGAGCGGGCGCAGCTGGAGCGCAACTGGAAGCTGCCCAGCTGATCCGAGAGATTGAAGCTGGAAGGGTGAGGCAGAATGCATTCAATTAGATAATCTCTCTCTCTCTCTCTCTCTCTCTCTCTACTCTCATTTTATCTACTCACCGCTGCTCTGGCTTATCGAACAAGTTGTAGGCATAGTTTTTGGCGGCCAGACAAGTGCCGACGGCTCGTTCGACTAGCTCGTGCGCCAGCTGCTCCGAGAGATGCGGCTGCAGTCGATCGTTACGCTCCTCGAGCGTCGCATCCAGCAGCGTTGCCGTCGACAGTTGCTCGTAGAAGGAGGCCAGTGTTTGCAGCGGCTCCTGGGCCTCGCTCTTGTTGAGCCACGCCTTCTTTGGTGAACACGATTTGCGCTTGCCCACGCGCCGCGCCACCGGCGTCGAGGGCGACTGCAGCTGGGTGGAGTGACGCAGCAGCTCGCCGAGATTGAGGCGCAGCAGGCGGAAGTCAACGGGAAAGGGTATCAAGTGCTGCACATTCTGAGCGCTGGTGTAGAACTCGAAGAGACGTTGATGTATCTGGACGCCGGGCAAAGTGGCCAAGCGGGGTGATCTGCTGGGTGAACCGGACGGAGGAGCAGCAAGTGCCACTTGCTCCCGTTTGGCATCGCCTCCGCTCTGTATGAAGAACTGCAGCTCCATCAGAGTCTTGCGCAGATTCTGATTGTTGAACAAATAGAGGGATATCAGCTCATCCAGTTCGATCGGGCAGTTCTCCATGAGCGCCAGCACGGCGAGGAAGCGCGAGATATTCAGGGCGTTCGGTGCCTGGAACTTGATCGTATTCTGCTGCATCAGGCGCTGCAGGTGCGCGCAGTTCGGATCGCTGGCCACGATGATGACGGGACGCTTCGAGCTGGCGGCGAGTGTGTAAATGGCATCCGTGAAGCCAGCATCGATGTTATCGAAAACAATGTCCGCATCCTCGATCAGTATCAGAGACTTTCGCACATCGTCGTCGCCCTGGTTGCGTCTCGCCTTCAGCCCATTCTGCTGCAGCTTCTGGAGCAGCTGCTGCGTGGGCGCGGCGCCCGCTTTCGCCTCCTTGCGTATCTGATGCGACTGCGTCGCCTCCTGCAGCTCCTGTATGAGCTTCTTGCCCGTGCGTCGCATGCCCGCATTTATCTCCAGCACATTAAAGTTCATGTCGTTCGCCAGAGCGAAGACCGCATTCGTCTTCCCGCTCGAGCAGGGCCCGAGCAGCACCATTGTGTTGCAGCTGCCGCTCATCGAGCTGGAGTCGTGATCGTTGGAGCTGTCGTCGAGCGTTTGTGAGTTCCGATTGCTGGCGCTGGCGCCGCTCCAGTTGGCCAGAAAGTCACGCAGCTCCTGCACGGGCGTCAGATTCACGAGGACCTGCTCGAACAGCAGCGGTTTATACTTCTCGGTGAAGAGGAGCTCGCCGTTGGGAGCCAGGGCGGGTGGATGGAAATCCTCCTCCTTGCCCATGTCCTGCTGTTGGACGGAACGTCGCGTGCGTCGTGTCATCACAAAGGATTCACCCATCGGCTGCGTGTCCTGCGCCGCATCAATAGCACTGAAATGCCTATACTTCTCACGCATTTGATTGTAGCACTTGAAGGTGGGAAAACGATCGAAGATGCTCTTCCAGTTCTTGACCATGGCCCGTTTATTGTCCAACTGTGGCAAGGGCGTCCAGCTGCAGGGAGCTCTCTTCCTACTCGCCACAAAATCGGAGGCAGTGCAGCTGGTTATGCTGCCTGGGCGTGTTTTGCGAGCTATCGTTGCAGCGCCCTCTTCCTGCTGCTCCTCCGCTCGCAAAGGCAACCGCTTGCTCGCTTGCTTCACTTCCAGTCGCTCGCTGCCCACATGGGCTATGCTCGGGAACAGCTCGTAGCTGTCCTCGTAGTATTGCTCGTAGCTACGTTGCCGTTGCTGCTCCTGCTTCAGCTTCTCTGGCACGCCGGAGTGCAGAAACTCCTGACGTGCGCGCAACGCCGTGGGATCGGGACTCGGCTTGGGCACCTGCCGCATGAAGAGCGGCGCCAATTTCTTTGGCGTCACAGCCGGATTGCTGTTGTCCAGATCTATGATTTCTATGGAATCATTTTCCTCCACCGCAGGCGATGGCTTAACGGCCTTAGTCGGACTCACCTCCAGGTCGTAGTCGTAGCGTGCCTTGGCCGCACACGAGCGTCTCGGGCGGCCGGAAGGAGTTGTTGTCGCCGAGGTTTCCTCAACATTGACTATGAGATTTGAGCTGGATTTGCTGGCGCGTGGCCGGCGCTTGGGCGTCTCTATTGTCTCCTCGATCAACTTGATTTCCGGTTTTTCTTTTTCTCTTTCCGCAGAGTTCTGTGGCGAGTCCACTTTGGTAAAGTAGCCCAACAGGCTGTCGCGCTTCTTGGTGGGCGATGACAGCTTCGATAGAAACTGCAGCGTTTCGGGATCGGCACTAACGGGCAGAGCTGTCTCCACATCTGCGCTGAGCCGCCGCGTGCGTGGACGTCCGCGCATTCTTTTAGTTGGAGCCGAAGTTGCTTGTGTCTGCGTTTGCGTGCTCTCCTTCTGCACCTCCTGGATGTTGATTGTCTCCTTCGTCTCCTGACCGCTGCTCGTCTGCTTACGCACCCGCGGTAGCTCCCGACTGCCGCTGTTGGATTGCTTTCGTTCGCTCAGCTCGTTGGGTTGAGTCAACATTTTCTTTAACCTGCAATTGATTTGGATGGATCATGGATTGTTTTTTATTAAGATTCTGGGTTCGTCTTACCGCTTGGCCCGCTGCTCCATTTTCTGCTCAATGTAGTCGCCACGTGCCTCGTCCGCCAATCGCCGCTTGGCGCCGCCTTTGCGGTCGTTCCACTCTTGCAGCATTTGCTTGCGTTTGGTATGAGGCGTGACTATGGGCTCCACGGCTTCGGCCAGCTCCTGGCCATTGGCATTGGTGCCCATAGAGCGATTTCGTGCATTCATCATCAGTTCGAATACATTTGTGGTTTTGGCTGGGGTTTTGCTCGCCGGCTCAGCCTTCATGATCGACGATTGCGGCGTTGTGCTCTTGACCGGGCTGCTATTCGATTTACGCTTCGCTTGACTCAAGCCATTCTCCCGCGCCGTTTTCTCTCGCAGCACGTGGCGGCCATTCGGCGTTGTTGTTGTTGTTGTTGCCGCGGCCGCGGGCACTGCGGCAGCATTTGTGGCTTCAACTGCTGTCGCTTGCTCGGCTAGCAGGGCAGCACGTCGTTTTTCTTCGCGCTTTCGCTTGTGTTTCTCACGATGCTTTTGCTTCACGGTATTCAAAACTTCCTCCATGTTTTGTAAGATTAATTTGGATTTGGCGCTGGGCGGTGCTCTCAATATGAAAGGCGATGTGGGCGGCTGTTCCAGTACATTTTTAGTGGGCGTGGTATAATTGGCTGCCTCTTCAGCTGTTGTGGTAGTAGTAGTTGGTGTGGTTGTTGTTGTTGTTGTTTGCTCACTTGTAAGACAATTTACATCAGTCATTGTTGTCTCTTGTCTCTTGATTTACATTCGTACATAGTTTAAGCTCTGTATGTGTGTCAGTGTAGTAGTGTCTATGTGTGTTTGTGTATGTATGTATATATGTTTAATTTGCTAGCAATTCAAGTATACAAAGCCAAACTTATAAAATTTGCAACAAACAACGGAGTAAAGCAAGCTACATACATAAATAAACAATAAATTGTGTACCTTGGATTTGGCCTTTTTTTTCTTACTACTTGCACACGCACACATACAATTGCCAACACACGCACAATACCAAAATGCACACCCTCACGCTAGCACATAACCACTCTGATAATCCTTTTTTCTATCGTGCATTCTTTAACATTCCGAAAAAATGCAGGAAATGAAATTTCTGCGAAAAAATGCAGGAGGTGATTGATACGAGAAAAATGGCGCGAAGGTTTTACAACACTATTGATACATAATTCGGTTGCGATATTATTTATCGATAGATAAAGCATGTGTTTAGTTTTGCGATAGTGCGGCAAAATATCGCAAGTTTTCATTTATATTCCAGCACTAGGTTGATGGGACTGCGCCAATACAGAAATCAAATGACGTCACAAATATAAAGCCAGCATAGTTTTAAGCATCTTTTGTTGTTTTATATTTAAGGGTCATTTGTTAAACTTCATTTAGATCATATTAATGTGTATATGGCTCAACAATTGAAATTAAGTTAGGTAAAATTTGGCTCCCAAGGTCATATACAAATTTGTGACGTTATGCGCAAAGAGAGGAAAACACGCTCTGCGCCTCATTGAATCGAATGTGGGTTTTTGTTGTCATAGCATGTGAAATACGCTGCCAAGATATAAACAAAAAAACAAGTATTTTTTATTTAACAAACCCGTTTTGGTGTGCAGCAACAATAACTGTTTTTAAACATGTCAAAAACGTCGAGCGTAGGGAGCTTAGAAAGTGCTGTAACGGATCCACTGCAACCATCGACATGCAGAATGCAACATCAACAGCAGCAACAACTTGATACCGAATCTGACTATCCGACTGCGATTGAGCTATTACGCCAACGTTCGCAACGTCTGGCCACGCGGCTGCAGCAAACGCAAAAGGAATTTGCAACCAAATTGCCAAATACCTCGGACTATCCCCTGATTGAGCAAAAAGCCAATCAATTTATGCGCAATTATGTCTCACAGTCGCAAACGCAATTGCCGCAGCAGCGCTCAATGCCAACGCTCAATGTCGCCGCTGCAACAGGAACTGCCACGGCGAATCATGTGCAACAACAGCAGCATCAGCAACAGCAACAGCAGCATCAGCAAAATCATTTGACTCATATGCCGTTGCCTATGTCTGGCTATCCCTATCCCATGCCTTCCTACGGTATGCCCATGCATAGTCTTACCGCTGCAGCAGCAACAGCAACAACAACAGCTGCAGCCATGCCGCCAACGCATCAACAACAACAACAGCAGCAGCAGCAGCAGCAACAACAACAGGAGCAAAAGAGGAAGCGCAAATCTCGCCAAGTGCTCAACGGCGAGGTAGATGCTCTAAAGGAGCTTGTGCTAAGACTCGCCTGCCTGAGCCCCGATATCAAGGCGCACGCCCAGCAGTTCATAACCCAAAATGAGGTGCTCGCCCAGCTGGATTGGCTGAATTTTTCAGATGGTCAGCCACTGAACAGAGCAAACAACTATATGACAGCTAATCTCATGCGCCTGTCGGGAGCACCCATCGCGCGTCGCATCGATGGTGGCATGGACATGCATCGTCAACAACAGATGCAACACCAGTTGCAACTGCAACAGCAGCAGCAGCGATCAACTGCCCGATTGCCTGCAAATCAAGTACATCCTATGAATCAAATGCGTTTCGGTGAGGTGCTGCGCTCACGACGTGACTCAGATCTATCTACCACGAGCAGCAGCAGCACAGCTGCAACACCTCAGCAGCAGCAGTATCAGCAGCAACAACAACAGTCGGATAATTCTGGCGCTCAATCGCCGCGCAAGCGCAATCGCAACCGCAAGAAGCGCACTGATAAGAATACGCCTCGATCTCTGCAGACCGAACTGGAAGCTATGCGATCGTACATCAATAAGATCGTGCAACAGTATGTGGGCAGCGAGCAGCAGTTGCCGCAGGAGCTGGTCTTCAAGGGTGACTATGGTGACTTGGAGACGCATGCTCGACGCCTGGTGGCAGCTGGCTATGGTCGCATCGTCGAGGAGGAGATCCGTGTGAATCGGAAGAATAATCGCCAGGCATTCATCACCATGTCGACGGATCGCGAGACACTTGAGCGTGATGGCATCGTCCTATTGCCCGTGGCCAGGCGGTATGCCTTCGAGGGAGATACAGTGCGTGCCTTTGTCCTGAATGTGGGCGCCGCAGTGAGCAAGACAACGGATGCGTCATCGGGCGCCATTATAGGTGGCAAGGGATCGCTATCATTGGGTAAATATATAGCATTCGGAAAGCAGCTAACGTTCTCTCACTCACGCTCTCCCTCTCCCTTCGCAGCTGAGGACGAAGAGTTATCGGATGAGACCGAATCGCAGGACTCGGACGATGACAGTGTGACAGTCATTGCCTCGGATAATTGTCCCAAAGCCTTTGTCATTGCCATTGTTAAGCAAACGGAGTTACGTCAGATCGTCGGCAACATTTCCTTCACCAATCCCACCAAGCTCTGCGACGACGAGCTCTTTTACAAATTCCGACCCTTTGATTTACGCATGCCCATGGTCTATATACCACAGGCCAGCTGTGCTGCTCATTTGGGTGGCAAGCAGATAGACGAGGTGTGCGGCTTGCTCTACCTGGCGCACATACTGGAGACGGACTCGAATGGCCATTGCATTGCGGAGCTGGTGCAGCCGCTGGGACGTGTTGGTGATCTGGATAGCGAACTGAAGGCCATTCTCTTCCATAACAGTTTGCGAGACATTGTGCCGTATGAGGAGCGCTTCAATAAGATGTACGCCGACGCAGCGCCTGCCGTAACAGCTGATGATCTAGTAAATCGCCGTGATATGCGCAAGAGTTGCGTCTTCACCATTGACCCGTTGACTGCCAGGGATTTGGATGATGCCCTCTCCATAGAGAAGATCAGCGAGAATGAATTTGAGGTTGGTGTGCACATCTCCGACGTCTCCCATTATCTGCAAGAGAACAGTGAGCTAGACAACATTGTCAAGGAACGCTCCACTTCGATCTACTTAGCTAACGAGGTGATTCACATGCTGCCAAAGACGCTGTGCTTCCGTTGCTCTCTGTTGCCAGGGGAGGATAAATACTCGTTCTCTGTGTTCTGGCGCATGGATGGCCAGGGCAAGCAGCTGGGCAAGCCAGCCTTTACGCGATCCATCATTAACTCATGTTCACAGTTTGCGTACGAGCATGCCCAGAAGATAATCGATTATCCTAGTGAACCCTTCACCGAGGACGATTTTCCCAACATCCTCAACGGCTTTACCGTCAACGATATAGTCCAGAGAGTTACCTGGCTGCATGGCATTGCCTCCAATATGCGTACCAAACGCTTCGACAATGGCGCCCTCACCATCAACAATGCCAAGGTGCGGTTTACTCTGGATCCTCTGGAAGGCGAACCCATTGGCTTCGAGATAGAGCAACAGAGGGAAGCGAATCACATGATCGAGGAGTTCATGCTGCTGGCCAATCAGGCGGTGGCCAAATTCATCCACGATGCGTTTCCCAAAATTGCGGTGCTGCGCAATCATCCTCCTCCTCTGACCAAGTCCCTGAGATCGCTGCGTGAGAAGCTTCAAGCCCACGGCTTAGATCTGGACTACAGCTCCTCGAAGGCATTGCAGGCGAGCATGCAAAAAATCTGCCAGGAGGCTGCCGATCCGGTGGCTATGTCGGCGTGTCTAAGCCAGCTGTTAATGAAGCCCATGGCGCGTGCCACGTAAGTTGACCGATAGCAGAATTTTATACCCTGTAAAGTTTTGAAAGCATTTGTAGAGCATGAGAGGCAATATAAATTTGATCGCATAAATCTATAGGTATATTATTACAGGATATTAATCATGTTTCTTTTTTTTTTCACAGCTATATATGCAGCGATGGCAAAACGGAACCGTCCGATCTATGGCATTACGCCCTCTCCATACCCATCTACACCCACTTTACGAGTCCAATTCGACGCTATCCGGATGTTATGGTGCATCGGTAAGTACCTTTCTGGTTTTTATTTTCTCATAGAGGGATGTTTAATGTTTGAATTGCCATATTACATTATATTCGAAATTTGCTAGTTTTGACACTCTGAACATAATTCACCTTACAATAGCAAAAGCTCACCTTTTAAACTGCTAAAATAATGTCAAATTATTTTTGCATTTCACTGACTCAACAACTTAAAAAACTATTTTCAGTGTTGACAGTTATAATGAGAATCGCTAATATCGGCTATCATTTAAATGTCTATCGATATTTGTGAACCACATTCCTATTTTTAAATACTCCTTTTCGTGATTTTGCAGCCTGCTTGCCGCCGGTTTGAATTACTGTACCGCACCGGAACGCACTCCAGAAGAACTGCATCATTTGACAAAGATTGCAAATGACCGCAAATATAATGCCAAGCAAGCGGGCGATGATTCTAGCAATTTGTTCTTCAAGCGGTACGTGAGCAACCGACAGGTGGTTTATATGCGTGCCGTGGTCATGGAGATCTTTCAGCATATGATGAATGTGGTTACTCTCGAATCGGGCCATGTCATTAGTATTAACTACAAAATGCAGCGAGTGCTCATTGATACGCATAATGCACCAAACTTTATTCTGGTTGCTGAGAGGAATCTGAAGCAGCCGCCATATAAACTGCAATTTCTCTCTGTGGTACCCATTCGACTGATTATATGGGACGGCAAGTTAACGGGATTTCTACTCACTCACGATCAACGTCAAAAGGGACCCAACATGGAGCATCCATCCTCTCGCAAAGACAAAAAACAGCAGCAACAACAACAGCCAGCCAGGAATAACAACAAATTGATTAAAAATGTCCACATTAGAAATGTTCAACAACAAGCTCAGGAGCAGCAGCGCCTGCGTCGACAGCAACAGCAACAGCGAATGCTCGCCTTGCAGAAGAACAGTTCGTAGATACTTATACCAGCAAAGGACGACCGATTGGAAGACAGCGGGCAAGAAACAAAAAAAAAAAAAAAAGGATTGCACACGTGCAGCTTTTTCTATTTACTTTTTAAGTCATAGCTTTTTGAACTTCAATTCCAAAACACAGCGGCTCGAACATAAACTACTCGAAACTTGTGAATTATCGATTATTAACCTAATTGCAACTCTAATGAAGATGTGCAACTTCAAAGAAATGCAAAAAAAAAGTTTTTTTGGTCTAAACATATTGAAATTTTGAAAACATATTTCCAACTCAGTCAAAATTTTCAGTTGTTAAAAAGAGAACCCATTACAAAAAAAATAACAAGAAAACTTCCCGCTCTTGAACCGAACCCAGGACCCAGGCTGTTAACCCAACACATTTTGGTATACGGATCCCAGTGTAATTGGCCAGTTGTTTATTTGTTGCACACTGTTGCGTGTTATTTGAAACACGAGAGGCTCGATGGTATGAGTAAATATATGGAGACATCTTGCGGAAACTAAGTCTAGTTATGCTCGCAAATAAATAGTTCAAATTTATTTTAATCAGTTAACAGCTAACCCAGGCCGTTTCCCAAAAATATACTTAGTTTGTATGTAATTATAAAGAGAGCAACAACAAATTTATTCAAAATTACCACTGTAACGAATTTGTTTCATAAAATTTTTTATATTATAGAAATAAAATTAAAATATCTTGAAGCGATGAATCGATACTTAGTCGAAACACATGCGCACACGATATATCGATAGTATGTAACAGTCCAATAGAGAGCGTAACAGCGCACAGTTTGGGCAATATTGCCAACAGTTTGAGGCGCATTGCTTAAATTCTGTCGTTCGGTAAGGTTCATACGTCCATTAATTTTATTTATATGTGAAAAAGAAAGCAAGTTGAAGTAAAAACAGCAATATCTGCTATTGCTCGTTGAGTGCATGAAGTGCATACATCTGCTAAATAATTAAAAGCAATAATAATTAAACAGCCGTTGTCGACCAATTGCGTGCTTCACTGTTACGGCAAAAGGAAAGCGCAAATGAAAAAATATATACACACAGCCAGAGGCAGCAGTAGCAGCAGCAGCACCACAGCGTAGCATCGCAACAAGGCAGTGTCAAAGGCGACGCATGCTCGAGGGGCGCTGCTGTCCTAAAATCGCGCGTAATTTATTTAAAAACATTCCCGATTGGCGTTCAGCGAAAGGGCATATTAATTATAAAAATGCAAGAAAAGAAAATAGAAGTGCAGACAGCAGGCAAAATAACTGTAGTATGAAAGCAGGGGAAGGGAGCGGAATTCATCGACCAGCCGAGAAATCAACAGTGCTGTGGAAAAAAGTGAGCGGCACAACTAGCGCTGAACAACACTGGCCGCATATATGGTCGTCCCACTCCCGCCCATGCGGGAGGCAACTCGTTTTTGTTTGTGGGCCTAGTTTATTGGCCATCTGTTTTGATTTTCTCTTCTTGAAATTAAGCGCGCGAAAGGGGTGCGCGTGTACTTTCTTTCTCTCCCAAAACGCAAGTGTGTGGGTGCTCTCTCAAAAATGTAACAGTGTGTGTGCATCGCAATTTACGCCGCGCGCGCTTTTGATAATTGATAAGCAGCCGTGTTTGTTTGTGTATCTCAAACAAATTGACAATAACAACACACGCTCATACATGCACACGCACACACACACACACAGGCACACATGTTGCACACGCGTTTATATTTTTGCCGCCATTGAGTTAGAGTACATGTGTTCTGTTCATGACATACCCTGGCCGTATGGTATATAAATTTGATGAGGAGCTGTGTGGCATTTAAAATACATAAATATAAATTTAAATATATATAGTCAAAATATCAATATATCAGTTGACTGCATGTCAGAAAAAGACTCTTGATTTAAATTGTATTTAAATGAATTTATTACTAATTTTCTTGCACAGAGTTTGTGAAGCGAATTTATAATTAAGCAACAGGGAACGACCAGAAAGCAAACACAACCGCGCCCTGGAATTGTTTTTAATTTAATCTTGAAGACAACCAAGTTTCTAAGACATAAAGCATACATAAATGGTTTCTACTTTCATTGGCCTATTGGGTAAGCCAGCCATACAACCAAGAAGAATCAATGGATTTACTTATCTATTAATATATTTGCATTTTAGACATACAATCATGGTGGGAGATACCGTGTATTTCGCATTTCTGTTCATTGTTTAGTTCCGCCTTCGATTTGCCAGACATTGATATTGAGGTGAGTGTTGCATATATGGAATCGCTATTGGAATATAACTTAACTATGGTGCTCTCTATTTCGCTTGCAGGACCTCGAATCGGCGCTGCTCTCCGATGGTACCAGCGATGAGGATCAAGTTGCCTTAGTGCCCGAATTAATTGTACGCCTTTTAACCGGCTGCGATGCGCTACAGTCGGTAGCCAATGAGATTACACATAGCAATTATCAAATGTTTTTGCGCCGATTTCTGCGCCAACAGTGTCGCCTGCATCAGACAGAGAATCACTTTGATACGGACATAGATTTTCAATCGCTGCCCGTTCGCAAGCGCCTACAAATTCTACACGATTTATGTCACTTTCGCCTGGACTCTGTCGATGTGCAGGTCATACTCAGTAATCTAGAGGCGGACAGTTTGCGCGTTGAGCCGCTCGGCTACGACGCGAAAAATTCGGGATATTGGTATTTCTACGGTACGCGACTCTATCGCGAGGATAAGCCAACAGCCAACACAGCTTCCGGTTCTGGCAAAGGATCGACAGCAGCAGCAGCTGGAGGATCCATTGGCTCCAGTGGAAATACAGCTTTGGGCAGCAGCAGCACTGTCTGGCAGGTGATTTGCTTCACCGAAGAGGACTGGCAAAATTTGGCGGCCAAATTCAAGACCTCAACGAATGGTAAAGAACGTGAACTCTTCCAAATACTGGATGAGAACTTTCTGCCCAAGCTGCCACAGCTGTTTCGCGAACGTGAACGTTTGAGACGCAGAAAGTAAGTGTTTTATAGATGAAGAAACGAGTATTATTTGCTTTGATTGATTTAGGATCAACCTAGCTTTAGCCAATAAGAAAAGTGAAGCGACTAACTGTACTCTCATTATCGAAATTTGTATACATTCAGTAATGAAGTTTATCATTCTCATTCGATTACAGACTGCTGCAAGTGCGCAATTCGAGTCGCATACGTAATCTAGCCGAGTTGAAGGCGCGCCAGGAAGAGGAGTTGAAGGCGCGCCAAGAGGAGGAGCGTAAGCGTGAGCGGGAGCGGGAGCGAGAACGTGAACGTGAACGTCGCGAACGACAATATTCAGCAAGTTTGGCACCGCCAGCGGTGCAGCAACGCTCACGCAGACGGTTAGCACGTCCAGTATTATAAACAGAGCAACAAGCGGACAGCATATATCACAATCATAAACAACCACACAACAACAACAACAAAAACACAACACAGACAACAACAATAACAAACAGCCAGAACTATCAAGCACACGCACATCCAAGCATATTTAGTTTCAAAAGCCGCTGTTTAAGTTTGATTATTGAAATTGTTTTTGTTTTCATTTCGATTTGATTTACTTGAAAGACAACAAACAAGTTGCTTAAAGAATTGTCATTGAAACTTAATTTAACTTAAAAAAAAAAAAAGATAGAAAAACCAAACACATTCTCATCGACGCTTAACAACAGGCCGCCGGCGAGAGAGAGACTGAGAGAAACTGAGAGACACTGAGAGCAACTGGACCAAATAATCGAGCGACACGCACTTAATTTGAGTTTTGTCCATAATTTGAAAAGAATTGGTTGGATTTCGTTTTCAAAAGCAAACAAAAAAAATCAGAAAAAAAACTTAAAAAAAACAAAACACTAAGAACAATTATGTAAGCATGCTTTTTTTACTATTCCTATATTTGATATATTGCAAATTATTATATTTTGTTTATACTTTTCATAATTTAAGTTTTACATTTGTTGTGGCACCTCATTCCATTAAGCTTTCATCGAACAGGGCCTCCATCTGCAGCAATGTTATCTACGCAGCAAATAATCACAGACTTTTCCATAGTATATATATAACATAACAGTAAAAATCGTTTTGCAAATTAACGAAGCTACAGTGAATGCCTTAAAAGAGATCAAAAATTTCCATTTCCATTGAAAAGTTTTTATTTTTTAATTTTTGTAATACTTAATGTAAACTTAAAAATTCTTCTTTGTGTGCATTCACTGTATCTGAATTTCATTTTCTTGTAAATGCTTAATCAACTTGTTCAGCCAAGTAACTAGTCATCATATATCAGGGCAATAATATTAATACTCATTTAATTTTAGTCTTAAGCGATTTCTACTGTAAAATAGTTAAATGCCTTTTTATATCCTCTGAATTGTCAGCAATATTTACTCATGATTTCCTTCTCTCTCTCTCTCACTTTGCTCTTTTCGCTTCAGTTCTCAGTCGACGTCAACAGCTAGTGGTATTTCAACTTACGCAAGCTCCCTCAGACGTACAACAACAACTAATTCGAGCGAATTTCTGTGCCACAGGGAAACCTTTTGTTTGTCGCCCGAAGAGGATGACCAGAACGACGACGAGGAGTCGACACAAGAGCAGCAGCCGCAGCCACAGCAGCAACAGCAAACACAACAACAGCAACAGCAGCAGCATCAACAACTAGCGCTAGAGCAACAGCAACAACTCGAGCAGCAGCAACAACAGCCGCAACTTGAAGATCAACAACAGCTCGAGCCGCATCAGCATTTGGGCTCTGTAAAGGCAGTTGGCGATAAGTTTCGTACGCCGCCACCGCCGCCGCGAGAGAAATCGCAATCGCCAGCGAAATTCAAGAACAAGGGCCATCATCATCATCATCATCATCACCACCACCACAAGAAGAAGAAGTCAGGCAAGAAGCAAAAGAAACGCTCTCGCGAGCGTCGCGATCGTGACAGAGATCGTGGTGAACGGGATCAACAGCATTATCATCATCATCGGCGGCGACACAAGCATGCGTCTGAGACAGACGACGACGACACTAACAACAACAACCACAGCAACAACAACAATAGCAATAGCAACAACAGCAATAGCAACAGCAACAGCAGCAGCAGCAACAACCCAACAACAGGTGGACGGAACCACAAGCGACGCCATAGTCGCCAGCATCAACACCAGCAGCTGCAACCACAACATCAGCTGTCGCCCGAGAGTCCAGAGACTCCTTCATTGAGTCCGGAGGATAAGGAGAACTTTTGCCGACAGCTGCAATTGCTGGATACAAACTCGGCGGCCATAGCGGTCGCCACAAGCATCGCGAATCTAAGCCTGCCCTCGCCCGTCGCGCATGACAGCGAGGAGCAGCAGCCCCAGCAGCCAGAGCCAACACAGCCTGCACCGCCGCCAGTGCCAGCTGTCAAGCGGGAGGAGCAGATGGCGCCAGCGGCCAATGTCAAGTTGCCCGGCCGGCAAACAAACAACTCACTCAGCTCCCTAACGGGCAACATATTTATTCCAACGGGCACACAACAGCAGCAACAACATAGCAGCAGCATCAGTAACAACAACAACTCCACCTCTTCCTCTGGCGAGACGACGGCACGCTCCAAGAAACAAAAGGCCGCTGCTGGCGCCAGCTCTGGCAGCTCCTCCAAAGCGGAACGTAAATCGGAGGCGCCATCGAAAAGCAAAAAGTCAACAGCAACGGGAACGCCATCGTCGGCCGCCTCCACTGCCTCCTCGTCCAGCAAGGCAGAACGCATTAGCAACGCCTACTCTGACAAGAGTGCCGATGAGTAAGTACTCAATTAACTCTAAAACTAAGCAAACAAAGCCCCCAACAGCACACACTCACGAACACTTACGCATACGTACTTTCTATATGAGTGGATCTCTAAGATCTACTACTAATCTATGTAAAATGTATTTGTAAAAGGCTTATAGAGACTGTTTATCTATGATTTATAGCAAAGCAAAGTCTTATATACTGAAAGTAGCTCAGAGCTTAGATATTTTAGTTGTCTTTTAAATGCTTTTGCAGATATGTATGTATAACCTATACGAACTCGACTCTCTATAAAGTTAAACTGGTAAGATTTGATATGTGAGCTAAGTTGTCATGTAGGAAGCAAATACAAGAAAATTTGTTTGATCAAATTGTAAATAGCTATGGTTGCTAAAGGAAATTACTCTTAAAAAGAGTTTTAATTAAAAAAAAAAACCTTAGAGACTTCTAAATTACTTAAAGTAAATATATATAATGATCAATATTGGACAGACCTATTATTAAATGGAGCATATATATCTGCAAGGGTATTTCATATTTTAAAATTAAGATCCCACGCCCTACTGTAACTCCCTCAAGTAGTGTTGCTTCTATGTTTCTTTGATTGCATGTCCTTAACTCTTGCACTTATCTCAACTAACCAACACATCATATTTCATCAAATTGTATATAATATATCGATTGAATTAACATTCTATTACCCATTTGTATTGTAAACTTTTGTACCTACCACCAAAAAACAACCAACAACAACATTTTGACTGTTCATCATAACCGTAACAAAAAATGTAGCCATGTAAATAGTACCAACCGTAGCAACAGCAGCTTTAACAACAACAACAACAACCACCACCACCATAAGCACGCGTCGCACCACAATCACAACAACAACAACAATCACAACCACTCAACGTCGGAGGCAGCAAATGCAAATGCAGCAAAAATAACAACAACGCCGCACGGAGCCCAAACATCATCACACAACACCACCAATCACACGCACCACACCAACTCCACCCACCATTCACATAGTCATATTAACAGTAATAAACATAAATCTCATTCCTCGACATCAAACACCACACAACAACCACACATAACAAATGTAACCAGACCCATAACCCATCATCTAACAAATCACACCAACACCACCTCTACTACAACAACAACAACAACCACTTCATCAGCGAAAGCAAACAACAATTCAACGTACAACTCCTCAAATCATGCGAATATTCTTAGCTTTACCGAAACGGAGGAGGTGCTACAAATCGGAATGCATAAGGTGCTTGTCTATGTGAAAAATCATCGGGATGCATGGCCCTTCATGGATCCCGTTGAAGAGGATATCGCGCCGCGATATTACTCAATTATCAGAAGGTAACGTATACAAAAATATCAAGTACATCCTAGCTATCTTACATTAATTCACTTCTTTCGTAGACCCATGGACCTGCTCAAAATGGAGGATAAACTGGACAGTGGGAAGTATCACAAGTTCAGCGAATTTCGCAACGATTTTCGCTTGATTGTCAACAACTGTAGACTGTACAATGGTCACAACAATGGTATGCCATATCTCAATTAAATATCTGGATAAGAATTATGTAAATAATCTCTCATTTCACAGAGTACACGGAAATGGTCAACAATCTGCAGGATGCCTTTGATAAGGCGACCAAGAAATATTTCGATAATCTCTCCGAAGACGACGATGATGATCCGAATTTAAGTTATCCCGCCGCTGATTCCAAAATGAATGTATTCCGCGAGAAGTACTTCAGCAAGAAAGCGAAAGGTGACGACGGTAAGGAATCCTCAGCGAACTCGACGTCGAGTAAACGTATACAGGACACAAGTGCGGAGGAGGAGGAGCACAGTGAAACGGAGGAGCCTGCCGCGGAGCTGACAACACACGCGCAAAAACGTAAACGCAAGGAGAAGGATAAACGGCGTAAGAAAAAAACCAAAACAAAACCCGAAAGAGACATGGGTCACAATGAAGATGCGGAGACGGATGAGGAGGACTTGCAGCCGGAGCCGCCACCACCGCCGCCTGTGATCAAGAAGAGCAAAAGTAACAAAGTACTTAAGGAAAAAGACAAAGACAAAGACAAAGACAAGGATAAGGACAGGGAAAAGGACACAGAGCTGGCCACGTCGAGCAAACGTGGACGCAAAGCCAAAGGCAGCAAGTCCTCGCAGTCAACGTCGGCCACCAGTTCCTCGAAGCCCACTACCAAAACACAAAAGACCAAAAAGGCGAGTAAAAAGTCAACGCCCGAAACGGAAACCGAGTCGGAAGCTAGCAATCCACCACCCACTGAACCCGAGTCGAGCGACGATGAAGAATTGGCTCTGGCCAAAGTGAAATCGCTGGTGAAGCCGACAGCGCGCACGATAGCCGCGCAAAAGAAGAAAATGGTGCCCGCCGAGTCGAAGGTGAAGACACCAACGCCTGTGAAGCGTCAGCCAAAGAGCAAGAAGGGAGGACGAGGTCGTGGCAAAGGCGAGCGGGAGCTGGACGACCTGGACGACGACAGTCCACTGTTTGATAAGAAGCAATTGCCACCAACAGCTGCTGCAGCGCTGGCAGAATCTGCTGCAGAGCTGGAGGAGGACGATGACGAACGCGACAACGACGACAATGCGGATGCAGACGATGATGATGACGACGATGACGACGTCTCACGATCGCGCAGCATGTCGCCCTTCAAGGTGGATCTGCACAAGAAATACTCAAAGAGCGCGCTCAACGATGATCTCTCCGAGCTGCTGACAACAGTGAAAAAGGTGACCAGTGTGGAGACCTCCAAGCTGAGCGCACGTCACGAGGTCGACAAGTCCGATCAGGACTCGGAATCCGATTTCATGTCCCTAGCCAGCAACAGTAGCTCCGATGAGCGACGACGTCGACCCTCGCCAGTGGCCACAAAGCGCGGCAAGAAGTCAGAGGTGAAAAAGGAGAAAGAGAAAGAGAAAGAGAAGGACAAGAAAAGCACGCAACACAAGGAAAAGGACAAGGATAAGCATAAGGATAAGGACAAGTCGCGCAGTGCCAAGCACAAGAAGAGCTCAGCAGAGGCGGCGGCTGCAGCAGCCGCAGCTGCCGAGCAAGCGGAACTGGAGATGCTGCTGCCCTTCATGGACAAATACGATGTGATCAAGTATCGACGCAGTCGCGCAGCTCAAAGCAATTCCAGTGCATCCAATTCTCTAGCGCCCTCCGAGGACTCCAAATCGACGAGTATCAAAAGCAATTCCAACTCCAAGAAGAAGCGTGAAAATACAACAGAGCCGCCAGCGGAGCATAAACGTGGTCGTAAAAGCAAAGAACCAAAGCATGCCAAGGAGTCCAGCGGCAGCGTAGAGAAGTCGATCAAGCTGGAAAAGCCTGACAAGGAGAAGGAGAAAGAGAAGGAAGAGAAGCCCGTGGAGAAACAGCCCAAGAAAGCAGAGACACCAAAAAGCATTGAAAAGCCACTGCTGCGGGATTTGACGCCGCCACCACCGGCGCAGCCCAAAACGTCAACGCCTCCGTTGCCAGCCGTTAAAACAGAGTCGGCTGGCAAGGATGCAGTCAAGTCGGCTAGCAGCAATAGTGCCAGCAATGCCAAGACTAAAGATTCCAGCACCAAAGCCAGCAGCAAAAAGCGAGCGGACAAGCAAATGCCGCCGCCGCCGAAGCCAGCGGAAAAATCCGCTGAAAAGGGCAATAAGAAGATGACGGGCAAACGAGCAGCTGCTGCGGCTCAGAAAGCCACGGCCAACAGCAATGCGAATCTGGAGGCGCTGGATGTGGAGACGGAGCAAACGCTAAAGGACATCAATCGTTGGCTGGAGCACACGCCGCGCTTCTCGGAGTTTAGCTCGGCGAGCAATTCGCCGTCGCGCTACAATCTGCTGGATGACTTCGACTCTAGCATTGGCACCAAGCTGGATGCGGCTGACTTCAGGCGACCCGTTGCCCTGGCTGCGCCCAAGGCGGAGCTGGTGCCCACCAAGCTGGCCGAAGCGCTCAACGAGCTGGTCAGCGAAACCGCGCCCAAGCAAAGCATTAAAACCGAATCCGATGTGCTTCCCACGGCGAGCAGCGTGAGCAGCAGCTGCGGCACACCGCCGCATTCAATGCACTCGGGCAACTCCATTGGCAGCACCTCAGCCACAGCTGCCAGCTCTACCTCGGCGTCTTCCAATAACTCCTCAGCCGCAGCGCCGCAAACGGCAGCAGCCGCATCCGTTCCACCCACAACCGGACCAGCAGCAGGCGCAGCAGCTGCAGCAACAGCATCGCCTGCGCCTTTGAAGCCCGCCAAGGAGCCGAGCAGCACGCAGCTGCTTCTGAATCCGCCACCGCCGCCGCACATCAAGCAACAGATGGCCAAGGAGGCGAAACGCAAATCGCTCAAGGAGAAGCAAGCGGCTACGGCGCAGGCTCAGCAGGCCAAGGCCAAGGCGAATGTGATGCGGACCATTGAGAGACTGCAGCCGGGCAAGGCCAAGGGAAACCTCATACAGAACGTGGCCAAGACGGAGGAGCTGGAAACGCTGCTCAGTCCTGTTGTTAACAAGACAAAAGATGCGAAAAATGCGCTTACCACGGAGAGCAGCGATGGAGCACCAAAGCTTAGCCTAGGCACGGTGATCACGACCCAAGACTTTGCGCTGGGGAGAACTCTCGAGGAGCTGGCAACCAAGAAAGAGCACGAACAGTCGCCCAAGGAGAACAGCGGCATCGGCAGTCCGGAGGAATCAGCATCAGCTACAACGCCCACCAAGGAGCCGCCCAAGCCGTTCGAGGCGCTGCTCGAGCTGAGCAAAGTCAGCGAATTGGCATCCAAAGCCGCCTCAGCCGAGGCCAAGGAGAAACCCAACTTAAGTGCATGGCTCAAGGCCTTCGGCGGTCCGAAGGTCAACAAGAAATCCAGCGAGGATGAGAAGCAGCAAACGTCATTGTCGCTCACGCAGGATGACGCCCGGGTGGCGCCACCGGCTCACTCGCCAGCTGCTGGCGATGCGACCAACAACTTCTCGCTGCCTGTTGTGATGCGACAGCGCAAGCCCAGCACGGGCAGCACCAATTCGGAGCGCAGCTCCTTCAGTCAGGACCCGGACTCGCCGCGCATAGCCATCGATGAGCGTTATGGCTCCTATGCGGCTGGCTCGTATACATCGCCCATTTGCGCCTCACCCATTGGTGCCTCGCCCATCATGGTGTCACCGAAGCCGAATGATGACATGGGTAAGCCCGCATCTCCATACACCCTCAACGGAGCCATCAAGGTGGGCTTCTATCAGGACA
>NW_022045895.1:633782-665594 GCF_001654015.2 Drosophila navojoa
AAATTTTTAAATTTTATAAAACCTACAAAATATGATATGAATAGTTGATAAATATTAAAAGAGAAATGAAAAAGAAAAAAAAGAAAGAAAAAATGGGTACCTAGAGCATAAAGAGCAGCAACAAATAACATATTTAAAGAACCACAAGCTAAATATTATATTATTAGCAATTCTATATGTAAATATATATGCATCTACTCACATGCATATATATATAGAAGCTACAGCGTGCCGCATGCACAGAATATACAATATATATACATACGAATATATATATATGTATATAAATATGTAGCTATATATATATATATAATAAAAGAAACAAATTAAATAACAATAAAGAATTATATTGCATATTGTACAAAGCCGTTTGCATTAAATTACTAGTACAGCGTGTGCACTGGTGTATAAGACTCCGAGGTTGGTTAGAAAAGTTTTGTATACTAGAAGAGTACCTACCTATACGTAGAACTAGATACTAGATAATTGTGCTATATATAGTAGGCAGTATCTAACCTTGCTATGTCCGTATTATTGTTCAATCCAAACCGATTTTATGCACAAATCTCGTCCTATTGGACATTGATGTGTCTTCAATCCATCCATCGACATCTACACTCCAATGCACACCACTCAGTAAATTGCACTTGAGTGGTGCACAGCATAATAACAGCCAAGTTAAATTAACAGTAAAACATAGTTTTTAATTAATATTACTGCATGGCTATTTGTGTATCTATTTAAATGTTATCAATGGACTCAATAGGGCATTCAACAAGTACTTGATGCCTCGCATCAGATCCTGCATGCGTGCATCCACCGGCGAAGCGACTAGCATGCGCTGTATGCTCATGCTGCCCAGATCCGGGGATTTGCAGTCCAAGCACTCGATGGCTTTCAGATTCACTTGGGGCGGCGCACTGGAACCAAGAACAAACTGCTCGCGCACATTGTTGGCCAGCAGGCGCGAGTTGTGGAGAGTGCCATAGAATGAGATCCGATCGCCGCGATGCAGTCGCTGCGTGAAATTGCCAAAGTCATGATGGGCACGCAGCACCACGTCCGATGTGGAAATGGCACGTCCCAGCAGACTGCTCGATGTCACCTGAACGACCAGCTCGTACTCGTAGCGATTCCAACGCTCCAGCGTGCAGTGGCCACTCTGCGCACTAAGCATCTTGATCACGCGCTGCCACTCCATACAGTCCTTCTCGTGCTGGGGATTGCATTCGAAATGCTGGGCAATGTTGTCGCCATGCACACAGCGCAACAACTGCCCCAACCAGGTGGGCAGGTAATTGCCAATCACATCCTCCAGTATGTTGAAGACGCGACTGATTTGAACTTGCGACACTTTACCCTCCCAAGCCACAGGCAAGCCATTGAGATGGGAGCAGCGTAGTTGAGCTTTTATTTTGTTCGGCTGATCGTGCACCGGCTGGGCGCAGAGCTCATAGAAGCGCTCCCATTGCAGTGAATCGGAGAGTGAGTGCATGCCCACAGTTGGGCTAGAGAGCACATTGGGTATGGCATTGAACCGAGGAGTATCCTTAAAACTGGACGTCATGTAGGGGAATACCAGCACACATGCGGTAGTTAGTCCCACCAGTAGCTGAAAACGGGAGTAGTTTAATTATAGAGTATTTAAAATATTGGAGTATTAACTCACCTGCAACATGGTGATGTACTTCTGTGTGGAGCGATTAACAGCCATAACGCAGGAGAGCAGCACCACCATGATACAGGCAATGGCCGTGGTGCCCCAGCGTAGATGCTCGCTTGTCAGGCCCAAGCTATCGATGGCAACGAAGACTGGTATCAGCAGAGCCACAATTCCAAACAGCGGCAGGAACAGAACGATGCCAGCCAGGCCGAGAGCTGCTCGCATTGCGCCAAACACCGTCGCGCTCTGAGACGTTACAATGCAAACCTGCAGCCAGCTAAGGGTAACGCAGTGTGGGATTAGGTAAGTGTAGATTCCATGCCAGCTAGAGCGTTTGGCCAGCAGGACAAGTAGGATTGGTATCAGTAGGTAGAGAGCTGTGCGGCAATTGAGGCAGAACTCAATGCCATTGCCAATGACAAACGAGGAGAAGGTGGGTACTCGAAGATCAAGAAAGCGCCAGTGGGTCGAAACAACTTCGTCCAATTCGTACGGATACTTGGCAAGCACGTTGACGGCAAACGAAACGATAACCAGCCAATCCGGTAGCAGCTGCGATGAGGCGTACATAAAGACGCCTAGCGTGATGAATGTGCTAGCTCCCGAGATGATGGTCAGCTCGGAGTGGGGCAGCCAGGCGTCGGCGACCAGCGGATAGACAATTAAGTTACAAATGAAAGCAAAAAAGAAATACAGATACGGTTTCATATTGTTGCGCAGAAAGCGCTGCTCCGAGATC
Source organism: Drosophila navojoa (assembly GCF_001654015.2). The sequence goes on from NW_022045895.1 coordinate 636,185, forward strand.
TCGGCCTCGATGTTGTGATCGCCGTAGCTTAGAAATAGGCCAGACCAGATGCGGAAGTCCACAAATTGTTGTTTGGTCTTGAGCATGCGACACGTCGACCAGAGCATCACGCCCAGACTTAAATAGTAGCTAATCATCGGCAGCATATGCCGTTCACTATCCTGTACGCTGCTCCACCAGGTCAACAGCACGAGCACGCTGCAACGTACACTCAGAGGTAGCATGGCGGGCAACGCGACGACCAGGTTGATGAATCGATGGTAGAGTAGCGTGAAGAAAATCAATGGATGAAAGATCATGCGATAGAAACAGGGCACATGATCCAAGCTCTGTGGGTGCGGCACGGACAATGTCAATGTCTCGTTGACGCTGGGCATGCGGCCGGCGGAATAGTTTGAAGCAGCAGATACCAAATGGTCCTCGGTAATGAAGCGACGCCGCTCGACATTTGTACGGCCTATGGTTGTGGCATCTTCTAAAGGCTCGCGCTCGCACTCGCTGGTCTCCTCGTCTGTGTTGGACGAGGAAGCGTCATTGGTGCCGCGGCGTCGTCGTTTCCGCTGTAGATTATAGATGCGTCGCATTTTACGCTCCAGCTGTCTGGGCGTAATGTGCTCGTTGCCATTGGACAGGCAGGCGAAGAGCTCGCGAGCAGCTTTCCTTGCGGCGCGCTCTCCCGCCGTCATGGCCAGGCAGCGACGCACCTCTTCAGCATTTTCAGCCGTAATGCCATTGCCAGCATTGTAGCATTTGCGCAGCAGACACACTGCATCTTCATGGCCTTGCTGTGCGGCACTAACCAGCCAGTGCACCGCTCTTTGGCTCTCCTGGCCATTGGCCATGTTGGGCTCTGCAATAAAGGAGTGGCAATAGCGTTCAGCAGTGCTGCATGCTGCATACCTATGGCATCCTCCAGCAGTTTGCGTCCCAGATCATATTGCACCTGTGGACAGCCCTCCTCTGCAATGTGTTCCTTGAGTTTGTTTAGTGAAGCACGATCTAAGCGCAAATATGAGAGATTCACTTTTCATATACGAAATTGTTGCATTTTGGGTCTGGATTGCCAGGAAATACCTTCGAGATTCCAACGCCTTCGTTTGCTGACACCTGTAGGCGCATTTTGGGTCCAGGTGGCCATCGCAGAGAAGTCTACTGCGAATTTTTTACGATTCTCTATGTAATTACGGATTGTGAGTCGCACCAAGCCATTTGGAGTATGCTCATTGGAACGACTAAGAAATGAACTATCCCAGTGGTTCATTCTTATTCGTTTGAAATATTTATCGTTCACGTTGCGGGAAGCCGAGAGTACACCGGCAAAATGATTTTACAGTTTAGAAACGGTAAAATTATCGTTTTCAATTACACAGCTGAATATATTATGTAGTTTATAAAATATATTTAATTCAAAGTTGCCAATATCTCACATTGTTTACAAAAAACAAGTGACGGCTCGATAGCTGTTCGATAGCTATGAAGCTATCGCTCTCTGTTCGATATGAGAAAACGTCAGCTGTATTTCAGCTGTGGTATTTTTTGTGGCGGGCTTATTCAAAAATGTTTTTGCCTTTACTTAGTATTTTTAAGTATGTAAGCAAGATTTTTATTTATTTAAAATGTGTTTTGGGTTGAGAGCGTTTAGTTCTTATTTTCAGTTTTAAAAGTACATAATTCTAATTGATTTATAATATTATATTTTAATATTTGTTGTAGTATATTTAGTAGGTCAGCCAAAGACAACGCAAGGCATAATTAATATATATAATAATCATAATAATAATGCAATTTATTATATCATAAACCACCCTCGGTTGTACATATTTGTTATTATTTTACATACATAGATACAGAAATATATTATTTATAGCTACCCTCCGTCACAATTGAGCCTCTCCAATTATTTAACAATTTTGCAGCGCACGCGTTCATTTGCATACAATTGCAACGACTGACTACCACCACCTTGATCATATTGGCGGCCAGCTAATACCTTTGCACTCTTGTGCCCCGCGATGCCGTTCGAGCACACCTAGCACTCCTCTTGCCTGCCCGCCGCCCCTTGACAACAGAATGAAGCTCGTGGCAGATCTTTTGGTCGCCAAGAGGCAATGCAACAAGGTCAATTGGCCTTTGCCATTTGTTATATTTAAACGGTTTTCATTAACATTGCAGATACACCAGCTAGCCGTACTAACTATATATAAATTATGACATAGTTGCCGCTACTATTACTATTCCTATTACTATATAGTATGCATAGTTAGCACATGTGAGTCGTTGTAGTTGAGAAACGAAAGACATAGGCAACGAACGCGATGATAATTCACATGGGGGAAGTGCATAGTATCTGGTAATGCATAGTGAACGGGGTTACGAGAGTTCAGCTCTATTGAATAAGCATACGTGTTGAAAGAATATATAGAAGGTGTTTTTGGCATTCCACGTTGACCGAAGGTAATTAAAGGGGCTTATTATATACCCCATATACGAGAGACACAAAGGAAAAGCTTAGCTAAAATATGCGTATCAATATCTAATTTGTGGGCTTAAAGACTGTTAAAGGTATGTGAACTATCTGATCTGGATAAATGCATCTGTAGCAGTTGTCGGTAAACACAATCTGCTTGATGAATTGATTGGGATAGATATAACCTGTTCACTTAATGCTTCCTGTCGTTTCTCCTCTTTAAGCTGAATAGTCTCACACAAAAGGGATTATTTTAAAATCCTATTTCAGATTTGTCATACGCACATTATGTATTATTTTTTTATGTAAATCCTGCTGCTAATTGCCTGTGATTTCAATTTAAAAGTTAATTAAAATGTGGAATACCCATAATTTGTAACGCTTTTCAAGCCAAAAACAGCCAATTGGATATGCTTCATATAGATTATTATATATAATTTTTATAAAGCGTACTCATTGAAAAAAAGTGAAAGGGTATATCAGAATTTACAAAATTTTAATCAAAGAGGTATAAGAAATAAGCTCTAGATTAAAGATTTTATATAGCATAACTCCCATACAATTTATACTCGATTTGATAGCTTCTCAGGTGTTCATAGCACATAGAAAATTGTTAACATATTTCTCATATATTTTACTTAACAGTTACTCACCCACGATCCGTAGTATTCCTTAGTCTTTTCCATTTGTCTCTCACTCCCAATTCTGAACGCTATTTACGCCTATGAATCATGTGTAATCCACATTAAGGAGACTTGATTGACGCACTGCTCCATATTGATTAATGATCCAAACGCCAGTCAAAAACTACGCTCACAGTAGTTGTTGTTGCTCGCATTTCATCCGGTTGAAAGGTTGAACAGGTATGTGTTTAAAAATATATCAATTATTGTGCATGTTAATTAGTTTATTCACCGCCCATTTGTTCGAACATTATCACGAACACAGCACAACACAAAATATATATAAATACTACCAAAAAAGAAACAAAACTGCCGGTTCTCAACAAAAAATGCAGCCAAACGAGCTGCAAGGGGTTACGATAATATATATATTTTACAAAATACTAAATACAAGTTAATAATAAATAAAAATAAAATATATTATAGATGTGTACTGAGTATTTAGCCGGCTATTACGTAACACTGAAATTGGATTTGAAGTGAGAATTTCAAAAATGCTAATTGACGCTAATAAATGCCGCTTTTAGCTACAGATTCATATTGTAACCTGAAGCAGTGCAGCACAATGGGCGTGGCATTCGAAGGGTGGGCGCACGACAGTCATGCAGCAGGAAAATTTTCACGCGACTCGTGAAAAGCATTTGAGAATAGCCTTCCGGCAATCGTGCTGCATATACAAGTATATATGTATATCTAGATGTATATACATATATATAAAAAAAAATTATATACATGATGTGCTGCATATATTTTATAGATATGTAATTAGATATAGTTGTGTATTCATTAACTATATGAAACTATTGTGCGTGACCAAAAAGGTCACACAATCTATGTATATTTATTTGCGCTTTGAGTTTACATTATGCTCATAGCAAATGTATAATAGAAAAATGAATTTTAATTTTTTGCTCATTGAGAGAAAGTTTTTCATTGCAAGATTATAAATTCCAGGGTGATAAATCTAATTAGTAATTAATAAATAAAATGCGAAACAGGTGTTTTTGCTAGCTTTTTTTTTTCTTAATTTAAAGATTTGATGTACACAATCCCAAGTTGAATTTATAATATCTCTGTCATAGCTCTTCCTTCGACTTGAAAATCATTTTGTATTGTTTTAAAATGTAATGATTTTTCTAGATTTAAAAAATGTAAACAAATGTTGCAAAAATTATAAAATATAATAGATAAAAACAAATCCCGCTAGGAATATTATCATCTATCGAATCTATCTATCTATCTATCTATCTATCTTTCTTTTCAATACATTTTCCTTATATCTGTATCTCGATGCTTACTTAGCATACTTTGTAAATTAATCCATATACGTTTCACAACGTTCAATTATCTCAACAAGAGATCCTCCTACTTCATAATGATATATGAGCAGTTCTAATTATATCTGCTACTTGATACATGAGCCGCTGCACAAGCCATTTATTATATCATATCCAACTGCCAGCTGAAGAGCTTAGCGCATCAGGCATGTTGCATAGACCTGAAGAGCATCTAATAGTTGCATAAAACCATTTCGTTTCTGCTGCTCTCGAGCTCAGTGATGACTTAATTATTGTATAACATCTGTAATAGTCGCATTAGGTTTGACTTTTATAAATTCGTGTGCAGTTAGAGCAAGCGGCATAAATCATGAGAATTATTGGCGCATGATACAGCAACGAGTTTTCCAGTTGTTGTTGTTATTACTGTTGTTGCACCTGATCAGAACGAACAATCGCAGGCTTTTACTTTCTAAATTGTTTATTGCCCGTTTTACATACATACATTAACGCATGTATTATTTGCGAGGCTGTTCTTACAAGAATTGGCCGTCGACTTCCGTTTGTGATTCAGATAATACGATTTATGTATATCAGCCAGTTAATACAAATAAATTGAATTAAAGCGCGCTTAAAAATAGCTTGCGCTTTTTTCTTTTATCTGCTTGTTTCTTGTCTCCTTCTCGCCTTTTTTTGTTTTTGTGCACCAGCAGCAGCTGCGTCGCCGCTCTTAGGCCCTGCTGCGGGGCTTTGAACTCTGCTTGAAGCAACTGTTTTTTTTTTTTTGCAAATATTCGACCTTATTGGTTGAGGATTGTAGTTGTGCGGGTGTGGTTGAACTTGGTTCGATTGATTGAGCGGCGATCTGAGCATCAAGATTATTTAATCTATTGTTTGCCCAGGTGCCCGCTGCTAACACTAATGCCCTGTCATCAGCTGCCTGAGGTGGGGGAAAAAGCGGAATACAAAGTATAACTAAAGTAGTTTCACTCGCTAACGTCTTTTGCGCATATGATTAATGTAGTTCCTGTTGCCGCTGCTGCTGCTGCTGCGGCTGTTGCTACTGCTGCTAGCCACTTCGACGTTACGTGTTCATATTATCGTTTGTTGATTGTAAGAACTGTCACGTAGACCCGTCAATAAATTTACATGACAAACTCAGACGCTTGAAATGAAATCGTTTCCAGAAGAGAAACAGAAATCAAAAAGGCTTAGGCCACAAACCTGACTTTGAAGAGGTTTATTTTTGAATAATTTATGATAGAATGCTCGTATACTGGAATGGCCAGACTTGAAAGAATTTTAGTTAAGCTTATGAAATTTGATCTATATAGAAAAATAAATTTTATACTAAGGACCAGAATTTTATTTTAAAGATAAATATTCTCAATCGAAAAATGTCATTGATCTTGAATGTATTTTTCAAACAAATTTCATTAAGTTGAAAACAAAAAATTCTAATTTTTAATAAATATTCCAGCCATAAATTGCGCAAATCAAAACGTAAAAAAAAAAAAAACAAATGACTTAGGCGACAAACTTGATTTTTATACAATTTGTGTATATAGTATACGGATTATTTATATACGTAAACAAATACAAATACTATGCATGTCAGCTTTGGGCTTATATTATTTGATATATTTTCGGTTAGATCCAGATTGAATTGCTATGAAATTTCTTTAACTTCATTTGATTCACATGGAAACATTGAGTAGAATTATAGCTAAATCACGCTATTAAGTATGACACACATACGTAAAGAACCTGTTATTATGAAACAATTTATCTAAGTAAAAAGTTGACTACAAAAAAATAACAAAAGACTTAGGCGACAAACTTGATCGTGTTGAAGATGAGTTTATTTAAATATAAATATATAATATTTACTATTTTATTTACTAATTGGTATATTATATATAAATATATACTATTTTCCTATATATTTGAAAGGATTACCCAGGATATAGTATTACGTCTACGTGCTGGCTTATGGTAAAGCTGCTTCAAAAGTTAGTTCCTTTTAGAAAGGTTCCTCAAACTCTAAAAATATATATCTTAATCTATAATCTCACATCCATATATGCATATACATATATAGCATATACATAAATCAAGTTTGTGTTTTGTTTTTCTATATTGAGAGATTGATGTATATGCATTGCTTGCATATGGGTATGCGTAACAAGTCAATACAGTTAGGGGCAGAGACGACGTGTCTAACCGCCGTCTAATTAGCTATACGATATTTACGCCTAGTCAATATGTTGGCAGCTGGCACTATCTAATGAAATTGTTAGCTCACTTTATGAGCAGCTGTGCCATAAAATTGTAATTTATTTTAATTTGCACAGTAGCAATCGGTCTTTATATATGTATATAAACTTATATATATATATTTAATATAATATATATACTAAGTATATTTAACTGTTTAGCGGCCTGACTCTTAGAAAGTGCAAATACTTTTGACCTTCGCTCGCTTCCAGCGCATACCTCGATTAGAGGAGCTATCGGCGGAGGCAGAGGCGGCGGAGGAGGAGCAGGTCTTGTAATCACGCAATAGTATTCTACACAAATATATATTTTCAGAATCGATTTACGAAAAGATTTGATTTCGGTTTTTCATACAGAGCCAATGACGATCGCCTTGACAGCGGCTAAGACAACAAGAAGTTGACAGTTGAACAATTTACATAATATTATTTACCGTGCGCGGCTTATCAAAACTCCGATCACAAATCAAAAAACAACTGGGCGTTAAGTGGAGTGTTCTAAATACGTGCTAGATAAACTATGCAAAAAAAAAAAAAATGTATACATATATATTTGGTGGAAACCTGTTCAACGGCTTCCAAAAGAAAAAAATGTGTACAAAAATATTCTCAAACCAAAAAAAAGGCTTTAGCTTAAATAAAGTTATAAATATTAGTTAATATATTATTTAATTCATCTGGCTGCCTGTCCGTCAATAAACTCATTGTGTATTATTATTATCATTGTTACTATTGCGCGCGGTACGTTTCCTAGGAAATATTTGGCACAAGCTTATGCAAATCATAATGAAATTACCCATAAAGCAGCCCCCAAGACGACGCCCAGTCAGACAGATGGTTCTTCGCATGTTTTATTTAGTTTTGTGTTTTTATATACATACATACATACATATATGCATGTATATTGTTTCTTTCAGCTCATTCAACCGCAGCATTTCCGATATGACACAAAAAGAAAAAAAAATAACATAATAACAAATACAAATTAACACTTGGCGGAGAACAGCAACAGCAACAAGAAGAACAATATTTAGAACGTTCAGCGGCGAAAAAAATCCCCATGTAAGTGGGAAAAATTTATTTCGAAAGTATCTCGATTTGAGGCACTGGCCATGACTCAGCTCGCTGCAGGCTGCGTTTGCTGGCGCTCCGAATCTGCTACTGGTTCTGTTTCTTCTGCTGCTGCTGCTGCCGCTCTGTTGACGTCTATGCGTAATTGGGGAAGACCCGCCGAAAGACCATTGACTTATGCTGCGTGTGTCTCTGGCTCTGCCTCTGCAACTGCCTCTGTCATCTCTCTGTCACTCTGCCTCTGCTGTCACCTGCAGCAAATGCATTTGCCTATGCATCACATCAATCTCTGCTGTTACTTCTGTTGCCTCTCCTGCCGTCTCTCTGACGTCTAAGCGTCGTCGGGGAAGACCAGCAGAAGACCATTGAGGCCATGCTGCCTCTGCAGCTACGTCTGCTCTGCAGCCGCCTCTGCTACAAGCTCTGCTGCTGCCTCTGGCGCCTAATCTCTGCCGACGTCTATGCGTATTTGGGGGGAGCACCAACAGAAAACACATTTACATACGCTGCTCTGCTGTCTTTCTTGCTGCTGCTGCCGCAACTCTGCTATCTCTCTCGCCTCTCTGCAGCTGTCTCTCTCGCTGCCTCTGCTGCTCTCCCATTTCGCTTCGCTTACGATAATGCGTCTTTGGGAAAGACCAGGCTGAACCAGACTACGCACTTGTGGCAACAACTAAATTGAATAGATCTTGTCGAGGCAAGCAACGTCATAAGTGGTGGGGATTTCGATTCAGTTCTGAATTCAGATTCAGACAGGAATCGGAATTTCCGTTGAATTGCCTTTAAACGTAGCGCTGACTCAAAAATTTCGCCTGCAGTTGACACACACGCACACACTTGAAACATTTGATGTGTTCCAGTTGGGTGAGTTCCACTGGTAAATACCATATAAGTTTGTTGATATACATGGGTTTATAGCAAATGATTTTTGTTGTTTATTGTCAAGAGTAATCAATATAAATATATGATTTCTATTGAAATTTTCAAATAACAAACGGAGATAATATCGATATAAATCTATTAAAGACTATTAAATTATAAACAATAAATAGAAGCTTAAACTTCATATTATTAAGTGTTTTATATAATCTCAATTATAATTAGATGGAATATTTAAATTAATTACGGAATTCTACGTACGCATAAGCAAAAGTCAAGACCTGAAACCTTTTAAATCGTTACGATAGATAGACAATTCCATATATATCTTTAATTTAATCCATATATATATAATATTTAACTTTCATTTAGGGATATAATGGAGACAAAGGCATTGAATGCTGCCCACGTCGAGCCCCATATACCCAGCTCATATAAATTTTTAATGGCAGCAGTGGCTGCTTTTTGGGGGCTTGGTGTTTCGAGTGCTTGACTATTGTTAAGGCCAGCTGTCAATTGCAGGCAGACAAATCGATTTTTCCGGCCAACAAGGACACCTGTTTGCTGGCTAATCGGGTCAGGTGTGGAAAAACCGTTCTCAAGTGCATGTCAGTTGGCAAAAACAATGGCCCATTTGCTATACGCAAGTGTGTGTGTGTGTGCGTGTGTGTGTTTGCTTGTGTGTGCGTCCACTTGATAACATCTCATAAATGCTGCAAATTGTGCAAATGACATTAAAGTTTATAGCAAGCGTATTTAATACAGATTAAATGCGAAATATTTTTAAGCCACTTTAATTTTAACTTTCTTTGTATACGCAAAAGTAATAACAAAACGGGTTAACTTTAATCAAAGAGCAAAGATTTGCAATGCTTAAATAATGTTCATGAACTTATTGATTCGTATATGGTTATCTGTTTTTTTTTGGGGGCTCGTTCCGTTTGGAATTCGTGGTGATTAAGTCGGTGTTAATGTGTACAACGTGTTTCAGACACGCCCTGTAAATGTTTGCTGCACTTTAAGTAAGACAAAGTCATTAAATAAACTCAGCTCTAAATTTAAGTCTCAGTGGCTATCAACCTGTTCAGCTGTGTCCGAAAAATTGCTCAGCCGCAGCAAAAACACAAAAAATTCCCATTTTAATTTTGGAAAACATTCATCCTTTGTCAAAGTCATGCTTAATTTGAGAATTTTTTGTTAGCTTTACAGAACTGTAGGAAAGTCCCCATTAACCTAATTGGCAAGCCTTTAAATTGAATTAATTTTGGTTTCTTTTTGTTTCTTGGAATTCTAGAGCTAGTTTATCTTGCGAAATTCAGAGCTAAGCAATAGATAAAAACCTTTTAACTGGAAGTTTATAATTGTAGACTTTTTGTGTTGATTAATATATTTTGTATTTTAATGTAAAAATGAAGCAAGCTTTAAATTATAAACAGTAAATATTTTTATGTTTTTTTTTCTATTGATTTTAAATTAAAAATATAAATTTTTTGTATAATTACTTATATTAAATAATATTATATAGTGTTTCATTCAAGCATATCAAATGACTTGTGTTATGCAATGTCATAATGCAATATAATATTGCTACTTGATGATACTTAAGTTGAGTTATAGCTAAATAATTATACATTGGTGCAATTCTAATATAAATTAACTTTTTCTTTGTAATATAATTCTTCCATACATATTAATGGCACGTAAGCCTTTGGTCAATTACTAGACGCTTAGCTACTGAGATCATCTTTTGATTTCAGTGGAATTGGTAATAAAAAATTAGCAAGCCATTGTTATAAATTGTCAGACATTACAGTTTTACGTACCCTTAATTAGTTGATAAAACAAAATTTCCAATTTGCAGTTAGATCACATGAAACAGAAACCCCTTTATAAGATGCATAAATTTCAGTTTACGCAAAGCTTTCCATTGATCAGATCTCAGACTGTAATTCCCCTGCAAGTGAACCACAATAAATATATGTACATAAATACACTTATATTTTGTTTATGTTTTTTGAAATTTTGTTTTTTGTTTGCCTGCTGCGATGACTGTTTGCTTTGGCTCTCGTGACTGGCGCACGTGACGCAAAGCCCAAACAAAAAAATCACAGAGCAACGAAATCAAAAACTCAAAACAAAGCCAACGGTGTGCGCGTTTGCTATTTTGCATATTCAAATCAAATCAATTTGTATCCAAATGCGAGACAAAACAAAGCTAAATGAACGTCATCTCGGGCCAGTGAATCAGACAGAGCCCATGAACGAAATCCAGTTCGATAAGCACTAATTGGATTGGAGAGTGCTGGGCATATCGAATTATGATATGTCCATTTAGCATTCTGATTGACTGACGGACGGACGAATTGACTGATTGACTGACTGACTGATTGAATGTATTTTGCAATTTGGGAAAGCAATACCTCGATATATATTCTACAATAATTAGCAACGAAAATGATTGCCAAGTTTGTAATTAATGCACATAATTGTAGAATTGTTGAATTGTGAGCCAGATCGATTAGAACGAATCGCTATGTAATGGCAAAAAATTGTAAAAATGTTTTTTCAAATCGTTTTTTAATTGTATTATTAATTGCACCTTATTCAATTATGAATAATCTTTGATTCATACAAAAGACTATGGCTTACAAAACGCAACAGAAAAACCGAAAGATTATTCTAGGAAGTTAAAACAAGGGTAAAAACTAGAGGAACTTGAGAACTCGACTCAAGGCTAGCAGAACTGCGTTCACTAGGGATCTGAGAGAATTATACATTATACAATCAATTATGGTTTTTTTCTATGATGAAACTTAAATTATTAATAATTATCATTAAAAATGTAATGTAATATCCCAAATTTGTTATAAGAAGATTCTATAATCTATACTTTATCCTAGACGTTTCATGAGGTATTTATCCATGGAGACAGATCGCTGATTCATTATAGTTCAATAATTACTCAAATTCTGATAGACTGTCAATCATTTATTTATTTAAAAGTGAAAAAACCTTGAAGAAGGTCTTTTATAATTTGCAAATTGCTTGAAATCCATCTGGATTCAATAACCTATACCTTTCTAAGGCAATAAACGCTTTCTCAATGCCAAAAACTTTAACCAAACGGAACTACTTTCATTATGAGACCTGCCAAACTATGATTGATCTACTCTATCTCTATAAATATAAAACTACATGTGTATCAAAAATTTGGAATAAACTTTTTGTTGGCGTGTCAAACAGAATAAATGTGGATTACGTGACTGCGTCAAGCATTTCTGTATACAGATAGTTTTATTGTACCTTTTGATTAGAATAAAAACCAAATAAAAATAATAATAAAAATAAAATAGATATACCTATAGAAAAATTTAAATGTAGTTTTCAACTTTTGCCGCCTCAGTCCGAAAATGTTTAATTATAGAACCTAATTTACCTACCAAAAAAAAAAAAGAAACAAACAAAACTCTTTTTTATCTTGATGATTGATCATTATTAAACGAATGAGCCAAAGAAAAAAAAAAGCAACAAAAAACAAAAACTAAATGGTAGTAAATGCGTCTTATGTAACAAAAGTGAAAAATTGCAAAGCGGAGCTAAGGTAACCAACCTTCAATTCTTAAAGGAGTTTCAATTTGTTTGTGGAAGACAATTAAAGCAGAGATGGCAAGTGATAGAGAGAGCGAGAGTGAGGATGGGGGGAGTGGAGAGGGATTAAGATATGCACAGTTGTACTTCACTTGTTTGGGTTTCATGATCATGAAACTTCAATAAAACAAACAAACTGGTTGATCATGGTGGGAAGCAGCAGGGGTACGGCATCAAGCCGGGCCGGGCCGGGTCGGGCCGAGCATAGCCGGACCGACCGTGCCGTGCCGTGCCGTGCCATAGTGGGGCGTTAGCTTAGAAGCTGCGGCCAGTCATCCGTTAAAGGGTCATGGCCAAGGACAAGGAAATCCCAGTGAATGGCTCTGCCTACGAGCTGTGAATCACGATCGACTCACTGTCTATGTCTCCGGCTTCGGCTTCGGCTCTGGTTCCGTGCCCGTCTCTGTCTTCACCTCCCCGCCGCCGCCGTCGCCGTCGCCGTCTACGTCTCCGTTTCTAGCTCCGCCTTTAGTTGCTCAACAATTTTGTTACTTTTAAAACCTTGAGCAATTGTTATTGTTATTGTTGTTCTCTTCTACTATATATATTTAATAACTTTAGAATTGAGCTTAGCAAACGCAGTGCACAATTAAAAATTTAAATATTAAATAAAAGTTAAATTAAATGTTTTGTGCCTTAATTATGCAATAAACACAAAGCGTAGTCGGAAAAAAAGTTGAACTAAAAGCCGTGAATGGCACAAGAACTGCGCTGACACATATACACAAAAAAACAGAGCGTAGAGCGGGTAAATATGATATGATATGTGGGTAAATGCTGGGCAATACAGTTTCAAAGTATTGCGAATATTTGTAATAGGAATTACAGATGTTACATGCCCTAACAGAGGGTATTACAGCTAACTATTGAACTATATATACGCTCTATGTGACCTCATTGAACTCGGCTTCCTATGAAGCTTTATCGATAGAACTTGCTACGGTTACTTCTTTTATGCCATTTACTGTTTTCAAACTGGTTGACCTAGATCATTGTCTCATATTACTGTCAATTTACTTTCTATATGATCTAATATATATTGGCTACCTTGAAAGTTAGACTGCGAAAAAACTTTATGCAGTTGCTTCTTTTTTGCTTCCTATGAGAATTGTAATAATAATCGTTGAATTGTCATATGATCTATTGAAGATCGGGTACTGGATTCGAGATATAAATCAGAGTCCCTTAGAGATTGTATCACTCTGCCGTCACTCAATTTTTTATATGACCTATGGAAACTCATTTCTGTTAAGACTCGCCGCAAAAACTTGGTACTCTTACATATTTTTGCTTAATTTACGATATAAATCAGAGTTGCTTCGAGTGTATCACTCGTATCTCAGGGCTGTCATACAACTTTCTATGCGATCTATTGGAACTCCGCTTTCTTCAAAGCTTAACTACCAAAAACTCTGCTGCAGGTGTAGATTCATAACTCATTGCACCAAATCACATAGCTGTCATAGATGAATAATGTAAATTTATATCTCTAAAGTGTTTGCTTAGTTAGTTAGACCCAGCTGCTAGAGCTGTTGTATACAAAGTGTATTTAATCTTCTTTATTATACATATAGTACATTATTTCGTATGCCAGCTTTTGGCTATAATTCTAACCAATTTATTAATTATTACTTGGATTGCATAACGTGTTGATTATCTCATTGCTAGTTAGCTCTAATGATTAATAATTACCTTATGCAATGTGATAATGCAAAATTGCTGTCAGTTGTCAGTATTCCGTTTAGATATTTAACAAGTTCGCCCTTTTGCTTAATCTCTCTCTTTATTTTGCTGGGATTGTAATTTCCCAGCCCTGTCCAACTGATTTCTCGGCTACTGTTAGTCATGGTGTTATTAAAACGAAAAATTGGTCTACAATTAGCTCTGGCAAATCGCAGCTCATTTTGGGATCTTAATAAGTTGATATGAGTAAGCAGCTCATTAGCTATCTCATATTTATCGGTTCTCTAGTGTTTAGATCGGTTCTAGTTTTTTGTTTTTTTGTTGCAAGGATGACGGCATTTGCTAGCTGCAGCAGCAGCTCCGAATGTAGATCAATGACAAAACGTGTGACTTACTCTGAATTTGGTTAAATGCGAGTCTCAAACTTCAACTGAAATGTCATTCAAATGATCTAAGACCAGCATCCAATTAGGCGCCAGCCTCGTCTCGACATCAGCACCAGTAGTACTTGATCTCTCTGTGTATGTATTAAGATGTGTGTGTGTGTATGTGTGTGTGTTATCAGCTTACAGGAATTAGCTAGTTAGTCGCAGTCTGTCAGCTGCATATGGAATGCAAATCTCACAACAATTTGCCAGATGTTTTGACGCCATTTGTTTATGCCCAGTTAAGATTAGTTTAATGTGTTACATTTACGCATGCAAATTGGATTTAATGTGCTTTCATAATAATAAACTGTATGGCGTAGTGTAGACAAACGGGCATATGCCATTTGTGCTTAGGAATGATAATTAATTAATTGCTTAAAGTAAACTTAAGGTTAGGAAATTCGTATCACATAGACTCTCATTTGCATTTGCCATATGCTTTCGAAAAAGTTCATTAACAATTGATAGCCATCTCGATAATGAGATATTTAGAGTGATATACGTTTATTACATTTCAGTACCTTATGGTCTATTATAAAAGCTTGATTATTATAGGGTATATTATCCATAGGGTATATTAAATATCACGTTGTATAGTATAGAGAAGGTGCATACTATTGCAATAGAGTAGGGTGAGTGGAGATAGAGAACTATAATCAAAAATAAAAATATAGTCAAAAATCTACTAAAAGAACTACAAATCTTAACTATTTGGAGGTGTATAATGTTATAATATGTATAGTTGAAAAATTCAAAATTCCTTAAATAATGAGGGAAAAACTTTGTTTAATATGCATTTACTATCGCTATCTTTCTTTTCTCCATCTTGAGTCACATTTCTACATAATTTCATTACAAAACTGTTCACATTTTCAACTAGTCTAGCCGTATTAGCTAGTCAGTGTATCGCCCATTCACATGTAATCAACAATGTTTATACTCTGTAGGCTTTACCCACCTTCTAATGACACATCTGGTTCCTGCTCCGCTTTCCAATTACTTCTTGTGCACAAACATATACATATATACATACATATATCTATATTGATATATAAATATATATTAAAATAATATCCGCCTGCAAAACATATACATTGCAAATAACTTGGATCTGTCAGTCTCTATGTAAAAATGTAGTTTAGGGGTTGTCACACGCGGCGTATGCGCAATGTTGGCTGTTTGGGTTTTTGTTTGCCTTTGATAGTTTTTTATGACTTGTTTAGGCTTTTTTAATGACGCGCTGAGACCGCGACAATTCCAAATATTTTATGTATGTATCTACATATATAATTTTTTGTTGTCGCTGCGCACGCGCTTGTGTCTAAACCCAGCAACAACAACAGCAGCAGCAGTAGCAACAACAACAGCAATGCCAAGCGCCGTTCTAGCTGGCGCACTTGAACTTGGTCGAGTCAGCACGCTGTCGACCCACTGCCAAGTGCTTTGGTGAGAGGAAACCCCACAATCGCAGCAGTAGCAGCAGCAACAGCAGCAGCAGTAGCAACAACAACAGCAACAGCAACAACATCAACAGCAGCAGCAATGGCAATAAAAGCAACAACAACAGCAACTACGTCACAGCCGCGTCATGCGAAAACCAGTCGCTGCTGCTCGTCGGGTCTCGGTCTCGGTCGTCGTTGTCGTTGGCTGCGTCGACGTCGACGTCGCTGCCGGCGCATTTGCGGGTATTTAAACGCTGGCATCTGAACCAGGGGCATGCATTGATTCGCTAACATTCGCTCTAAAGACTTGCCAAGCCCTCTGTGTGGTCAAGTAGTTTGCTGCTCTGTATTGTTGTAATAAAATCTTAGCTGAGACAAGGATTCCCAACACAACTCGTCAAGTTTTATCCATAACGAAAAACACACAAACTAGTGTCGAGTTACGCGTTAAGGATTAACGATTGATCTGGAAAAACGCCAACGCAAAAGTTCAACGTGCTGTGATTGGAGAGTTCTTCAGTTTAGCTAAATTCTAGACGCAAACAGAGTTCAGTACCAGGAGCGCAATCGTCAGGCAATTAAGCAGTGAAAGTGATCAATTTCGAGTGCTTATTTGCAAAACAAAATAAAAACAAAATCAACAAATCCCAAATAGTATTCAAAGTGCTATACTTTGCATAAATTTTTGAGAAATTTTCATTAAACTTTATTAAAAACCCAACAACAACAACAACACAAAACACAAAATGATGGCCGTTGCAGCTGCTCAAAAGAATCGCGAAATGTTCGCCATTAAGAAATCCTACAGTATTGAGGTAAGTGGCAAGAGATCATATCCATTAAGACCTGGTTAGAGCAATTGGGTAGCTGAATCCATTAAAATAAATCAAAATTAACATCGCTTGGTCTACGTGACACTCAAAAGGTTTTCAAATGCTCGCCTCACAGCATTCGTTGCTGTTGTTATTGTTGTTGTTATTGTTATGGTTCCCCATTTCGGCATTGATTGACCCACTGTCAACCACAGCCAGCTTAGCTATCCTGTTGTTATTTTTTTTTTTCAACAACAATGCAAACATAAGTGACAAGTGACAAAAGTTATTATTTAACAAATTTAAACAGACTTGTGAACATCACCTTCATCTCTCTCTCTCTCCCGCTCTCTCTCCCTTGGAGAGTGAAAGCGGCTGCACTTACGCACAGCAGCACAGACGCGCCTCATTGTTGATCTCCAGCCTCAGTATTTATGTTGTTGTTTATGCTGTTGCGCCGTCGCAAAGGTATACAAAATCAAAATAAAAAAATAAAAAAGAAGAAACAAAAACAAAAACAACCAAAATATGAAATCAATAAAGATGATTCAATGGATCGCATCTCTTTCATCAGCAAGAGAAACTGTGAATAACCAAAAAACTGCAACTGCTTTGAGGTCGTATATCATATATGATATCGCATTGTCCCATCTATAGACACCTGTTGCAACTCGGAATAGAATAGAGCTGGCATAAAAGGCCACCATTCATTCGATCTTTCACTTTCACACAAGACTTAAAAATCTCGCGCCCCAATTTATAGCTTATGCAAGCGCCGATTGCGCAACTAAACGCCCCCCCTTGAATCGTTTGGGGGCATGGCACGCTCTGCTCTTGGCACTCAAATAAAGTTGTACGCTCTGCAAATAAATCTAATTTCCGGCACATATCCTTAAGCTCTGTCATTTTCATTCGTTTCGCTCGCAGAATGGGTATCCATCCCGTCGCCGCAGCCTTGTGGACGATGCTCGCTTCGAGAGCATCGTGGTCAAGCAGAACAAACAAACGGTGCTCGAGGAGGCACGCAGCAAGGCGAACGGTAAGTAAATATGATATATATATATATATATATATATATAGAGATAATGTAGATATATATATTAGAGAGGATATATAAAACAGACTGAGCAGCCGTGACTTCTCTTTAAATGTGAAAAATTCTATTTGAATTTATAAAATATTTTAGACTTTTCTAGAGCTCAGAAAAAAATGTAGAAAATTAGATTTTTAGGACAAGTCTTAAAGAACAACCTGAAAAAAAAATTACAAAAAATTAGAATTTAATAACAGAAGCTTTTGTCAAATTATAAAACAAATATACAGAACTTTGGACAGAAAATATTTTATTAAAAGTTTATAAATTGCAATATTTTAGAATTATAAATTATAAATTTTAATCTATATCGTAAAAGCTTTTATCATTTATTTACAATTGTTCTCCTAATTTGCCTCTCAATTTAATTGTTGTTTTATTTAGTTAGTTATTTATTTGATTATTTTGATTTATTTTGCATTATTTTCCATTTTCGTTTTGTTCAATAGATGCCTCGCTTGAGGAGTGCATTCAGCAGGCAAAGGGCGAGCATGTGCCCGCCGAGCAAAATGTTGAGCTGCAGGATGAGCAGCCCAACTTGGAGCTGCCGCTGGAGGATGAATATGTTGCAGGTGCTTATCCCACTCACACACACTCACACACACACCCAACACTTATAATTTCTTATTATTTTTATTCATTTACTTATTTCAATTATTATTTTTTTTTTGTATTATTTCGATTTGATTTAGTTAATGACATTGAAACTGAGGCAACAGTTGAAGATTGCGCTGAGCAGGAGTCAGCCGATGATGAAGCGCCCCCAAAGAACGGTAAGTGTGGTACAGTAAAAGCGGGTTGACATGAACTTAAGTGCTTAATATGATAAAGTGCCAGCACTCAGCGAATATACGACTCCATTGTAACTGTGTGGGTGTCTGAAAGGCGCACTCACACACACACACTCACACACACACACACGCACAATCACAGCTAGATTCAACAGGGTAAATGGCGCATTTCCCTTTTTCATTTTTTACGCTCGACTTACGACAATACGTTTGCATGGCAACCATTGTGGGTCGAGGGAGGGGGCTGGAGTGTGGGGCGTGGCAGCCACACGTAGCACACTTATACGTTTACGTGACTGTAAAGCCGCTTGCCTTTTGCTGATTGCCTTTGCCAATCCTATTCCAATTGCAGATTATGGCCTCACCGAGGACGAGATTGTTCTGGCTAATGCCGCCTCCGAGTCGCCAGAGGCGGAGGCCGCTGTCCAGAGCGCCGCCCTTGTGGTGCGCCTCAAGGAGGGCATCTCGTCGCTGGGTCGCATCCTCAAAGCCATCGAGACATTCCACGGCACCGTCCAGCATGTGGAGTCGCGTCAATCGCGCATCGAGGGCGTCGGCCACGATGTGCTCATCAAGCTGGACATGACGCGCGGCAATCTGCTGCAGCTGATCCGCTCGCTGCGCCAGTCGGGCTCGTTCAGCAGCATGAACTTGATGGCCGAGAACAATATCAGCGTGAAGGCGCCCTGGTTCCCCAAGCACGCCTCCGAGCTGGACAACTGCAACCATCTGATGACCAAATATGAGCCCGATTTGGACATGAACCATCCCGGCTTCGCCGACAAGGTCTATCGCCAGCGCCGCAAGGAGATTGCCGAGATTGCGTTCGCTTTCAAATACGGCGATCCTATTCCTCACATCAACTACACCGAGGTGGAGGTCAAGACCTGGCGCTCGGTGTTCCGCACCGTTCAGGATCTGGCGCCTAAGCATGCCTGCGCCGAGTATCGTGCCGCCTTCCAGATGCTGCAGGATGAGAAAATCTTTGTCGATCATCGTCTGCCCCAGCTGCAGGAAATGTCCGATTTCCTGCGCAAGAACACTGGCTTCACTCTGCGCCCGGCTGCCGGTCTGCTAACAGCCCGTGACTTCCTCGCCTCGCTGGCCTTCCGCATCTTCCAGAGCACCCAGTATGTGCGTCACGTCAACTCGCCCTTCCACACGCCCGAGCCGTAAGTATATATAACTCTGTCTATGTGTATATGTATATTTGAACTTCAAACGCAAAGCTTTTTGTGCGCGCTCTAATTGCATTTGGCTGCCATTTTGAGGCGGCAGCCGGCAGCAGCAGCAGCAGCAGCAGCAGCAGCAGCTTCCGCTTCCGCCAGCTGCTCCTTGTTTCCGACCAACTTTTATTGTGTCGCAAATTAGTTTAACAATGTGCCAGGCAGCCAGCACTTTAAGCCCTATTATATAATGGCTAATTGTTTTCTTTCCCTTCTCCTTCTCTCCCTTTCAGCGATACCATTCACGAGCTGTTGGGTCACATGCCGCTGCTGGCCGATCCCAGCTTTGCCCAGTTCTCGCAGGAGATTGGCTTGGCCTCGCTGGGCGCCTCTGATGAAGAAATCGAGAAGCTCTCCACGGTAAGCAACTAAACTGACCCTGCCTCTGCCCCTGCCCCTGCCCCTGCCACTGTTCCTGCCCTGACATCCACTTAACTCAATTGCGCTGCTCATTTGGCTGGCAATTAATGGCCTTCGTTGACCTCCAGTCGAGTGCATGAGCTGGCACTTTATGCGACAGGTGTCTATAATCGTGTGCATTATTCTTACACTCTTTGTGCAGGTCTACTGGTTCACTGTTGAGTTCGGTCTCTGCAAGGAACACGGCCAGGTCAAGGCCTACGGCGCCGGTCTGCTGAGCGCCTACGGTGAGCTGTTGCACGCCATTAGCGACAAGTGCGAGCATCGCCCATTCGAGCCGGCAGCCACAGCTGTGCAGCCGTACCAGGATCAGGAATATCAGCCCATCTACTATGTGGCCGAGAGTTTCGAGGATGCCAAGGATAAGTTCCGTCGCTGGGTCAGCACCATGTCGCGTCCGTTCGAGGTGCGCTTCAATCCACACACCGAGCGCGTCGAGATCTTGGACTCCGTTGACAAGCTGGACACATTGGTCCATCAAATGAATACGGAGATTCTGCACTTGACCAATGCCATTCACAAGCTGCGGCGTCCATTCTAGAGCGAAGACTCTACGAAGCCCCATTCACAATAACAGCGAACCACAGCAATCCCTCCCAAGCATATACAGGTGCAACGGTCTCATTTTATACAAATTAATTTTAAATTGACATACCACCATACACACACACTCACGCGCACAATTACGCATGTATTACCCTGGAAAATAATGCTGATGTGAAAAGCGTTTTAGATGAATATTTTCAGTTTTCCTTTTGGCTTATTTTCCCAAGTTCACCTTCCACCTCCACTTTGTGCATTGCATATTTATTATCCCAACTAAATATTATTGGACCAAAAAATCGTTAGACTTTTAAGATGCCACACCCACCCACATGCACACGCACACGCACACGCACACATGCACATCCACACAGATTATACTCAGTCCACATATTGTTTTTTTCGTATTATTTTTTTCATATAATTATTTACTTGAAATACAGAGATATGTGAACGCGTTTAAATCTATCCAAACATAATATTTATATATAGATATCAGATAGCTAAAGCCCTTAGCATTCTATATACATATATATACAATATTCTTGCAATAACTGCATACGTATTCTAAAAACAAAAAAACAAAAACAAAAAACAAAAACATTGAAAAATATTACAAAAAATGAGTGAATACTTAGAGCAAATGTTAGTTGAAGAAATAGCAAAAGATTTTTCTTGCATTGTACAATAACTGGAAAGAACAATATTACAATTGTGTACTATTATTATTATCTATTATTATTATTTGTACGACTATTATGTATTGTATTGTAGGTATGTAGAGTTTATTATTTTACTTATCATAAGTTTTGTGTATTAATAAAGTTTAAAAATACTATTGAAAAATAATTTACAAACATTTCTTTATTATTATTATTATTTTTTTTTTATTTTATAAAATTTAGCTTTGATTTTCAGCTTTTCGCTTTATTGTTTATTATAATCTAAAGTCTGATTCTGATTAGGGAACATTGTGTGAGAATGAAAAAAAGCTACTATTATTTTGAAAACTTTAAGAGATTGCGATAAATGTAAACGGTTTAGGGAATATATAAAAAACTTAAAAATCAAGAAAAAAAAATTTAAGACCAGGAGTAAACAAATATTTTAGTAAAACTCAACAATAATTGTTAGTAGTTGATTTTTAAACCTAAAGTATATATTTATGTCTATTCAAATAATATGTACCAACATTTTGGGATCAAGTTACGCAATACTATATACACATATAGTTATTCTAGCAACAAGTTTGTCGTTAACATTCAATTAACTATCAATGTTGAATTTAAATATTAGCCAAGATATATCTATTTACATATTGGCAGTTACTATATTATCATATCTGAAGTTAAATCAACTATATGTAGATGTTTATGTAGTGGCAGCGGGTTGGTCCCCATGCTTATTGAGCAGGCTGCAAAACAAATAATTATATATATACCGGAGAAAAATATATTAATATACTATATATAATACCTATATGAATACATATGAAACTATATGTGTGCTATACAACTGCAAGCAATCTATTCTAATAAAGCAGAGTTTATTCGCGGAAACTAATAAATGTGGTTAATTACTACGATAAGATTCGGGTTTCAAGATGGTGAGGAATCTCGGAGGATATGGATCATAAGAGAATGACATTATGACAAGAGGATTAAAGAATATGTCAAGAAGATGATGAGAGGATAACAAGACTTTCAGAAGATCAATAGTTTATAAGAAGAGGATAAAGATCAAGAGAGAATAAAATGAGGATGATGAACTGGATAAGCAGAGTTCTGGTTGCCAGAAATAGAGTCGAGCTAATAAACATACAAAAACATATCCGGCTCCAATGAGGAATCTTATTTCAAAGCTTTAAGGCATTCATAAATATGAAAGTCAATCATAGCATTGGAACACATACAAAATTTAATAGTCTTTATCAATGGACAATCATAAATATTTTTAATAATAAGTTTGCTTTGTATTTGTCTCCTTTTGCTAACTTCTTTTGTGAAAATGTCAGCTGATTGTTAACATGACCTACCTCAGCGTGTGTCGCAGATTTATCGCATGGCAATTACAACAGAAACTCAAGCGTTATGATAATTGACTGAGTGAATAGAAATCGAAATGTGTTAATTGCCCGGCCAGCAGCTGAATAAGCTGATCGGATGTGGGCGATAAGACGATAAAACCGGGTCCGGGTAATACTAATAGAAACGTGCCAGCTGCCGTTCTAATGCTTAAAATAGAATAATACATAATAGCGTGTGATAGCAAAGAATGCCAGACCTGAAAGATACCCAGCCTAAGGGAAGTGGGTAGGTTAGCTAGAAGCTAAATAAGGGAGTATAGCAAAGTGGAATGAATATAGCTAAATGCAGATGATAATAGGGTAAATAAAAATGGAATGTGGGAAGTTTATATATAACAAGGTGTCATGATTACAGGGTATATTCCTAAGCTTTATTCTAGGGTATATACATATATTATATATTCCCTCCCCTCTCGTGATGTTGCATGCATTTGATCAATCATAATCAACTGCTCAATACTGCACAATATTGCGGGGTATATTTAACATTTATCATATTGTCTGAAAAATGTTCATATATATTTTTTATATTCTCAAGATTTAATTTTGATAAATCTATGACAATGTAGTACGAACTGTCGACGTGGGAACTACAACTGCAACTGCAACTGCAACTGAACGACAGCTAATAAGCTCTAAAAGCGTGCATTTAGTTTCCAATTTTAATGACGGGCTTTTATGACTTTAAATTGAACGAAAAACAAAAAAAAACAAAAAAAATTGATTCGTATTACAGCTAAGGTTAAACACATTTATCGAACACTTCAGTGTGAAGTTCTATTTACATGGCGATCGGCCGAATCGGATGTGGGTCAATCAGAGTTATATGAGCAGACAGCGTGAATTGTTGGGGGCTATTGAGGCGCATAGTGTGGTCTACGTGCCCACGACCAGCTGGTCAATGGTGAGCTGCGAAGAGGTACGTCAAGTCAGTGACTATTTGGGTTAGGGTTGCAGGAAACGCTCTGGGACAAGAAGTTTGTTGAACCGCTGCGAATTGCCTATCTAATTGCCGGAAGCCGAATGCACTTTGCAATTAAACAAGCAAACACAAACACACACACACACACACGTTTTGATTAATTGTTTAAAACTTATAAAATTCGCGTTAAGAGCGCGCTGTAAAAGACACCAGTCTGTGGAACACGTTTCCATTTCAATTGCAATTTCAAATTCAAATTCAAATTTGAAATTTGAAATTTGGCTAATTAAAGGCGCATAAAGTCCAGTCAAGGTTGAGGCGGGCCGACTCTGGCTTTGACAGTAGCGCAAACTAGAACATTTGCTAGCCATTTGGTATTTAGTGTTTAGTATTTTGTGTGTGTGTGTGTGTGTTTATGTGTTTGTATTCGGTGTTTGTCTAATTGAATATCAAAGTCAATGACTTACACATTGCGCTTGGCCAATTCGCTTGGCATTGTGGCCGCCAATTCGGGCCAATTATTCGCGAGGTCTGCTGCTGCTGCTGTTGGCTTTTTTCGTTTAATTTTTTAAGCTATTTAATCTTGGACTTGTCTTGAACTTTTCAGAATAAGAAAAAAGACATACTGCCAGCTGTGTGTCCAATATATATATATACATAACTATATCTATATATATATGTGTGTACAGATAACTACAATATATAAATGTCTATATATATTTAGCGGGGCGGAGCGTTGCGGTCAAACCGTTAGGCAGCCATTTGACGTCGCACCTGTTGCAAATTCTAATTTAAATGATCAGCAAATATAATTGCCATGGCTCTAATTCTAATTAGTACACAAACTGGTTACATCTGGACAGCTGTTGAGAGGGTGTGGAGCTGGTTTTATCGACGTTGGGCGTGTGCGGCCATTCGTTGATTTGCAAGCTTAGCCGCCGAAGACCAAGGGGAAGCATCTAAGCAATTTATCACCTCTAAAGGCATTTACAATCCAAGTCGTTTGTATACTCTGTGAACTAGAACAGAGGCAGTTTTGTGTATAGCTTATAGAAAACCATTCAACAAGCGATCAAGGAGAGAGAGAGAGAGAAAGAGAGAGAGTGAGTAGGCAAGGATTTCTTTCTTATCTCCCTTATTTATCTGGCTCCCTCTTTCACTCCGTCCCACTCTCTGTATCTTTCTTACTCTCTCCCTCCCACTCACTCTGTTTTTCTGACTCTCTCACTTTCTCATACTCTCTGTCTCTCTCTCTCTCTCTCTCTCTATCTCTCTCTCTTTCTCTCTCTCTCTCTCACATACTCTCACTCTTACCTTCTCCCCAACCCAAGCTCAACTTAGCTTTAAGCACAACATTCATATATTCATTGCATAATAATTCATCTCTAATTACAGGGTATCTTCATGCGCCAGCAATATATTTGAATAATTTGAACCTCTTTAGGCACACATGCAAAAACATTTGCAAGTTCAACACCAGCTCCTCCGGCTGACCTTCGGAACAGATGCCTTAAAGGTGCTGCTATCATGCAAAGTAAGTTCCAGAACATTATTGTGCCGATTAGGTCCATAATTAAAAGTTATTACAGCACCGATTGGCCATTGAATCGGATCGGGCTATAGCTAATTGCATAAAAGCAAATCAGCAAAAAACAGGTGCTGCGGCTGCGGCTGCGGCTGCTGTGCTAATCAGTTCAACAACTTGGTCCATAAGCGACACCTGGCCCAGACACCGCACCTGGACTTAACTATAGAAGGGCCTGGTTAGCCGGCTGCCTGGCTAGCTGGCGACTTTCAATCATAAATTAACATTAGAATTTTAAATTGTGCGACCAATTAAAAATAGTTGGGCGAAAAACCTGTGAGATTTCATGCCCCACTCGCTCGAACAATTACAAGAAAATTGTGGCTTGGTTGCCAAGTGCACAATGCAATAAATAGATATAGTACACATATATGCTTATATAAATATCGTTCACAGGGCCAACAGGTGCGGTGCCCACCACAAAGTCTGCCCAACTTGGCCGTCCAATGGGGCGTATGCGCATTGTGGTTTATCGAGCTGCTGTTCGCTGTCGGCTGGGTGGTTGGATTTTGCACCACTCTAAAGCACTTTCATTGTCTGCTTTGAGTCATGTCAATATTTTGGTTTTAGCTAAGTAAAGATCATAATCTGTGGCGAGAGAGCTGATGAAATGTCCACATATTATTATTTAGTTAAGCTATTCCGGATGTTGTCAGAAAGTCAAAAACTCAAGTTTGAAATTAAGTTAAGTATATAGAACGGCAAAGCAGTTGACAGATATGTATATACACGTTTCACTGGGGCTGTTGACTTTGGTTAATTAAAAGTCGCGCACACGTGTGCAAATATTCCGATAACGGGGTAAACAGACCAGAGGGTCCAGAGGTCGCCAAAGGTCGACAAAGTACTGAACAAATCAAAACTTATTGTTGAATGACAATTAAACAATATATAATGATCGGGACTGAGACATCTAAGTAACGTTAGTTAGGAAATTCTTTATTGGATCATAGCTATATCGAGATTTGGTAGTCGGGAAATAAAATTGGTATTCACTTAAAAAAAAAACTTTTATTTTGTTTGAAGCTGATAAAATTCTAAGTTGATATATATCTTGTGTTACTTGATTTATTTATTCTATCAAATTATATTGTGCTATGTTATATAAAATATTTTTAAGATTTTAAATGTAGATTATTTTTCTACAGTAGCCCTACTTTAGAATTCTCCCTTGCAAAGTAGTTATGTGCATTAAAAAAAACTCAGTTTAGTCAGATCGCAGAAATCATTTAAAAATTGCATACTTATTCATTAGTACAGAAATGCTGCATATTTTGGGGGCTTCTAGAATATTGATGCCTATAGCTAAATAATTATATACAAAATAAAACACAACGCTTGAATAAATAAAAAAACAAAAACAAATAAGAAAATATAATAAAGTAAATATATACACAATAAAGTGAATCACGAATGCAAATATTAATATATATAGAGTCGATTAAAACTAGTATTAAGTTTAATTTTTAAATTTTAAATTTGAAGATTAGATTTCTAAAATCAAAAGCCGATTTTTAAATTTTAAAAAGAAACATAATTAGTTATTTTAATGTATATTGTCTGCTTATGATAACATTAAAACTACTGTTTCACATCGTAGTCCATCTATTGTTTGCAAATGGAACTACGAGATAAACAAAAAACAAAAGCGTTCGCAAAGTCAAGCGCAAGCTGCCTGCTATGAAACTCGCAAACGCAGCGTGAGCACAGAGTAAACAAACAACAGCTGGAAAATGTTATATGCATCTTTTGAATTGATAATATGAAATGAAAATGAAAATGAAATGAAATAGTAGTGCTTATATTCTATATAAACTGCATAATACAACAGGCTTGTTATTTTGCTCTTCATACGATTTCAGAGACAGCAAGAATGTTGTTGGTAGCGAGCAATTGCTGTGCGCTACAAAACTTTCAAACTTCGTTGAAGCTTTTGAATCGACCAAATCTCAGCAACTGCAACAAGTGCTGACAATACCTATAAATACATTATAAACTTTTTTTTTTAATTTAAAATATTATGAAAAAATATAAATTAAAATTTTAATTATTATTTTTAAATTAAATATTATAGGAAATGGTCGAAAGCTCTTGTAACAGCTGAGACTAATTTTATACCATAAAATATTACTATACTAGTATACAATTATACAAGTAAGTCTTCGATTTATTGGCAAGTCGATTTCCAATCTTAACTCAGATAAAAAAAAATACTTAAAGAGAAAACAAAACTCGTTTGGCTTTTAAAAAATGAGTATTTTATTTAAACAAAAAATTGTGATATCAGTCTTTTGGCAAATTACTATCGCTCTTGCCCCTGCTGTAGGGACGGGTGCCGCCGAGCATGCGTTCGAGTAGGCTCTGCTTGGACTTGCGCTTGCAGGCGAGCACCTCCTTGCACAGTTCATTGAAGACCTCGGCGACCTGGTCGACATGATCCGCAGCGGAGACCTCGCTGAATTTGCACTCAAAGTCTTTGGCCAGAATTTCGCCCTCATCGCGGCTCACTTGACGCAGATGCACCATGTCGACTTTGTTGGCACAGAGCTGGACGGGCGTATCCGATTGCAGATCTGATTTGGCACGGCGTATGTAATTGAAGCTCTTGCGATCCGTTATCGAGTAGACGAGCAGCAGGCCATCAGCCCATTGCACCAGTTCGGCGGCATTGGGATATTCATCGTCGGCCTGCAAATTATTCCAATTATAGTTGGGTGATATATATATATATATAGACAAATATCTATAAGTGCATCTACCTTGGGACATGTGTCGAGTATTTCGAATAGCACCGGCTCACCATCCACCATGGACTCGTGCTTGTATCGATTCTCAGTCTGATGATCGTATTCGCCTATATAACGCTTCGTTAAGAAACGCACAATTAAAGCTGCAATTACATTAAATGGAAGTTTAATTTGGGGGCTCTATCGTTGAGATCAGGTGTAAAGCGAGGCAACGCCCCTGGCCAAACAACCCCTCATCATACATGGGCACACACACACTCCACTGGGTCAGCACTTGAGCGGAAAAACTCCTACGACAGTTGGAAATTCAAATGCGCGCTTAGGCAGGTGGAAAAGCTAGAACAATTGTAAACCTTCAGGGGTTAATAAACCCGGCTAACAACACAGTTGAGCCTTAAGGTTGCGTGTTTCAGGAAAACAGAAGAGAGAAAGAGAGAGAGCAGGAGGGCTGGGCTCAGCCTTTGGTCATTTGCCATGCAAGTGCTTTGAACTCTGACCAAGTCACAGGCGTTTGCGAATGTATAATAATAATATATGACCCGACCAGGTAGATACTACTGCCGGGTTACGCATTGCCTTGGCTCGTAAAGCTGTCCCACAAGTCCCTGCCAGTCCCCGCGCTCTAGACCACTTTTAATGACATTTTCATCATTTATTTCCATAGCAGCCGCACATTTCGCTGGCGTTTTAATTTATGCTTTTCTCCAAACGTTTTGTTTTATTGTGCTCGTCCTAGAAATTCAAGTGGAGTATATTAGTTTAGTGTACTGATACGTTTATAAAGCAGGTTGGTTACCTTTAGAGGGGTTTTTATCTTATGCTAGCATAGCTGTTTTATGTTATAATATGGTAACTATTTCTTCTAGATAGCTGCCACTAATATTCCCAATTTTTGGACTACATTACATTTTCCTTGGTTTCTTGCTTTCATATTCGAACGCGTATGGCGCAGTCAGGCATAGCCGCTCGATTCCGATATGTTTTGTTTGTTGTTATTTTGTCTTCGGACTTTTCTTTTAAATATATTTTTACGAGGTCAACATTAAAATTTTTCTTGTTTAAATTACGACAAAGACTGGCCACACTGTCCATGTCCAATGTCCGCTGGGCATTAATCGGATGCGCGATGTGCGCTTCCCTGTCCACGGCCTTTCGCCGGGTGGACGTCGTTTTAATTGCCACTCATACACATACACGCACACTAGAGCACACGCATGCCCCCGGCGCTTTAGTGCATTAAATATTTGTGCTATATCTGCGCGATTGCGGTGGAATGATATATATATATATATATATATATATATATATATATATATATAAATAAATATATA
>NW_022045895.1:665604-720569 GCF_001654015.2 Drosophila navojoa
ATATATATATATATATATATATATATATATATATATATATATAAATAAATATATATATATGGTATATATAGATAAATAAATATCGTACGTAATAACATATATATCATCTATATGATCTTGTCTGCTCACAAGATTTGCTGGCGCCTTAAAAACAATTCCATTTAATAATTACTTATTCCAATTTTTATTATATTTGCAGAACTTTTTCTTTAATGCAAAAGTACTTGGGCTATCTTTACAATGGGACTGTAAGATGTATATATATATGTATGTATATATATGTATATATATGTATGTATGTTTATGTCACCAAGTTTATCTATTTCAGATAGGATTTGCTCTACTTTCGTAAAGTGGGGACTGACATTGAACGTTCTAAGCAAAGGTTTAGCGGGCTTTAGCTGAAGAAAATATTTGCCAAGTTATATTATACATATATTGTAGAATTTATTTTTATCTGAGTTGAACTGCGGAATTCCGTTTACATTTATTATTTACACATTTTTTATTGCGTCTGGTATGCAGCAGAAAATAAAGATCAGGAAAATATTTGCTCTCATTCATAAATAAATTTGGCATATTGCAATTTCTCGATCAATGCTGGTCGAGCATATATCTATGTATGTAAATTTATATATTTATATTTTCATATTTTAGTTTTATTCATTACTGATAAGTTTTCTAGAGTTGATAGCCGAGGGCTTTGCTTATATACTCTTTAAAATACAGACAAAAGTTGAGGCTAGTATGAAGCACACAGTTGGCATGTGACAGAAAAAAATCAAATAAATTTATACATGTAATAAATATTATATATATTTATTTCTAATTTGTATTACTAACATATGGAAATTAAATATAGCCAATATAATATGAACATACAAGTTTATAAAAAATATATACTATAAACTATATGTGACATTTGTAAAATACATTTTGAGCAAAAGTATTTCAAAAGTATTTCAGAATATAAAATTGAAAATATAATTAGCTTTTATGGCTTTATATCCTAAGCTTTAGTATGCACTAAAAACTGTAGTTAACATGCAACCCTTTACTAGATATTTTGAAACTAATATGAAGATGCAAATTTGACTTTAATTTGAAATTTCGACTTTTAAAGAGTTTTCTGTGAAAACTTTCCGTTTGAAATTAGAATGCCACACGCTTATGGGGTGCGACATTTCATCGGATACAGCTGTCAGTTGGTATCAAGGCTTAGCGGCAAGTGCTATTTATTAGTGGAGCATATAGGCTAGTCATATTTCTTGGCTGGCTTATGCCGGCCAACGGAGCCATAAAGTAGCTGGGTGTTACCTGAAGTTGACAGATGCCAAGGCATGCGGAAGTCATGCGGGTCGAACAAAAATTTTACAAATTAAAACTTTTCTTCGTTGCGCTCTCAGGGGTGAGGGTCGTCGTTGTGTCTACTGACAAGATACATCAATTTGCAGTTAACTCTCGGCATGTGTGTGCGTGTGTGTGTGTGTGACACAGTGGCCGTCATAAATTAGTGGCTGCTGTGGGTGCACGCGTGTCAAATCGAACGGTGCAAACGATTAAAGCCAAATGCGAGCTACTCAAAGATACAAATACAATGAGACAGATACAGATACAGATACAATCATAGCTACAGTTGCAGATACAGATAGAGCTATGTAAGTATATATTTAGCGGCATGCTTGGCTACACATGCACAGAGATACAGCTGTGTGTGAGTGCCTGTGTGTGTGTGTGCCTGTGTGTGTGTGTGTGTCTGTGTGAGTGTCAGTGTGTGCTCCCACTTTATAAACAAAACAAACAACGATCTAAATATATACGAAATCAGCGATTGCTCAACTAATTTGCTGTTGCTCGCTGTTGTTTGTAGTCGCCTTTCCTTTTATACCCATTTTCCATTCTTTTCATTAATTTCTCAACTTGTGTTTTTGCTGTTTCAAACTCGATCTTACCGCTCTTTCCAACACTGGGCGCACCAATAACTGCGATTTTCAATTCTGTCAGCGTAGACTTTTTACGCCGTATGCCGCGCGTCGTCATCTCCGTATGTTGAAATAGCCCAGTTTACCGTATTGACTTTGAATATATATATTGATGCGAATCTATCTGTCTCAATATATATGTATATACATATATTTATATTTGTTCTTTTTCTGTTATTTTGCTTTTGGCCAATACGCCAATAGCTATATGTATGTATATCCGTTGTCTGTTTTCACGTTGAAAAATTATGCGAATATCACAACAAGCGCCAAGAATTGGCCTTAAATTACATTTAAACTCTAGAAATGTGGTTCCTTTTAATTGTTTTTTTTTTTTTTTTTTAATTAACTAAGGGGAGTGTTTTGTCTTCGCTTGGATGAACATTTAATTTATATAATATTTTCTCTAAATTATGAAATGCACGTTGCACTGTTCCATGTCTTCAGCTATATACAAAGAGTATGCAGATTCCTTGATTTATTTATTTATTTAGTTTGGCAATCCGTAATTTTCAGCTGATCTGCTGAAAATGTCTTTTATTCTTGTTGTTGCTCGCTTTTTTTTTTTTTTTGTGGTTTCTCTAAGTTTTGCCCGCAAAGTCATGCGATTTGTACGACTAACGAATTTGTACTAAAATCAAAATCTGTGCTACGCCGGAACCGAACAGCGCACACACGGATCCGAACAAGATCGCCAAACATACGCCGCTGCCCGAACGAATCGGGCAGCTTTTTTCTTCTTATTTTTTTTTTTTTTGCGAACGAGCATTTGGAAACCAAAAATAGCTGCTCCATAGAGCAGCATCGACCACAGGCAACCAGCAATGGGTTAAAGTTTACTCTTGAATAAAGTCAAAGGCTAATCGTATGCCTACTGAATAGCTGACTGCACTCACGCTGATTGATCCGATCATTAGATTGGAAAAGTTGGCTCATTTTCGGTTTCTGCTCTGTCAGCGAGATGGAAAGAGAGAGACAGAGAGAGAGAGGGATGTGCTGAGTGCCAGTAAAAGTCATCCTAAATTAAATTTAATTAGTACAGCTCCATCTGGCAAAACAGCTGTTCGAAAGGCAAATGCTTTTTGTGATCATTGATCAGTGAATAAAAAGCCACGAGAGACTGTTTTAGAAATCGAAAATAAAAGTTGTTTTTTTTTTTTTTGTTTCTTCAAGAATTTATGAATTTTAGAAAACTGATTTCTTATTATACCCTGATTTTTCAACAGATCTTGCATATTAGACGAATAAAATATGTATATTTAATTCTGAATATATTTTCATTTAGCCAAAGGCCCACTAATGCCTAATATTGACCCATTAAACAACAATATTTTCACATGCCCAAGCGTTAATCAATATTTTACCAAAAATATTTACTTAAAAATCATTTGAGCTAAAACTCCGAATAGTGCAAACAGGAAAATACTCACCCCCCCAAACAGTAAATAACCTTTATTTGGTAACGTTTGAAATGTCTTTTAGTTATGCATTCTGCTTAATTAGGGAAATTGCGTTTGGCGCATATCAATCATATGCTGCTATATATATTCTGTGTAAGTGTGTGCTCACACACATGCATCAAAAACACCCTCGTGCACGTGGATAACTGTTCACTGTTTACTGTTTATATAGGGCAGACGACGCGGCGTCCTGCGGGGGTGTGTCTGATTGTAGTCTGCGTGTCTACGTGTCTGCATCTAAGGGTGGAAATACGAGACACAAAAATTTGGTCAACACATTTCGCTTGCCGGAAAATCTTTGCACTTGCCGTGCCTTCGACAGACAGTTGAAATTTCAACTGCTATGCGAGCACAGCTGTGGTTGAAAGGGAAGCTCGCGACATATGTAAACGATTTTATTTGTATATGATACGAGGTTTTTTCTGGAAGGCAACTTGGCTTTATTCTTATCATTAAATAGGCGTGTAAATAATTGTTTGCTTGAAGGTTCGATAAGTTGTGGGAGCATAACTATGTCAAAGGGTAAGTAATTGTTTTATAGTACTATTAGAACTGAACTGTCTTGGAGTAATTTTTATTTAATATGGTCTATGTGCTACTCTAATAGCTCTATCAAATGATTTCTTACATATCTGTGGAAAAATATTGCCAGACTTAAATTCGTATATCCTTTCGATTAGAGAACTAGAAAAAGAGAAAAATGTATGTTTTTGTTTTGGAAATATTTCAGTTATTCGTAAAAAAAAGTTTCTCTTCCTTTACATAAAAAATATAAAAGGTATTTATTACGAGGGCTGATTCCATAACTGAACTCAAAATACTATCATGTATTTTCACTACCAATTGTATATATAATATATGTATATTTATATGTCCTACTAAATATGCATGTTTCATTCAGTTTTCCTTAGTAAACAATATTTATATGCAATACAATGAAAAATCTGCTGAATATTTACTAAAGTATTACAGCTATGGCAATCATTAGCAACCTCTCGCATACACATATGAGTAGATCGTCTTATAAAATGATTTAGTGTGCACAGACATGCACGGCGAATTCACAGCACCCTAAAAGCGTGCTTTGTTTTGGTATGCCATATGAAACGGTCAATGGCTCGCCGCAAAGTCTGCTACAGAATTTTCGCTCTCTCACACACACTCTCTCTCTCTCTCCCTCTCTCACTCTCTCTAGCGCTCTCTTATACAATTGAAATTCATAGCAGAGGCTAGACTTGCACAGCTGAACACGCTGCTTGCTGCTTGGTCTTCTACTAAATGTTGTTTTTGCTGTTGCTGTTGCTGTTGTGGTTGAGGTTGTGGTGGTGGTGTTGGTGTTGGTGGTGCTGCCGCTGCTGCTGGCCGCCCAGTGACAATTCGCTTGCTTCTGCTTGGCTGCTCGAGCGGCTCGTCGCTTAGTTTTCACTCGAACGGCAAAGCGTTGGCAACGCACGCGGAACGCGCACGTCTATAAAAAAAAGAGGCGAAAATTGCGAGGCGAACGTTTTGGCTTCCGCTGCCGCCAAAATCACAAAAACAAAACCGAAAAATGTAATGGGAAAAATAAAAAAAAATATATATAAAAATATATACATATAAAAAAAAAAACAAACGTTTTTTTGAAAACGCCGCGCGAGCTTTTACGTGTGTGTTGTTGTTTTTATTTTTATAGTTTTTCTGTGTTTCACTTTGGCCAATTGAAATTTTGTTTTTGGTTTTTCGAAATTTATTTTTGTAGCTTTAACGTATATCAAAATACTATGCGGTGTTTTTGGCTTTTATAGCCGCTGTTGTTGTTGTTGTTGCTCGTAGTTTTTCTTGCGTTTGCGTCTGTTGAATTCAAATATTTCAAAACGTATCACAAAAAAAAAAAAAACAGAATTTTATTCGAATACGCATTTCTTGCGACATTTGTGAAACTCGTGCGTGATTTTCAGCAGTTTGTGCTCATCAAATGAATATCGAATGCGAAACTTAATGCCATAAACAAATTCGAATTTGAAAAATTAAAAATTTTATTCAGCATATAATTGTTTAAAGTAAACAAATTGCTGCTGCTGCATATGGTGTCAAGAATTTTCCAAAATTTACCGGATGCATAAGAATTTCATTGGAAATGGATATATAAAACCTTATTTCAGCTATACAAATATTAGAATATCTAAAAAATTCATATACTTATATATTAATATGTATAAATTTTAATAGGTATATATGTTGTGTTGTTGATACCCTGTAAACTATAAGAAGCGCAATTTTCTATGTGTTGTCCAGACCTAGGCTCTATAGTAAAGCTTCTTATGAGTTATATGATCTCTTAGCTGTCTAATCTTCAAGATTGGCCTCTCCTACAGCATACACGAGCGGTATATATATAAGATTTGTGTATATTTTTGAATACATATCAGTTTGAGTCACAATCAAACCCACTTAAATATTGTGATGTCATTCTTGTTTGGCTGCGTTCGTTTTGGAATCAAATCAAGAGCGAAAACTGTAGCCAAACGGCAGCTTAGGTAGAAGACGAACCAAAACAGTTCAAGAAAAAATATAGCCCGAAAAACCCGTTTCTGTTGAGGACACGCACATAGCAAGGAACAGAGGCAAGGGCGGGGGCGGAGGCGGAGGGTAGGGCGTCAAGGATATACCATGTAGGAGCCAAACACAACTGAAAAGCAAAACAAAGCAAAAGACATGAAAATGAAGTCATCAGCTTCATTTAGAGCAGCCAAACTAGCAGCGACTGATCCAGTTAAGCAAGTACGACTGCGAGATACCCTATACATGTTGCTTGTTTGGCTTCAAGCTGATTTTCATAATAAAATTGGATGAGCCCCAGTCAGATATCCTTTATATATTTTAATATAAGCAACATTGTTTCAATAGATTCGTTGATGATCTTAAAATATTTTTAAAAATGTCCATAATATTGCAAAAAATTGACAAATTACTGGGAATGAATGAATATGAATATATAATTTATAATATGATATGATATGATCATTAAAAAAGTAGTTGATCGACTAAATTAATATTGTTGCAATTTACTTCGAATTGACTATTAGTCTAAGAATTTTGACTATTTAGACCTTCAGCATAGTATATCATATGCAAATTCATTAAGAGAACAACTCTGTAGATCTATCACGAAAGCCTTGGCTTCTTTACATATCGTTCTCCTATTTGATCTACCCTGTCAACCTTAAAGCTACAGGGCATAAAAATCAATGAAACTATATAGATATACATATATATGTATATGTATGTGTATATGGGTACCACATAAACCTATATCTACTCCTAGTTAAGTGCTTTTTACAACTCTGTCGGTTGTACGCAATGAAAAGTGCAATTTGTGTGGCGACTGACCGGCGCTAGAGCCATGGGAAAATTACTTAATGCAGCAATCCCCTCCGCCCGCTCACCTTTCACAGCTGCACCCTACAAGCGGTTGGACTGCGCCTGCCCTTCGGCGCATTTGGTTGCTGTTTTTAACATTTTCCACACCATTTGGCTGCGTAATTAAATTAGCCAAAACGAAACTCAATTGACGCAAGGATAATGCCAGCTCACACAGGCGGGGCGGTGTCGGGGGTTGTAGGCGTCTGCGGCAGCAGGTGGGAGTGAAAGAAGTGGAAATAGCGTAACCTTGGCAACTAATTGCGGAGCAGCGCTCGGGGGAGCATTAAACGCCGCGTGTGACAGCCACCAGCAGTAAATGTTCAGGACAAAAGTTACGCAAGACCCGGGAGGACAATCAATTTGATACTCTATAATCATAAATTATAGCACCCTGTCTAGTATTAGGCGAGAGAATTAATTAGTGGGCTCATATATTATGTGATAGTTTTATGTCTGTCATAGGATTAGTTAATAGATGTCATTTAATCTTATTCACATTATTTCTATCGATCTCTATTGGAAACTTCCAAGTTCTACTCAATCTTCAGTCTTAGCTATAGGGCATCTCACAGTCGTATACCTTTGATTACATCACTTTTATTTGATTTTTATAGCATTTTTATATTGCGCAGATGACGTCGACGTTGCCATCATCATCAACAATGTTTGCACGCTACACGGCTCGTCGTACCCCTAGCTTACTTAAATGCAGAATGCAAATGGGTTTCTAGGTCTTACGAATTGATGAATGAAGTCACAATTTGTGGGAAAGTGGGACAAGACAATAGAAGGGTTGTTGCACCACAGAAAGGAGAGGATTCCTTGACTTTTATACAAAGGCTAAGAAGATCGAATCCTGAATGACCTTTCATATGATGATTTATTTTCTTTTAATTGAAGATTGTATTCGGGTTTCTTTGAGAAACTCAAACAGCTTTTTTCTTTTACCCACTTCTAATGCTCAAAGACAAAGGTGGCAACAAATGGCATTATTTGAGATAGAAATTGGACGGCAATCATTTCAACCCTTCACTCAAACCCCTAAGTAGAAGCCGGCATAAAAATTCTTATACATAAGGCGTGTCGCTAATAAATAAAATAAAATCTACGCAGCAAACGTCGGGAGTAATTTTGCTAGGTATTCTAGCTATTCTCAACAATAGGCAATAGGAAAACCACCCCAGAGCCAAAAACCACCCTAATGCAACAACAACCACCCTCAAGATCGAGTTCTAAGACACCTTAGAAAATGTGTACACAAATACATATTTATGTGTACCTACAGTTACATATGTATATGTATATATTTCTTAAAGCAAGCTTGAACTTGAATTCGCAGTGAGCTGGTGGAAAGATCTCAAAAACTTGACAAACAACTTTGAGGCACAGACGGCGCGCACACAGTAGACAATTCTAACAATGGAGCCAGAGTATCGATGTGGGGGGCGTGGCGGCAGCCGCGGCTTCGCAAAGCTCAGACAATGTACAAAAAAAGAAAGAAGCGAATTAAAAATAAAAGACAAAACACAAAATACAACAAAACAGAGAATAATAATGGAATTTAAATCACAAAGAGGCGAACCAAACGCAAAGCGTTGGAGTGTATCCGCTACATATGACATCATTCCAAGTCCCATTAATGAACTAATCCAAACGAGCAACCTCTTTATTTTTGTATTTTTTTTTTGCTTTTTGGCCAAAAGTAGGCCCCAATTATGTCAGCAGCTATACAGCACTATATTTTCTGATCTTGTTTCGCATCAGATTTACTTATAATTGCCCAGCCGAAGACATCATTATTATGAACTCTCGTCTCTTGTTCGTACATCTGTTTTCACTGAGTGTGCTACACACATGTTTGCCTACTTATGGATTTATGTGGCATTATGTGTACATGTTAATAGCTTCCAAAAACAAAATCCAGTGGGGAATAGCATTCAAATATATACGAAAAATGTCTTATGGCCTAAGTAATGCCTATGTGCCCAGCATATTTTAGCATATTTGTGAAGCAGCGACGTTTCTTATCTTCATCCGCGAATCTCTGTATCCGATTTGTGGAAAGAGCTTCTAAATTTTATAGCACAACATTTTGTTGCTACGCTTTAAGCCAGGTTCTAGGAATTTCATACTAAGATGATCTTGTTTAATATGAATTTCTAATGATTTTAATAGCTTTTCATTCCATTCAAGTTTCAAGTTTCTTTAGTCTTAGTATATGAATATTTTATATAAGAAGATAGCATAAAATTCATTTTATCCTGAAATGTTGCTCTATTGATTATAATAGGGATTCTTATAAAAGTATATCTTTTAAGTAAATGTATAAAATATAAAAAAAATAAAAGAGTACAATATAGTAAAGTTTTTACTTACTTGACATCCAGAAACTTACTTTCTAGGAAGCAAAGTTCTGAAAATATAAATATAAAATGCAAAAATTAATATATATATTTCTTACAATCTAAACAGGGGGTACTGTATATATTTCTTATAAGCACTATAACAATCAAAAGTAGAGATCCTGTTGAATCTGACTTTTTCCAACAATTTTTCTTTTCTTTCCCATCAAGTTTGAATCACTTAATGTTGGAAAATTTCATGACATATTCCAATTTTACCTTTTCCAAGAATTCCACATAAATATTTGCTTTTATTTCTTACAAAATCTGTACGAGTCAGAAGTAGCTGCTGGATTACTTCATATTTCTCGATGCTAAAGATAGCCAATGTGTGCACATACATAATTCGGTCACTGTTTTGTTTTTGTTTTGGTTCATGCTTGTAATACATAATTTTTGCATTCAGCCCCATGCTAAAGAATTTGATGACTCAGAGTTCGGGCACAAATGCTGCTGCTGCTGTCACCGAGAGACAAACGGCAAGAAGAACTAAAAAAGTCTCTCGCAATGATGTGGCATCTCACTCACTCTCTCTCTCTCTGTCTCTGTCTGTGTCTCTTTCTCAGCCACTTTGTGTAACTAGGGCAAACTTTTGCGCATTCTGTTTTGATTCTATGCCTTCGAGGAGTTGTCAAGTATCAAATTGTCTGCCCTGGCAGTTAAATTGCCATCGAATTCAATGTCAGGCTGTCCGAATGTTCATAGTTAATGTGCCAGACAAATCAGCAACCATCGCATCTTCAGTTGAAGTTCGCGTCTCTGGCAGTGCTGCCAACTCTTGTGAATTATTGAGAGCATGGGCAATGTTTAAGCTGAAGCTGTGCCCGTCCACCGTTTCCTGTTTATTTGCGCTGACTGACAGTCAACGTCAAAGCCAAGTTGTAGATACAAATGTATCTCTGTATCTCATTTCTTTTTTGTAGTGAGTCAAGCCAGCTTTTGTGTTCTTCAAGCTCAAGATTGGCGTACTTAGGGGCCGGTTATGCGAATTGCATTTGTCTGCGGGCTGGCGTTGCTGTTGTTGTTGCAATCAAGTTTTAAGGCACTGCGTGACTTGGCTAAAAAGCAACTAACGTGGCCTCTTGATCGTGTCACTGCCAACGCAAACTTGGCCCGCAGTCTTGACTTTGATTTCTATTCGTCTCTGTCTGTCTCCCTAAGTGTGCGTGTGAGTGTGTGTGTGTGTGTGGTCAGTTTATATGACATCAATTGCTCATTGATTGTTTCTTCTTTAGGCAATCGGTCCATTAACAAAATGTGCCTAATTAACTGGCCAATTGAACAATTACAATTCAATCAATAACATTGCCAAAGAGTCGATACGCATTTGGGGCTACGCTCAATAGAAAGCTCCAACAAGCAGCCCACTCGCTGCTGCACTTTCGACACGTTCCAATTGCATTCCGAACGGAGGCGAATCGAGCGAGGCTATATGCTAATTGCATATATAATATATATAGTATATATATGAGTGCAACTGAATGATATCATAACTGTGAGCTCATAGCAGGTGCTACTTCACACAGAGTACCAAAGCTTGTTTTCTTACAGTTCCATTTAACAGTTTTTATGTTATCCTCAAATATTTGTGCAATTGAAATTAATTTTCATGAATCAAGCAATAAAAATTCGGCACTCTAAATAGGTTTTATGCTCGCGGCACTTAATTGCAAAAAATATCGGAATAAACATTAGAGAATTTTCTTAATTTCTATGAATTTGTGCTTGGAAATGTGTAACAGTACAATTGATAGCTCAAGTCTATGGTGCTCCATCTTATACTTATAATCTTTCTTTTACACTTCTACCTTATATTAACCTATTTGATTTTACTCTTATACTGCATAATCTGGTTTCAATCTACTGCTCTGCTCTCTGCTCTCTACTCTTATACAGTTCAAGTTTATATTATATCTTCTCTTATCTCTTACTCTTCCTCATATTCTTGCAATATTTACAATATATAATAGTAATCTGA
Organism: Drosophila navojoa; assembly: GCF_001654015.2. The sequence continues at coordinate 676,829 of NW_022045895.1, forward strand.
TATGATAAGCTGAAGGATCTGCTAGACTTATGATAATATCCTCCTTAAAAGTATTTCTTGTGCTCACTCTTATGCATTACAAATTGTATAGCCTTGATAATATCCTCCATATGTAAACAATCGGTCTTACTATATAGTCTAGATCACCCTGTTATTTATATTTATAAATATAGATCAGTCACCTCCACGCCCACCGCCGCCCCTTCGCCCCTCGCACACAAATATTGCGTCAAATGTGTGGCGACGCGCGTCGGAGACAGTCAAAAACGAATCCCATGATGTCATCGACACATTGGTCCACATACATATGTGGCGCACTGTGTGTCGTCTATGAGTCGTCGTCGTTGGGGTCATGCCATCAGCAAATTGAGGTCGAAATAAATTTTCGGACTGTTTAATGGCGCTGCCCACTGACCAAAATGTAAATGTCTAAATAAAAGCATTTGTTGCAATCGCATTTAACTGTTTTCTTTTGTATTTATATTGCTGTTGCTTTGTGTTTCATCTTCAAACCAGGCGATTTTCAAAGTGAAAGAATTATAAACAAAATCTGTTGAATAAAAGTGCAACAGGTGGCAGTACCTCAGATACAAAAAAAAAAAGAATATATATGTATATATATAATATGTATATATACTTGCTAATTGAATTGTTTTATTTATTGATTTACCAAACATTTATTTTTATCTAAAAGCTGTTGCCACACTGCTGAAAAGAACGCCCGCCCCCCCCAAATGAAAGATCTGTGTCTCTATGTACTACTTATATATAAAATGCGAGAACTATTTTCTATTTTCGACTGTGACAATTTGTTAGGAATTTCGCTGTGGAAACATTTATAAAATTTACAACCCGTTTGCGAGCCACCGCCCCAAAAATAATAATAAAAAAAAACTTTATCCATATGCACTTGCCCAGCTCTTGTGACCCAATTTCATTGTTGGTCATTTCATCTAATTAATTAGCCGGCAACAACAGAACACGAACCGCAATCGCAAGCCACCCTCTGCTATGCACTGTAGGTGAGAAAGAGGCGTGGTGGAGCAGCAGGCAGAAGGTGGGTGGCAGGAGGAGGGTCACAGCAACTGTTTGGCTGGGATTGCGTGAGTGCTCTAAAGGGCCGTGCTCTATACATGCACATAATTCAGGCAAACGTCAGTTTTTAGAGTGCAATGAAAGAAATGTTTGTCTAAATAGCTATTCTTGCTAGGAGAGCGAAAGAGGGTGTATAGGTTTTTGAGTAATGTTTGCGCGAGGAACAAAGATTTAGCTACATAGAATACGCATCTGTCAAACATCAATAAACATTCCAATATTGATGTTTGATAGATGATAATTCTATTCTTAAAACTAGAGACTGATATTATATATTATATTATAAATATTATATGATTAAGCTCATGTTAGCCATGGCGAATCTTATTTATCTTTTATTGTTTAATTTAAGAGCTAGTTTATTAGATTTTGATATTAGAGCTGAAAAACTTCATTGAACTACGATCAAGCAACAATATTAATTTTTTACTGGCAGATGATGTCAGACTGTCAGGTCAGGCTTGGTTTGTAATCGTTTATCAAGACGGACAATCAATCAAAGATATAATCAGTGAGATGCATACATATATAAAAATATTTATATATAGCGAGTGCTTGTCAGCAATTAGTTAGTTGTTTCAAGCAGAGAACTGATCTAACGCTACTAATCTAGATATTGTCTTAGTCTCTAGTCCCAAACTTTAGGCAGATCCTCAGTTGTAGCTATAAATACCTAAACATAGTTGGCTGACAACATTCCTAAAGGGCTTTAGAATACATTTAAGCTCGCAAATGCTTAAACCTCGTACGTATGGGCGTGTATGGGGTGTGTAAGGGTACATATGTATTTCCAAGCGTATGCATACGTGTTTTATAAGAGCCAATGTCAAATGCTTCCACAAGTTGTCAACGCCAGTGAGTCATAATTCCTACACGTAACCGATTTGTTTACCTAGCTAGGCTTTAGGTGAAGCGTATAAATTTGATTTAATACGCGAATCATTCATAAATATTAACGGAAATGAGCTTCATAAACTGGTCGATGCGGTAGGTGCTGTGTCTTATTCACTCAGTCACTAACTATTTCTCACCTTTGGCGGGTCGTTTGATTTTGTAGGTCGTTGATTCAATAAAATACCTGAATGCTACGTGCTGAATGGGTAAACAAATGCTGCCTCCAATTGGACTTCAATTCGGGCGTAAAATACAACGTAGCAAAGATATATACTATGTGTGCGTACATATATTTATAGTATATTATGACACGTTTATCGTGTATCGCATACAAAATCAAATCGAAAGATATATATCGATATTGCGTAATTTCAAATTACATTCGGCATTTGCCGGCAGCTGTTCCATCTATTTGTTTTCCTATATTCGACTGTTGCCTTGAGGCGTGACGGCGCCCATTTAAATGTCAAAGTAGCCGCCAAAATGTCAGACGGACTACGCTCCAAAAGCAACAACAATAGCAGAAACAACAACAAATAGAATAGAATGAGTAAACAAATTTGGAATCAAACAGAACAAATCAAAGTACGATTCAATTGTTTGCTTCGCATAGCATTAGCATTAGCTTTTGATTTAGTTATAGTTTACGTTTGCATTGGAATGCTATAAGTGAGTTCAACATTGAATGGCCCGAAAGGGCTGCTTGTGTATGGCTGGAAACAACTATTAGTCGATCAAGTATCGTTCAATAGATAAAACTGCTAAATGATATGGAGTAGGAGTAGGAACAGCAGGAAAATTAAGAGTAGGAGCAGAAATAGCAGTAGGAGTAAGCGTAGGAGTAGTAAAAGTAGTAGGTGTTGGTATGGGAAAACAGCAAGAAGGGGAGTAGAATTTGGAGTAGGCGTGAGTGCGAGTAAGATTAGGAGTCTTTATTACTAGTAGTAGCAGTATGTATAGGAAGAGGCATAAGAAAAGTAGTAGATATACTGCCAAAATTAGTATGACACTCATACTTGTCATACTACTTTTGGTAGTATTTATACTGATAGATAAGAAAAGTAGTAGAAATACTACCAAAAGTAGTATGACACTCATACTTGTCATACTACTTTTGGTATTATTTCTTTTCTTATAAATAATAAAGGGATCAGCAAAAGTAGGATTAGTTATACAAAGGGTAGTATAGAAAGGGAGTAGAAGCAGTACTCTGAGTAGGAGTTCGAATAGTAATAGGAAGTTGATCCAGACTTATAGAAATAGTAGTATATGTATAATAATGTATAATATGTATATACGACCTCCAGTAAAACTACTATCAATTGCCATTCAACGCACAAAAAATGTAAATTTTAAACATTTTGGTAAACAAATTAAATTAATGTATTGAAAGTTAAGGCACAAATTAAGCATAAATCTGTGGGAGATACGCTATTGTTAGATCTATTGTTAGGTCTATCTCGTGTGGGCTCAACTATAACAAATTGAAGTAACTGATGTGTGTGGTGGAAGTGATGAAAGACTTTTCAGCTAGTGTAGACGGGACGACTACGTTTAATACTCTCAATAAAAATTATTAAAAATAGGGGCGTGACATCGAATCACCAATAATCGAACTATGGCGATTTGCTATGCCCATGAAGTCAGCTGCACAGTGGAACTAGCTCTAGCATTTCACTCATTCATAAAATGTTTCGAATTGAATTGAACGTCAGTTGCATTGCATTTTTTGTTTGTTCCATTGATTTCCGTTGACACGTTACGCATAATTAAACGCTGTCTGTCTGGAGGCAAGCCCCAAAAACAACAACAACAACAACAACAAAATTTAGTGAGACAAAAAACAAGCAATTGACCCACATAGTGAACGACGAGGCGAGAGACAAAAAACAACAATATTAATAATAAACATTGCAACTGCAATTACGAAGCTACCCACAGAGGTGCGAAAAAGATGTTTGGCAATCGAACAAAACTTGCAGCTTGCAAAAAGAAGCTGTTTGAAAAGACTGCTAACAAGGGAGAGAGAGAGAGAGATAGAGAGAGAGACAGACGAGGTCTAATTGGGCTTTGCCTTTTGAACCTATCTCATAATCAAATTTCTATTTTCATTTGGGCTTGCCTAATTACGAGTGAACAGTGCGAGGCGCGGAACCGAGCTTAGATTTGCCGCTGTGTGTGTGTGCGTGCGTGTGCGTGTCTGTGTCTGTGTTTGCGTGTGCGTGTGCAATGCGTCATCATCATGTTACTTCAGTTTGTAGATTAATATTTTTCTTTTGTTTCACTGTTTTTGTTAGCTTTGTCTTTTTTTTTTTACTATAGGCGCCAGCTAGATTTTAATAGCTGTTGGTGTTTTAGCTTTGACATTGTTTAGTTAGTTTACATGTAAAAATAGCCAAACAAAGGCTAGATTTTGATAGGCCAATCATTAGCTGTAATGCTATTATATAAAGTTAGATATTTTTTTAAAATATCATTTTTAATTCATATTTGAGTTTTATTCAGACAGCTAAACCTGAACCCTTGGCTTTATGAAATACTCTGACCTACTCATTAATATTTAAAATATATTTTCTTTTAAATATATTTTCTTTTAAATCCCTCTATCTACGCTCCTCTACTCCTCTGTTTACATGTGTTGTTCGGTTCGCAGTTAAACAGTGCATCTATTCTTCACACATTATTGATTAGCTCGCGTCAGAGCATTTTACATTTAGAGTCCATAAATTCTACTTAGGTTAAACAACTTGTAAGAGCTTTGGCCTTCAAATGGCTTTCGTGTTGTTGTTGTTGTTGTTGTTTTGGTTTTTGATTTTGAGAGATCGTTTTTTAAATTTACTTTGCGTAAAGTTTTGTTTTGAAATGTTACAGATGCTTGGCGCTGGCGAGCGCGCACGCCCATCTGCCCGGCCCTCGTTATCGGCTATCGGGGCTATGGAGCTCTCTGGGGGCGTAATCCAAACGCTGTCTTTCCCAGTTTTCGGCCGGCTGGTCGCTCGGTTGGCTCCGTGCTGGTGCTGGTGGTGGTGATGTAATTACTGGCTGACAACTTTAACAACCGGTTTAAGCAATGCCCAACCGCCTGTTAAACACACTGCATAAACATTTGTACTATTCGTAAAGTTACAAATCTCGTTTGAGTTCTGCGCATTTGCATGCCAGCGGCAGCTGTAAACGAATCTTTTTATAATACCCTATAACATTTCTTTGTTTGTTTATGATGTGATTGTCCAAAGATTTCTTGGAACACAATCGTAACTTTTGGAGCTAAGAAAAAACTGTGGAAATGCTTTATAATCTACCTCATGGGAATCTTCACTTTTTGCACTCCCCTACAGCTTGTTTTACAGGGTATATGGAGCCGTACACTTGGCTGCTCAGCTCACTTTCCATTTCCACACAGCTGTCTTATTGTCGCAACACAAAGAATCAAGATCTTTCACTTAAGAGCTGCTGGAAATTGCATTCATATCAACGACAATGCAGACGACGCTTTCTACGTGGGTGCAATCCATCCATCCATCCATCCATCCAGCAATCTAATTCTCTGCATTCCAACAGCATCCTCATACTCATATGAATTATGTGATTACAAAGCAATTTGTTGGGTTTAATGCACTGTGCGGGATTACTTAGTGACTGCATTAAGCCCCATCCTAATTTCTCTGCTTTTTGTTTTGCTGCAGATGCTTATCACGTTGTCAGCAACAACAACGACAACAACAACGACAACAACAACAACAACAGCAACATACATTTTACACATTGCCAATGATTAAAGCGATAACATTGACAATTACGTTGACAGTTAATTTAAATTTATGTCTAGGGCAGCAGCCATACGCATATATTATATTCTAATTGTTGTTGCTGAAAATGCTCATCGCTATTTTACGCCGGCATAGAGTATGCTGGGGATACTTAAATATTAGAGGAGATGTGTTATGTCGTAAAAAATTTTAATAAATATTTTTTATATATAACAAGAATAGCGTATGCTTGGGTCATTAAAATATGGTATATATTTATATTATTTGATACCTTTTTCATATTCCTATGTATAAATCCCTCATAATTCTCATATTTGTCTATCCACCTATTGGTTTGGTCTATAGTAACTCGAGTTTTCTTTAGCTTTGCTTGATGGAATTTTCCTCAGGAGTTACTTAGGCAGTCAAGCTATCATATAAGTCAAAGTTTGACACAGGTTTATAATATATTGCTGAGCATTATGCAGCTGAGCATATAACTGGCATTCAGTTGAATCGTTGCACTACAATATAATTTATTAACAGTCGATTTCTCGCATATTGTAAGAGTCAGACAATCATAATCTAATCTATATCTCTATTATGTATTTTGTTTTTCTTTTCATACCATTTTCAAAGAGTATTTCAACTTTTTGTGTGCTTGGAGAAAGCTTTTCGTATTCGTAACATGTTATTATGGGCAGTGTTTCATTTCAGTTCAACGGTGCGAATTAATGTTGCTCTGGCCTATCGCCTATTGACACTTGTTTAGTTTTTGACACCCCGTTAGCATTGTCTGCAGTTATGTTAACATGTATATATGTATGTACATATACATGTACATGTTTACATGTAGAACATTGTTAAGTATTTCAATCGATGCCATGTGCGCTGGGAACTGGCACAACATTCAATTGATAGCGTTGATTAGCATTTTGAATTGTTGCATTGATGGGCCCAGGGGTATTCCTCAATAAGAAATCATAGATGACATATTTCTGAGTAGTGTATTCGCTCCGTCGTCTCAGTCTGTCTTGTGTGTGTTGTTTGTTTATCATCGACTCTAGCTGCGGTTGCATTTGGCAACATTGACACTCTGTTGAACCGCAAGGCAAGCTGCTCGGTCTGCTGTCTACTGAGAGCTGGGGACATGCTAGAGGAAATATTAGCAATTACTTTTCTGCCTATACTTAACTTGTTGTTTGTTTTTCCCTCTTTGCAGATATACACTAAACGACAGGAATAAATAGATTTTAGATTTACAATGGGCTTCAAAGGCGGAAGCAGTCCGCGCATCAACAAAACGTTGATATCGCTGAAGCTCGTCGTTTTTCTCATCATAAGCGGTAAGTGGAGAATTGAGAGAGTGTGAGAGAAAGTTGGCGATTTATTTTAATGCTCTACTCTTACTTTCGCAGGTCTCACAGCGTTGCACATTTTGCATGCGACGAAGCCGTTGCTGTTGGGTCTGAACTTCTCGGAGTACCGCACAATCACAATCACAGCTGCATTTGTTTCGATACTGGGCCCAGTGATAGCCGGTCCTTGGGCCGATCGCTTGGCTGCCCGCAATCCCAATGGATTCGGACGTACGCTGCGTCGCCTGACCGCTGTCTTTCTGCTGCTGACAGCTCTGATCTATGCCATGCTCTTCTTCGTGCCAGAGGTGGCGCGCGAACCGGCCGTTGAGCCGGACGTGAACTTTGGCTGCGATGCCAATGGCGCGTTCATATTCCAGAAGCTCTGCAGCAACGGCACCTGCCACAACTGGGAGCACAAGAAGGGCAGCGTCAAGCTGACCCACTGCACCTACAGCTGCCAGAATCCCAACTACCATGAGAACATGTATCAGTTCTGGCTAGGCGAACTGCCCACAGCGGCGCCCTCCACCGAGCAGAGCTCCGAGTTCGATTACGATCAGGATGATCTGGCGAGTGCAACCACGGAAAGGTACAGACCTAGGAGAGACGTGAACATTGCTGACTTGGCTGCAGACAGCGCCGGAGTGGAGCAGATCAGCTCGGAGGTGCTGCGCACCAAGCGCCAAGTGAAGAGCGCACCCAAGAAGGTCTATGTGGAGCCACCGCATCTATGTATAACGGAACGCAACGAGCAGGGCGAGAATATAGTGAAGCACTGCCATGTGTACACCCAGGATACGCCCAACATTGTGGTGCAGGCGGATATGGGTCCTGCCATGGACGAGCCCAAGACCAATGAAACCATCGGCTGGTGTCAATATCCACTGGGTGAGTTGGAGAGCTACAGGGGGAGACAGAGATTGTTATACAAAATTTCGTCTTTCGCTATTATTATCACTTTTATTTGAATTTTTATTAAAGTTTTCTCTTGCCTTTTCAGCGGGCATTCAGTGCAATATTCCACCACAGCAGGTGAAATACATGAAGGATCTGACAAATGGCACCGAGTGCAAGCCCATCATTGAGTGCATGATTGTGGATGCATACGACGGCAAGGACAGTGTTCTAGCCGACAGCGAATGCATCACGGTAAGCTGAGAGACTTTCATTCAGGATTTAATCAATTTAAACTCATCAATATTCCATTTATAGACCACTGGCAATGTGGACGATACTCTGATTGGCTATCTGATCATTCGCCTGCTGGGCGATGTCTTCGCCTTGGCTGCCCTGACCCTGCTCAACACGGCGATCGTGATTGCAGTGCGTGAAACGTCGGAGGGTCGCGGCGAGGTCTGCCGCCAGTATGTGTGGGGTGCCATTGGCTATGTGATACTCTTCTCGCCGCTGGACTTGCTCTTCAAGGAGCATCAGCCCAATCATGATGCCGCTCTGGCTGCCCTGATCATATTGATCGTCTGCTTTGTGCTCGGCGCCGTGGTGCTGCTGAGCGCCTCTCAAATGCCGCTCAGTCCACCCGAGTGGTGGTGGCACACCAAGACCGGCATGCTGGTGGTGCCCATGTCCGCCATTCGTCGCTATAGTCCCGAAATTGCGGTGCTCACGCTGGTGGCCATCCTCTTCGGCACCTTCTGGAGCAGCGTGCACAGCTTTCTCTTCTGGACCTTCACGGACGTCAATGCCATTTGCTACTCGGGCATTATTCTGATCTTGGTGCTGTTCTTCAATGTGGACAAGTTTATCGAGTATTGTGGACACTCGAACATCTTCATTGCCGGCTTTGCCATCTTTGTCATCCGCTTCACGGCACTCAGCGATGCTCAGACCAATTGGCTAACTGTCGTCATGGAGACCATCGAGCCCGCTGTCATTGGCCTGATCTGGATTACGATCATACTATATATGCGACACGCTATGCCACGCAAGCTGACCGCAACGGGGCAGGCCATCGCTGTGCTGGCCTTCTTTGGTTTAGGTGAGTCTTCAGAGATGCTATTTCCACATATATACTAATCCTTCATCTCTCTTCCAGGCAAGGGCTTTGGCGCCTTGATTGGCCTGGCTCGCGAGGAGAAGCATCCGAAGCTGCCCTACTGGACCTGCACCTACCAATGGCTGGCCGTCGTGGCCTGCATCATAGCCTTCGTCTACTTTGTGATCTACAATCTGATATTGGCACCACGTTGCACCGCCAAGCCGCAGCATTCGGAGGAGCTGATCTCGGGCTCGGCGTCGCAGAACTTTGGCACAAACGGAACCGCCAGCAATGGCAATGGGGCCGGCAATGGTGCTGGCATTGGTCCAGGTGCTGGGGCCGCTCTCAATGGCAATGGCAATGCCAATGGCAGCTACTCACCGCTGAGGGTCTACCACAACGAGCGGGGGAAGAAGGGTCAATTTAGATACTAAATAGTTTACAAAGGCAATGCGATTCGATTCGCAGCAGCGAAAAGCGTTTTTCGATTTAATTTTTAATTGTGTATGGCGCACATATTTTACTCCACTTCATGGGGATATTTTTGCTAAGTGTATACACTGAGAAGAACAAAAACAAAAACGAAAACCTGGAGCAACAAGTGAGCTCCCTTTTAATATATATAGAACTTCTTTAATTTGTTATTTAATGCAAACTAAGCGTGTTCGTAATATTAATTTTTATGTCTAAACAAACAATTATTTAGAATGAAAGCTGCCGCCCCGCCCTGAACCGCCCGACCCGCCTTTCTACCGCCCTCCGCACACGCTCTGTCTGATATGAAGAGCTAATTCTGATGAGGTTTCACACTGAAGGCGAACCACAATTCAAATCAAACCTTTGCGTGATTTTACTAAGCATACGAATTGCATACAAATACATATACATATATACCGCATAAATACATACATACACACATGAATGTGAACAATAATAAGAAACAGAAATGTAATTATACCAAAATAAAATTAATGATAATTTTATGTTTTGCAATTAAGTGAAATAATCATAATGGAGTTTTCTTTTGCGATTGTGATTTAAATGCCGCTGCTTCCGTTGAGTAGTCGTAGTCTTATGTGTGACAAGTTGGGGTCAAGTTAGAAAAGATAATATTTAATGTGAGGTTTTCAGATGAAAGTAACTTGAAAAGTTTTGGATTTAAATTTATTACGAATAGAGCTTTGGGATACTCATACGAATATTCACATTCTATTCTACACACTTCCACCACTTTGGCATACACCCTATAAATAGGGAAAGTACCGAACTTTCCACACAGAAGCTCTTCAAAGCCCTCAAAAGCAGGCCATAAAACACACTCTCCCGCAGCTTAGCTTTAGCAGCAACCAATTAGCAAAGACAACAACCAAGATAAAAAGCTCTCAGTGAGGTCTCGCATTCATAACAGCTCTTTGGCACATTCACAATTTATGAATGAGATTTACTCAGCACTTGGCCGGCTCTATTCCGCAGGGGGACATCGAGACAGCGCAGTTGGCAAACGATTGCCATTTGACCCTATAATATATGTTGGCTAATAGCTAAAGAGACAAGAGCAGAGCAGCAACTCGATATTGTGCTATGGCTATAATGCGGCTCAGCAGAGACTACCACTAAATGATAGTAAATAAACACAAACCCATACACTCACAGACACACACACATGCATACATACACTCTCTTATATTCACACTAGTTTATTCACGTAAAAAGTGCGGATTTTATGTTGCATTCCCATACATGGAGCGCAGCAAATTTTGCTTTAGCTTGGCTTGGCTGCTTCTTAAAACTGTCTAGCAGTCTTTCGTTGACATTATATGCACACATCCACACACATGCATATATAAGTACTCTTTGTGTGCGTTGAAGTGACAGTAAGCCACTTAAGACAGCGCGCATTTTATTAGTTCCTTTATTGATATTTTCACAGCAACACAATTATGAGTGCCTGCATGAGTAAGTGTGAGTGTGTACGTGTGCGTGGGTGTACGTGTAATGAGTGTTTGCGTGTGTCAAGTCAGCTTAATCATCTACAAGCTATATATAGCTATATCATCATTGAGCCCATAAATGAAGCAAAAATAATTTTAGCAAGTAAATATCATGTTAGTTTTTATATGGTTATACAAAAATATAGGCCATAATCAATTCAAAAAATATTTTAAAAATTTATTGGTACGACGAGCTAAACTAGTATTAAATCTATGCTCAAAATTCTTTACTTAATATTTATTTAATTTTATCCAGAAATCCCTCATTTAACTAGTAAAGTCAAAGTTCTTTCTATAATATATAAAAATAATTTAAAATAATATTAACTGCTTTTTATAACTCCTATGTCAAAAATGGAAAAAAAATTTTTAACTGAAATAAAATCCTCCTTAGTAAATAAATTAACCCCGAGCAGTTTTGCCAGCGTTACTGAGTACCACATGTCGTATGCATAATAAACCAAAGCCGCAACATTTATATAGATTTCTGTTTGGATTTTGTGTTAAGGGTTAGAGCTAAGGCCTGGTGTGCGTGTGTGTGTGGGTTGCCAGTCAAAGTCTTGGCAATTAGGCAAGAGCTGTGGTGCAAACAAAAAAAATTGTGACTGGCTGAAAAAGTAGCAGGAAACGGGAGATGGAGCAGAAGCTCTCCATTTTGCGTGCTGGGTAGACAGTGAAATTATTATCACTTGGCACCTAACAGAGACGGCCAGAAGAGGGGCGCGACGAGTCAGAGAGAGGGAGAGAGTGAGAGAGAGAGAGAGCGGTATGTAGCTGAGCCCGACCAGAAACAGGAACAGGAACAGTCGAAGCGTTGCTGCATTTTGTGAGCGCTTTTGCCCCTATGAAAAATAGCTGTAATTTGCACAGCATAAAAATATAGGAATATGCAGTCAAGGGTGAGGGAGGTGGAGATGGCTTGGAGCCTGTTGGCGACATACTCACACACACACACACACACGCACACACAGTGCTAACCATAAGTTAACTGAGATCCACACAACCACATGGCCACATGGTTCCATATGCAGGCGACAGTAACCGGCTAAGGCGGCGGCAGGGTGAGAATAGAATGGGCGTGGGGAAGAAGGGTGGGTGGGGGTGGTTTGATGAGTGGTTGGGCTGGCTTGGAGGTTGCGTCGGCTGCAAAGCACTTGTGAAAAATAACTTTGCACATCGTTGGATTTGGTGTGCAATTTTCTCGTTCTTCTGCATCGTCGCCAATCCCCTCCGTGCCCCGTCCCACCACTCGCCGCCCCTGCCATCCAGCCAGAGCGCTTACTTTTAATTTTGTTTGTAAAGAAAACTCATTTTCATCATTTTGAAGTTGCAACTGCGCTTGTCTTTTGTAAGGCGCTGCTCCTGCTCATGCTGCTCCTGCTTCTGCTGCTGCTGCTTCTGCTTGCAAGGAAGAACACAAAAAAATTCGAGAAAAAAAAACATGAGCTACGAGTGAAATACTCTCTGAAAACTGCCGCTTCATGTAATTATTTTGATCATTTGCATGGCTGCCACAGAGCCCGCAACATGCAACATGCAACATGCTAACGACTTTGTTCTGCCATCTCTTGCAAACAAAAAGAAAACATATTTTTCCTGTTAAAGCTGAGGCCGTAATTCGTTTCCCCCTTAACTTTAATACAGTTCAATTGTATGCGAAGTAGTAAACGTTTCTGTTAACTGTTTTAATTTCTTCTTTCGATGCAGAAATTTCGCATGTTAAGCATGCGAAGTAAGTGGTTTGCGAGGAGCTGAGACAATTGGTATGTGCGCTTACTTTTATATAGAGTAGAGTAAGTGGAATAAGAAGAATTTTCTTCTTCAATTCAGTTCAGTTCTCTATGGGCATGTGGGAGTATATATATGTATGTGTATTACATGCACGATATATTACACGTAAATATAGTAATTTTTACTAACTATAAACTACTATATTACAGATCCTTTAGTATGTCTTATAATACCTGTTTACTTCTAGCAAAAGTTAGCCATTTCTGGCCTTCAATAATACAAAGGTATATTAAAATATTTTAATTTTATTCAACATATAATTTTCTCTCTCGAATTAAATGAAGGCCTTCTTCTTCACATTAGCATTTCTTTCATTAATCTCATTATAAATTTCACATTTCAGTTTTATTAAAATAAATATATATAAACAAAAAAGTTGCTCATATTCTTCTACATTATTATTAGCCCCTGCCTAAAACATATTTTTCCGCTCGTTTAGTTTGCCCTTGGCGAACTCTCACACCTCACTGAAGGTCATTTCAAAGCTATGCAAATTTCATTGCTATGATCTATTGTGAGTCGAGCTGGGGATGTGGCCCCCAGCCATTGACCTTTTCTTTTCGAACTAATTTTTGGTTGGGCACAGGCCTGCTCCACTATGGAATCGCTCTATGCTGTTCTCTGTTTTGCTTTTGCTATCATTTCAGCATTTTTTTTTTCCATTAAATTCAACGCACAGCGCTCTCGGCAGGCAGGTAACAGTCGTTGACAGCAGCGCCACGCCCCCACGGAAGTCCTTTGTTTTAAGGCGTAAAACTTTGCTAATTACTGAGAAAATTTTCACAATGTTCCAAGTTGAACGTAGTTTTCTCTTTTTTTTTTCATTTCGTATTTCGTTTGCTGTTACACAATTTTTTTTTAGGCACTGTTTGTTTTAGTTGCAAATAGGGGAACGTAGGGGCCAAATGTGAGGACCCCTATAATGAGAGATACATATATTGTGTATGTGCATGTGTGTGTGTATATATTTGTATAGCTCTGTGTAAAGTGCTTAAGCACTGAGCAAGTGTACGACTTCAATAAAAGGCCTCGATTCGTTAATTGAAAGGCGAAACATCAGGACAAATAAGCTGCTCTTACATTACCAAATTAATGAAAGGGCAAAAGATACACAGAAAGACAGAAAGAGTGAATGCACCTCTTTCCCTCTCTCTCACTCTATATTCATATATATATGTTTCATAATTTGTAAAAATGAATTCGGTAAACATGTTTGCCTCGCTGCCAATTAAGCAGCTTGGCAGTTAAATCAAGCAGCAATTAATTGACAGTGCGTATACTTAATAAAAATGATGAAAATACATTTGGCATCAACTGTGTCGCTGAAATTGAAGTTTGGTCTTGGCACGACTTTCACATTCAAGAATCTCTATATATACATATTTAATTAAAGAGCTGCTCCATAATTGTTTTCAAGCACTTTAAAACTTTAATGCAAGTTGGGGTTTTGTGTAAGCGTTGCGCATACGCCGCGTTGTGCGCGGTCAGCAGACGCAGCGACGCTTCCTTATTAGCTGCCGCTGCTGCTGCTGCCGCTGCTGCTGCCCAGCCTCAAGTTTTTTGCTTGTTCGTGCAGTTTTCACATCGTCAAAGGATAAGCTATACATAGCCCAAGGGGAAATCTGTATTTGTGCTAGTGTGTGTGTGTGAGTGGGCGTATGGGCGTGGCTGGTACGTCGCTTGCATTCAAAAGCGCACAAATCGCATTTTCTTGAGAGAAAATGTTGCTTCATTTGTGCAGATCGTCGAATTGTGTAGAAAAATGTTTGAAAGGAATTCACTCTGTATGTGTGTGTGTGTGTGTGTGTGCACATAGCTAGCTAGCGCAAAAGCTAAAGGATGACGGCTGCAGGCAGCCACTGGTACGAGGTAAATTGCATGTGCAAAATTAAATAAAAGTGGAAAGCCATAAATGCAATTTGGCTGCAACTGCAACTGCAAGAAACCTTTTGAGCATTGATAAAATCGACATCAATTGATTTCAGACATTGTTTAGATATAGCCACGGATAATGCATAATGGGAAGAAATGCCAAGGATATTTTGTACAATATAATCTGCAAGTTGCAGAGCTCATCTCAGAGCTGCACCAAAGGATTTAGATTCACTTAATGCTTACATTATAGCTAATTATGATTTCATTTAATTTTCAATTGACTTCTTGTGGCTCGCTTCCACATAACTTTCACCACTCATATATTAATAATATCCAGCTATCCAGGTATGTATGTACGCCAGCAAGCAGCTAACAGATCAACTAACCACGACAACAGCAACAACAGCAACAACTCAATTTAAGCTGGTCAATAGCCAATTGCGAAAAGCGAGCAATCATTGCAGCTCTTAATACCCTAGAAGTGGTTAATCATAGGGTGGTTAGGGTTGTTATGGGATGAAGTTGCTCAGCAAGGGCACACAGGATGAGAGTGATATTATATAGAATCCAAGACAAACAACAATTCATTTTTGAATAATAAAAATAAAATAAAATAAAAAATATGACAAAAATATAATTTATATAAGCTTCACCTAAGAAATACAACAATAAATTAAAATAAAATTTAATAACTCATTTTTTATATTTAATTCAGCAATAATGCCTTCGATGATACAAAAAAAAAAAAAAATAAAAATAAATAAATAAATTAATAAATAGTAATAGAAAAAAATACAGGTATGTTTATTTATTTTTTATTTATTTTTTTCGCATATGCTTTGTATTTTTATACCCTGAACCCATTGAAAATGGGAAATCAGGATATAATGGTTTTGTTGTTTCTTCTCTTTTGTTTAATAATAATTTTGATATACTTTTAATTTCATTTCAACAAGAATTCAAGCCCCTCATTCATCGCAGCAATTCAAAAATATGTTGTCCACAATATTTGCTGAATATCTACCATTCGAGTTGATGAAATCTTCTCCAGCTTCAGCTTTAGCTCTCGCTGTGAATGGCATTCGTTTACATACCTAAAATATTCGTATATGTGGCAAGTAGAGCTTATTTATAAATCATTTGATTGTCGGATTTTATTTGCAGTCGGACGAACGTTGAGCATTGGACTTTCTACTATATTCGATAAGCTGCTTACCGGAACTTGTAATGCTGTAAATTTAGTTTTCCGGCCGCAAAACAGAACAGAAGAGCCAAACGCTAACGCCACAGCCAACAGCAAACAACGCTAGAATTGCTGCAGCCAATGGGCCAGCGGGCGTACAGCATTTTGTGGCGGAAAACTTTAGCTAGCATTGCCAGCGAATATAGCAGCATAATATGATGCAACCACCTTTGTTGTAAGGTAAGCAAAAAGTTTGTTTGGGCCAACCGCAACTCAGGCGAAACCTGCGACCGATTTGCTAAATGCGACATACACAAATTTTCCACAACATTTTGGCAAGTTAAAATGCAGGAAAGAAAGTAGAGAATAGTGAATACTCTTCAAGTTAAGCAAAGGCGAATGTGTATAGAAAATGGTGATTAAGATTAAAAACAATTAATGATAGTTGCCATTTAAGATAGGCTCAAGAGGCAGCAGCAGAAGTTGACAATGGAAGTTATAGAATTTTGGTAGCTACATCTTGATATTCTGATTATCTCTATGAAAATATATTGAATGACCATACCTATCTAGACTTTTGCAGCAAGCATTAACCATACTAATCATAGACTAAACTAATGAATACCTAAGCCAAGTTGAATCACTGTAGCAGAGAATTGAATTGTGCTAGATATACATATGTTAAATTTGTATATCAATTGGTCAAACCTTAATAATCTATCTAAAATTATATGTCAGAATGAATGAGAAGGAAAAGCAAACTTCTTGCAACTCATATATACTTCACTTGGTTCAGCATAGTATATTTGATAGCTATAGCTCATAGACTACTCGAGGTTTGTGTAGTATATCTCTCAGTTAACTAAAGTTGCCTTCGATGATTTTACTGATACGATAAAATTCTGATACGACGTTACTGCGCAACATTTCAAGATATTGTTATGGCATATGATGTCTCATTGTGTACTTGAGCTACCCAAATATCATATATGAAGTTTACACACATTATGTACACTTGGGTATATAAAATTGATGTCCTCAAAACAGTTTTCAGCTGCCATCAGACTCAGGGTTGCCCACAATTTCAATTTGATATTGGCTGAGACTAGCAAAAGCTGTTTCCTCGTCTGACGATTGTCCAGTTGCTGCGATTTTGTCATTAATCTCGCTCTAATGTCGCTGCACTCTACATATGTACGTAGGTGTATATGTAGGTATGTGTGTGTGTGTTGATCTGGCAAGCAGCAGTCGGGCAGGCAGACTGCCAGACTGCACACACTAATGACTTGTGCTTTACACATGTAGCTCATGTCGGGCCTATCGTCATGGTCCATCTGCAGTCACCTACACAGCATCCACCCACCCACCGACATACACACACACACATTGGTCAAAGTCTGTTAGGTTTCTGCTTCACTTAGTGTTTCATCTTTCCACCGTTCTAGCTGCATCTCTCCCGCTGTCACACAGTCGGGCACTTTTTTATCGGCAAACTGCAATCAATTTTTACAAATGGGATTATTTTAAAGGAACCTGAACCTGTTCTGGCTGCACCAGCCACTGGATGCAAAAGCAGGAGAGCACAGAAAGGAAGAAAGAAAAAAAACAACGAATTGTAATTTGTTTTCTCATGCATTTGTTATTGTTCATGCAACGGAAGCCTTAGTGAAGTCCCCACATTATCTACTATCTACACACTTACACACGGCGAAGCATTGAATGGGAGCGAAAGAGAGCGGCAGAGGAGGGGGGGGAGCGAGGGGCAGGTACACCCACAAGGCAAGTCCTTTACCTGGCTTGCAGAGCAGCTTTCGATAGAGATTTATGCTTGTTGGTAGTTTTGCTCATAAAAATGCATTTTTATTGCTTTGGCTGCGCTGCTTTTCGCTGCCATCTGCCCCTCTCCCTGTCCCTCTTTCTGCTGCTCATGCCATGCTGTGGCTTTGAATATTGAGTTAGATTTTCGGCTCCTGCAGCTATGCGACGGTATTTTTCTTTCCCTTCTTTTTTTTGGGCACATTTTGCCTTTGTCGCCATCGCCTCGTAAAAACTGTAATCAGAACAAGTACGTGGGAATGTAGAGCGAGTGCCCGGTGAGCAGATACCCTGTAAATATTTTTGTGTGCGAACAGTTGACATATTGGATTAAGCAGTACTCTGTGATCACTAAGAAGGTCGCAATAAAAATTGACAGACTGATAGATACTCTGTAAAATATAAATGTTCATTTAAAGTTTTATTATGTGAGCATTTTACTCCTTTCTGATAATTTCTACATGGTAAGAGAATCTATGTATGCCCTTTAGACACAAGCATAAGAAGTATATATGTATATAAAACAGGGTATACAAGTCTTCTATCTAAGCTCATACATGAATATTTAAATTTATTAAATCTTCTTTTATGCTACCTCAGCATTATTCAACACTTCATCGCTCCTCGCGCTGTTTACAGGGTATTCGAATAAATACCGCCATAAAATAAGTTTCTATCTTTTATTGCCAGCCACATAAAAATTAAGCATAAGAACGGAACAACAATTGCAAATAACTCTGTTAACTTTTACTTCAGACGCGCCAAACGGTGTCGCGTAATTTGCTGCCACAGCACTTAAAGGCTTTTTAATACTCTTTCCTCTTATTTTATATTTTATTCTATTCTATTTTAGAGCCTGGAGGTTCTCTGCCATTGAATGGAATTTAATTTAATTCCTGGGCTTGCAATGACAATAAATTTCATAGCGCTAAAAAAGAAACGAAAAAAAAAACCAAATTAAATCTCCTTTGCGACTGCAAAAGAGTGAGCTGTAGGTGGCAATTAAGCCATAGATTATTATTATTATTATTGTTGAGCTGCTTAGCTACAAATGGGGAGAGTTTAAACCTGCATTTATAGCTAACCATGTGGTGAGTGCAAATCGCATTTTGGCTATGCGCTTATTAACAATATTCTTGCCAAAGGCGTGTATTAAGTGTGAAAAGCTGAATTTTTACAGATGCAAAAACTCTAACAATTTTTTGTTGTTTTGCTGCCTAAAGGTAATATTAAAATATTCCTTTCAGCTTAAGAGTGAGTAAGTATATAATCTATTATTAAATAGCAATTTATTCGGATTAAAAATAAAAACATTTTGAAAGTTTTTCAGTAGACACTATTCAACGGCTGTAAATAAATTTTGACCTAGGTTATCTACTCAAGAACTCTTAAGATGCTTTCAAAGATCGGCATGTGGAATGTAGCATTATAGCTAAGCTTTCTTATTTACCTCAGCAGAAGAGCTTCGAAAGCTCCTCAAGTGCTACCATTTAGGATTAGGCAGCTTTTTAAAAGCTTTCGCTTTTATCAGAAATTAAGGATTTAAAAAGCGAAGCTCAAATTTATTTTAATATCTTATAATTATTTTTACGAGCACTTATTTTATTTTATTTTATTTTTTGGCATTTATCAACTGAATTAAACTTCGCTTGGATAAACTTGTAAACACTTACCTGTTTACCCTTTGGCTTAAGGATTACTTAAAAAGCTTTAATCAGCTTTCGATTGCTTTAACGCCGAGTACAATCTTTAAAGAGTTGTCCGCAGCTCAAATTTATTACTCAATTGTAATTAAAGCACATTAATAGCCTTTTAATACGTTTTTTTTGATTGGTCGTCGTTGTTGTTGTTGTTGTTGCTGCTCGTTTGGTCTGTCATTGAATATGATTTAATTAATGTTCTCGCTTAACGCAATTCCATAATAAATTCCATTAAAGAATCGACACTCATACACCATATAATTTATCATGAATATATATATTTTGTAATTGATAATGCCGTCGTCTAGGTCTTTTCAGCAATGTTGATTAATTACCGCAATGACGGTCCCCCCAAATAACAACAGCAACAAACGACAACAAATAAACAAAAAACAAAAGTTATGGCTGCACAAAATTACTTATTTTTCAAAATTTTAACGCTTCCGTCATGATTTATGTTCTCTGTTCTCTTACTTTTTTTTTTTGGAGCAATTGCTGAACGAGACAAGGACAGCAAGCAGGAAAGAGTGAGAGATAGCGAGATGAAGCAGATAAATTAAGGGCTTTTGGCACAATTTGCTCTTTTGATACCTTCTCAATTGTTTGTTTGTTTAATTAAAAAAAAAAAAAAGGCAAAAACTTTTGCGGCTCGCAAACAAAATTAAATTATGTTTCATTTAATTTGATGTTCACAACTTTTAGACCAACAAATGGTTATCCAAATTTTTGTTGGCTTTTAAGTAGTCGTTGATGCAGACAAGTGAAGATCGAGATTTGCAGCGATTAAAGTATTTAGAAACTATGAAAAGTTGAAGTAGGTCAAAGAAGCACTAGAATATTAATTGGTATACAACCAGGTATAGAAATAAATGGAATTAGAAATGGGCATTTAGACAATATACTTAGTTCATAACGGATTGATTTCTATTGAGGTTATGCTGATTGGAAAATGCAGTTTTGGTTTCAACTTTGACTATGTTGTGTTGTATTCTAGTCTAATATATTTAGAGAGTAGAAATATGCAACTGTTGCTTGTATTATACATCATTTCGAGTCTGTTTAGTGTATTGAAGCGCTTCAACCAGCGCACAAAGAAGTTAAGTCGGCCTTTACCGCAGCTCTTACTCATTTCTGTGAGCTCAAAGAGCAGAGTCCTTGAAGTATTTAGGAGATTAAGCGAGCAAGCTGCTAATAATCTGACAAAAAAAAAAAAAAAAAGAAGATATATGCAAGGTAAAGCAGAGTATATGGTATGAGTTTAAGCTTGTTGACAGCTAAAGATATATATAAGAAGATATTCTACAAATTCAAGCTGATTGCCAGAGCGCTTTGCGCTATATGAAACATGTATATAAACATTAGATATTTATGCAAAATACAAAAATATTCAACAAATCGAAATACTTCCTCGATTCACTCAAGGCCGCAACATTGCTATAAGCCATTCGAGTTAAAGAGGTATTACGACGTCGCTGCTACCCGACTGCAAATGCTTGTAATGGTATTATTATTTTGTTTTTACTTGTTTTCCTTGCCATGCATAGACCCAGACATAATTAATCCGTTGCCAACAACAAGACCAGTCAGCCGCATTTAGCCAGATCAAATCTGCTTAACACGCTGCTAGAGAACGAGTGAGAGAGAGACAGACAATCAGAGGGACGAAAACAGAGACAGCAAGTGATTCATTAAAAAACCAAGCAACCATAATCTCGCTCATATGTCAACGGTCTTTAATCAGTTATTATTACATATATATAACAATTATTTGTTGTTGTTGTTGTTGTTGCTGTTGCTGAACATATAGCAGAGCTGCGGCTGTCATTGTTTTTGTTGTTGCATTTTCTAGCTGTAATTGTATAAAAATGTTTCGCATGCGAGCGCCAGACCTCGGTCTGATATCAAACAACATGCCTTTTGTTTTGCACTTGAACTTAATTGCAGCGCAGCTTGGTCCCAAAAGGGAGGCGTAGAGCGAGTAGGGCGGTCCAGAAGAAAGGCCAGATCAAGGTTTAGTTGAACAGACAACAGGCAGGCAGAGCGGTAGAGGGAGACAGCGGCAGGCGGGCTTAAAAGGGGGGTAAATATAAATTGCATGCGAGCAGGGCAGCCATTACCTGATCCACACACACATGCATACACAAAGGAAATGGAGGGCACACACACACACACAACCAGAAGTAAGCTCCATGTGTGTGTGTGTGCTGTCTCTTGTGTGTAATTAAACAGTGCTGTTGGCATAAAATAAAATATAAGCGCAACAACAACAACAATGCAAGCATGTGAGGGGAGGGCGTGGCAAGCGCCTGGGCTATGCTGACTGGCTGATTGGGTTGAGGGCAAGCGGAAACGTACAAAGCATAGCATGAAATTTTCTTGTCTTGGCATCCTGTCGCCGGATATGTTGCCTCAATATGGCCGCAGGATGAATGATGCGCACACCAACACACACACACACACACACGGGCACATTTACAGATACAACTAGAGACAAGCTACAACTAGAGCAACAACAACAACGACAACAATGGACAGTCACAGCTGAGCCGACACACATTGTATATACGTATGTATGTATGCACATACATAGATATATTTTATTGTATTGAATTGCTGAAATTCGATTTATATGGATTTTATATTGTTTAAAATTTTAGCTATAAAGTATTTCTTAGACCATTAGTTTGACACTTGAAAATTTAGTATGGCAGACAATTGCTTTTGCTGCTCTCTTGGAAAAGAAAAATACATGTAAAATAGGGAAAGGATTGACTGGCTGAGCATCAGCTGGATAGAGGGAGTTGCTATAGCTCCCTAGCCCTAACATGTGTTATAGAGTAGAAGTTCGATATGCATAAGTAGTAAATTTCATCTATTCTTTTTACATATTTGTTCAACTACTTTTTCTACTACTATTTCTACTACTATTTGTACTACTAATTTTCTAGCTTTAATTTTACTACAAGGTATCCTCAGTGCATGAACTGCCACTAATTTTTCTACTACTATTTCTACTACCATTTCTACTACTATTTCTACTACTACTTTTCTAGCTTCATCTTCACTACAGGGTATCTTCAGTGCATGAACTGCCAGCCTTGGCCACAGCTGCAATCGTATTTATTTCTATTTATTTTCATTTTTTCGTGCATGTTTTGCTCGCCTATAAAATGCAATCTATACACATGATTGTGCGTGACCCAAGGCGTAATAAATATATATATATATTACACACACACACACACACATGTCTGTACATATATTGCACAAAGGATAATATGTTATGCTGTAAAGTCTGTGTTTTCAGCACTTTAAAAGCCAATTCCTTTGACAAATGCAATTTTAATAAAATTTTAATTAGAGCTTAGCTACTGCATATCAGTTTACAATGAAGCAGACGAAGTTTATAAATAAAAACTTGAGGTTTGAGAACACTGAATTTAGTTGGGCTTTACCTTGGAATATGAAATTCATATTTCAATTAAGTTAAAGACTTGTTTAAGAATTTTATTTACTTTAAAACAGTGCTAAAACTCATTTGTATTCTTAAAATGTATAATTTTGTATATAAATACATTCATTTAGCTAGCGCTAAAGCAAACAGAATAGCAATCAAATAGCTTTGTTGCTTACATTTTATTTACGCTTATTTAGCTCTATCTATATGCGTGTGTGTGTGTGTTTACAATTGAGAATGTAATAAAATGCATTGCTGTAATATTTACGCGTCCAAATTCAAACACATTGTTGTAGCTGTTGTTGTTATTGCCGCTGGCAAACAGCATTCAAATAAAACTATTTCAATGGCCGCAAAAATGTGTAGCACACTTTTTGGCGCCGATTGTTATGAATATTTTGTTGCTTTTACTATTGTTGCTGTTTGGTTTTATTTGACAATTAAAACCGATTTCCGAAAATCGCCCCAGGCCAACATCGCACCGCTGCACCACCGCCCATCAACAGCCGCCAAAAGCAGCTGTCGTAAAAGTCACGCACCATAAAACTGACAGCTGTTAAAATGTGTAGAGATTCCAGAGCGGTGGGGGGGCTGTCTTTGTATGATGGCCTGGTATGGGGGTGTGGCCAGAGTGTGCTGCTGCGGTTGTCGTCGTGCTATAGTTTGATGACTTAATGGGCTCATTAAACTACATGGCACCTCCATTGAGCATTAAGATTCGCCAACTTCGCCCAGCTCAATGGCAAAGCTATCAAACTGCAGTCCTATTTCAAGTTGCTTATAAAAACTTTATTGTATGAGACGAATCGAAGAAATCTGAAGTAAGTGACGTTAACATAGTTAAGTTGCGATGACGATCAAGTATCGGTTGAGTTGGACTCGAAAAGCTTTGCTTGATTGCCAGATAAAGAACGGCTTTTCTAATCAGAGCAACAATTTCAGGAATAGCAACAGCTTTTGGTCAGAATAACATATATTTTAGCATTATCACTAGTGGTGTTATGAGCCTTAAGAAATATACAAACTGTATGAATATCATGAGGAAATTTACTATTAGTAAAAGTAGTATAGGAGTAACAGACGCAGCTGGAGCTGTGTTAATAGTAACAGTAACAGAAGTATTTGTAACAGAATGTCTGTAAGTCAATAACAGTAACAGTAACAGCAATAGAGAGGACATTTTGTCATCATGTGTGAGTAACTCAACTTTTATCGATATCTTTAGCGAGAGTATTTTATAAGTTTGCTATAAATATCGTAGGCTTTTTCTCAAATTTCTCTAAGTATTGGTAGTACTTGGCTTAGTTACAGTATAATGTTACCTATCATTGGCTCTTCTGTTAAAGCTCTTTCTCCTTGCTTAAGTTAGAATAGAGATCTGCCAATGTATGGCATATATATAAATATATATGTATATATAAAGAAATGGCATAAAAATTTATATATAAACTACTTCTACATAATAAATTGTATATCCTTGTAATAATATATACATATAATTATAATTTATATTGCATTATAGCATATTAGCTATTTTACATACCAAAACTTTACAAAGAATCGCTTCCTACAACATAAACATAAATTCACAATTTTCTCTAGAATATCCGCTAGAATACAATTCAGGCTCTATATGAATTACAACTCACACTCTGAGCACTACTATCTTTCAAGCAGTCTCGCCTACGTCCGCTCCAACTTCAGTTCAGTTTATTTTGACATGACTTTAATCATTTTGCAAAACTGTAAAAGCGTATAATATCCGCCATATTTTTGGCTATTCGCTGGCAATGCTAAGCGGATGCACACCAAACATTTGCCGCATGTTGCACGTTGCACTTTGCACGCTGCACGTTTCATGTTGATGTGGCAACATTTGATATCATGGCATCATTTTTCGGCAATGGTTTCGCTTTTATAGCGGAAAACGCAGCTGTCGGCCAACATGGAAAATTGTAATGCAAATAGTTGTCAAAAGTTGCGGCCAGGCGCACTCGATAATTGTGAGGCGGTCACACAGCAGGGCGTATGATTGATATGCGCAGAGCCACAGACCAAAGCCAAACCTACAAGCATTCACACTTACACGCACATACAATATATAGAGACATCCATATATATATATATGTATAGCTACATATTGGACAGACTCTTTATGGGCAGAGTTTGGCGTTAAGTTTGGTGTTTATTTATTTTACACTTAAGCCAGAACTGCTAATTTATTGGTGCCACGTGTAATGCCGGCAATTATTGAAAGCGTGAGACAAATAAAAATGTATGGCAATATCTATAGATGCTTAATGCTTAATACACTGCGAGAAAAAAGCAAAGTAAGGAACTGTGGAGGAAAATTATAGAAGTCAATAAAAAAATCTAGAAAATCTTTTGACATAATATATATTAAATGTTTTCAAATTTTAACTGAATACTTTTAATAATATATGCACTGTCGACACTACCATTTTCATGTCCATCCATAATTCTAACCATCTCTCATCTTTTCTCCAAGCATTCGCAAATACAAAAGTTTTCTCACTGAATGACTTAAGCACTTTATTATCGACTTTTCTGCGAGTGTATGTATGTATATCAGTGTGCATGTGTATGTGTGTGTGTGTGTGTGTGTTGGGGCTACAAGGTATATGGCCCTACAACAAATTGCAGTTTGGCCGGCACGTTTTCGGCTAACAAATCACAAGCAATTATAGAAATTTAAGAAGCAGACGACCAAGAAATCGCCACGGCTAACGCGAATAGCAACAAAATAGCAGCTGATGTTGACACGAAACATGAACATAAAAACAAATAACGTAAATAAAGTGGGAGAGTGAGAAAAGAAAGTAAAGATAGACAGAGAGAGAGAGAGAGAGAGAGAGAGAGAGAGAGAGAGAGAGAGAGAGAGAGAGAGCGAGCAAAGATAAATCAGCTAAATCGAAAATACTTAGAGATAAATGTTTAATATAATGTGACAAGATGCTCAAATTGTATTATGTTTGACAACACTGACCAGCAGCAATTCAGTGTTACAAAGTGCTTTACTAGTATCGGTTAATGACTGTACATGGTATATATATAGAGATATTAGATGACTAAGTGCTACAGGAGCGATTATTTGTGTGTGCGTGTGTGTGTGTGTGTCTGTTCATTATAAGAGATTAGCGACTGAAATCGTTTTGTAATCCGACAATGCAACATTCAGTATTAGCGCATGTGTATGTGCGTGTGTGTGTGTGTGTGTGTGTGTGTGTGTGCACTATAAACTACATTCATTTGCATAATTGCACTCAAGCGTGCTTAATTTGTATTTATTGCATTATTACGCATATCACCGCACACTAAATACAACAACAACAACAACTGCAATAACCGCAAACTGCGTGAATCAGTCGTGAATTGTCATGGCTGATGAGCTAGAGCGCACAGGATATATGCGCTGGATATATGATGCTAATAATGTTGTCAAACGGTCATTATGATATAGCATAGTGTTAAATGCTAATGAGCATAGACAACTGGATTCGAAGCAAAGAGAAAGTGAGGTACGTAGAGATGAAGAGGGGGAGGGAGAGAGAGCTTGGGATAGCGTGGATGGGAAAGAAGGAGAGAGTAAGAGACAGTCAATATGAGAGAACGAACAAAAGGAAGAAATACTAAAGATGACGATAGACAGAGAGAGAGCGAGAGAGAGAGATAGAGAGAGAGAAAGAGA
Source organism: Drosophila navojoa (assembly GCF_001654015.2). The sequence continues at coordinate 703,445 of NW_022045895.1, forward strand.
AAGACAGAGAGATAGAGATAAAGTAAAGTCTACTATGAATGTTTATGTACCTACACTCTTCTCTAATAATCTGATACTAAATTCAATATAAGAATTTAATTAATTCAAAGTAAGAATTTTGCAATTTTTTCTTTTCATAGTACAATATGGAATAGTATATATTATTATATATATTATTATATATTATATACTGATATTATTTTTTATTAAATCAACGCAATGCCGATTCCAATGAGACCCTTCTAAAGAAGCAGCAAATTTAAGGATTTATGGCCATTCTCACAAAATACTTTTACAGTTGTTTGCATTCTGAATGAGATGAAATAGTTTCGATGCGTAATTCTCGAGAATACCGACCGCAATGCAGAACTAAGAATTTCTTGATGCAAACTTCATTTTGGGCAGCAAACATTCTCCGACTTGCCATGAATTTCCATGGCAAGCCCAACATTCTTGGCTGACCGTATTTCGGAATTTATTTATTGCCAACAGGTGTTTGTTTGGCCAAGTGAAGGACGATCTAAACGCAAATAAATTTCTTGTTAATTATTTAATTAAAAGTTGTAGCAAAACCTCGAACGCCCCTCACAGTTCCACACGCATGCCACGCCCATTCGTGGTATGCAAGTTGATATTCTGTTTCAAGAGCGAAGGCAACATACAAAGGCAAAACTTTGCGCCTGTTTTGGGATAGTTTTGTCCTCCTCCTTGCCTTTTTCTTATTTTTAGCTCTCGCATTTAGTATTTGAGTTACCATGCAAAAAAAAAAAAAAAAAAAAAAAAAATTGAAACTTGCGTCGGGGATAAACTGAAAGTTTTTATTAAGTTGCAGCAAGTGCAGCAAATGCAATGTTTGTTGCTGTTTCTTCTTGTTTTTCTTGTGTGTGTGTGTGTGTGTGTGTGTGTGTGTGTGTGTGTGTGTTTGTTGTCTCGTATTTAGATTGCTACGGCCCACATGAAACTCATTCAAATCAAATTACAACAAACTCTCGCATACCTCTGCCTCTGCCTCAGCCCCTGCCCCTCCTCCTTCTCCTACCACTTGCTTAACTGCCCAAACTTTATGCAGCCCGCACATAATTAACGCGCTGAGCGGGACTCTTGTCGAGGGTTAAGATTGATGTGTATGATTAATCTTTGCAGCACTTTAAAATACACTCAAGAGCTTCATTAATTCTTACCCCATGCACACGCACACACGCACACATGCGTGCCAGCCTCATAAATGATATTTGTGCTGCACACACACACTCACACACAGCACGCACACCTACATACTTGAACGTGCAATTAAAAGCTCATTAGTCCCCACCCTGATAATTTTCATGTGGAACAACTGCAGGAATTTGTTAAGGCATCTTTCAGCATCTTTGCTTTCATTGTTTATTAATTCTTAAATATTAAGCATATAATTGGGTGACTATAATGTTAATAAAGATTTATCAGCTCATCTAGGTGAATAGGATAAAGTATTGCAGTATGATAAGGATTTTTAAGAAGTGAAGTTTTTGATTTATATATTGAAATACAAAAAATAATTAAAAAATAATAATAATAATAATAAATAATAAATAATTGTTAAAAAATAATTAAAATAAAGCCATGTCTGTTTAATTAATATATTTAAATTTTAATATATTTAATACTATAAAAAAATATTTAAATTCTTCTAACGTAAATATATTCAATATTTGCTTCAAATCGTTTTTTCTCATGTACGTTTTTTTTTTTCAAGAATTTCTTTCTAATTACATCGCATATTGTAATACATTTTTTCTCAGAAATTAATTAAAGGAATCGTGAATGCTGTGGAAAAATCAAGCTAAATTTCTGGGCAATTAGCTAGAAAATATATTGGGTATTTTATATGGAAATTTTTCTGAGGAATAAATTGATAGAAAGATAGAAAAAATTTAAAAAATGCAAATTAATTACAATTCAGAATGAAGACGTAAATTACTTTAGTATAAATATGTGGGGCGTACAAATGTTAGCTGTATTCCGTATCTCTCTCTCTCTCTCTCTCTGTCTCTCTTCAGAAGTCGCAAAGTATCCTAACCGAAATAAGTTCTAGATCTACTCTCTCTCCTTATCTCTCTCTATCTCTCATTCTCTCTCTTTCTCTCGCTCTCCCTCTCTCTCTATTCTCCCTCTCTACTTTTATTAGATGAATAAACTGAAACCTGATTTAAGTCTCTGTCAACAAACAGAAATTATTCATTTCAAGTAGAATCTCTTAAGATTCAACTCGTTTCTTTTTCGCTTGATGTTTGCGTTTAGTCAATTTTTCTAATATTTCGCCAGTTATGCGCGCGAGTGAGCTTTGAGATGGGAACAGTGCACATAAATATTTTTCGCACCGCGTGTAACTTTCTCAACTTTTTATTAAATTCCCTTTTTCTGGCCGCCTGTAACAATCAATTACGAGTCTGGCATTTTATGCGCTCCGACATTTATGGTTATTGTTTGGCAGCAAAAAAAAAAAAGGAATAAGAAGGGGAAACCCCCTCCCTACCCATACCCCCTCCTTCTCTAAGAAAAATAAAGTTATTTTTATTATTATGTTTGCGCAAAGTGCGCACGCCGTGTTTTGTGGACTATGACCGCAACGCACAGCCGCCAAGGTAGGCCAGAGCCAGAGCCAAAGCCAGAGCGAGAGCCAAAAACAAAAACGAAAAAATAAAATGATTGCAAGAGTTAAAATTAAAAGCAAATGTAAAATCATATTTCTATGTGTAAACTTGCGCCCGAAGGCCGTCGCCCCAGAGTCCGGGCGAAGGGGAACCGGACTCGATATCATCCGCCTCCGACTGCAGCCCAAGTGAAACAAAAGTTTTTTAATAAAATGTTTGCGTTTCACGGAGCAAAAGTTTGGCGCGGCACAGCAGAAAAAAAAAAAAAAACAAAACCAGCACCAGCAATAGCAGAAAAAAAAAATCAAAAAAGAAAAATCCGTATGCCTGCAGTAACTGAATCAGAATCGGCATCAAAAAGCAGCCGCAGCCTCTGCTGCTATAGCCCAGAAGCAGAAGGTAATCGAGTATGAAAATTGAAATCGAACTTCCACGCACACGCACACAACAACAACAGTAACAACAACAGTAACAACAACAACAACAACAAACAAACAACAAACGATTGTAATCGAAACCAAAGACAATTGCAGGCTCTGGACAACACGGCGTATGCGTGCTGTGTTATTATTGCAGCCAGCCCCTCAGTGCCCAGCCCAGTTCAGCCCAATCCTAGCCCACGCCCCCTGCCCCCTTTGCAAAGTAAACTAAACAACGCCAGAGGCCCGTAGCAGTAATAGAACTGAAGGTAAGCTGTGGCTGCCTGGGAGTCCCGTGAAGTTCTGGCAAAAGTCCATTCAATATTATCATCGATTTAGTAAATTTGATCAAACTTATCACTGGAGGCGCCATGGCACGCCCACATCGATGCCCACACCACGCTTTGCTTAGCGTCTACAAGGTGGGCGTTGGGCGTGTCGTTTGCAGATTGAAAATTTATTACATTTTTATTGCCTTAATGGGCGCTCGCGATAATCGAAAATTTATTTAAAAGTGCCAAGTTGTCAATGCTAAAAATGCCGCCTGGGGGGCAACCTTGACGCTGCGCCGGTCCAGCCACCACCCACCACCGTTTGATTTGTGGCTTAAAAACAAACTTGCAAGCGTTGGCTCTTTTCACTAGACAAAAGTTGCCAGAAAACTGGACAGAAAATCTTTAAATTTTCAACTTAAAGCTGAGCCAAACAGGTGATGGGCATTTTGAAAGGGTATTTATAAAGGGATGGCTATAAACATCAGGTAGAGTTTGTAATACATACTTACACATATATAGTGAATATTAGCATGATTCTTATAATAAATGTAAGATCTAAACGGTAGTGGGTTAATAAACATTACGAACACAAACACTAAAACAATTGCCAAAAAATAAAGCTAACTAAAAATTGAAAATATTTATTTCGGTTGTCTAGCTGAAAATCTAGATAAAGCTCCGAAGGGATTTGAAAGCTTTGCACATAAACATTTGTGAATGTACATGCAAAAACTTGGCTTTATATTTATGAGTAGCTATATATAACAAACACATACATACGTATATACTTATGTGTGTGTGTGTGTGTGTGTGGGAGAGTAGAAGTGTATGTTTTCCCCAATGCAAACATTTGTGTTAAACTGCAGGTGGTAACCGACAAAATAAAAATATAGCCGAAAATATTTTTAGACAGTGTTTCGCTAACTCCAGATGTTATGTGCATGTAACTATCTCTCATACGGCTAACTCTCCCATATGTGTGTGTGTGTGTGTGTGTGTGTGTCTGTGCTAGTGTTTGTTAACATTGTAAGCCGCTTACGTTGAGCCAAAAATTTTGTTTGCATTTGAAGTTTTAAGCCACCAACCAAATGGCACATGTGTGCACGAGCAGCGGCCCTCATCAGGCTAGAGAACGTTTTGACCCGTACGTAAATGCGAATTTCGCCGGGTAATTATTATAACAAATATATGTATATATATATATATATATATATATATTATAAAAAAAAACTCAGTTAATAGCAGTCATTAAATAAATATTATAATCCCGTACATTCAACTAAGATTACAAACAAATGTAAACTATTCCTCGCTCTCTCGCTCTCTCTTACACGTGCAAATATTAAATATGCTGCGCAGCATTTTAAATTATTAATTCATATTTAAATAAAGGCGCACAAGTTAAATTAAGAGCATTTTCATTTAAATAAATATGCATAAATGAGCATTTTAATCAGACAAACGATGCCACTTGCTTTTGCTCATTTCAGCTGCTGCAAATTGCCAGCGAGTTGCCAAGTTACAATTTCGCTGGAAATTCGCCGAAGAATTATGCCAAAATATTTGACAAGTCTGCAAATAGAAGTTTGTAATTTGAGAGCTTATTGAGAAAACATAAAATGAAAAGTAAATTATATTCAGACAGAAAAAAATACAAAAAAATTAAATAAATAAGCAGCAGCTGTTGAGTGGCTTAAGAGTTGTTAAAACTGTATATTGTATAAAGTCTAGACAGTCAGAAGACGATTTATAGCACACATGATTGGCCGACTGACTTCAGTTAACTCGTTGAGCCATAGCTGGCAAATACTTCTTAGTCAAAAAATCACATTCAAATAGTTTTTCTCCTCTTTTTGCGCCACATTTTTAAATAGTTTATATTATTAAATTCTTTTTGAGAACCGCTCGATTAATTAAAAAATTTGTGCAATGTACTTGTATTACTATTATTACAGTCATTATTTGTTTGACTTGTTGTTGTTGTTTTTATTTTCATATATTTGCTGAACGGCACACAACAGCTGGCGCTTCGGGGCATATAAATGTAATATATTTGAATGCCGGCCATGCCGCGATATTGACAGATTCGCCTCCGTTTTTAGCATCCAGCCAGCTGCAATCGGCGGCAAAGTGCGCCAGTTGGCCCAAACAAGGACAACTGTCAAATGGGCCGGGTCATCAGGCGGGCGAGCGGGCGATCAGGCAGCAGTTGATGTCGTCATCCTGTGCCGTTGCAATTTGCTGCAATTTAAGTTTGACTCGAGTTGCAGTTTGCCTTGATTACATTTTAAAGTTCGCAAGATTCTTACAAATGCAAAAACTTTCTTAATACCAGCAGCTAAGTTCTTTATCCAAAGGCAACGGCAAAGGCAAAGTCGAAGGCAAAAAACGAGTATTAACATTTCTAATCAAAGGGAACAGAGCGAGAATCAGGCACAATGCACATGCTGCCCAGACTTTGGCACATTTGCTACAGTTGAACTGATTTAAGTTTTGCACTCGAATAAAATTCAAATTAACTGCGACCTCGGCAATTACTGCTTAAATATATCCTCCGTTATGTGTGTGTTTCGTAATTGCATTTAATATTTGCCTGTTTACAAAAAAAAACAAAAAAAAACATTAAATTACACATTTAATTGAATGCGTTTCCGAGCCACAACATTTTCTAGTTTTAATTTTTAAATACTTGATTTCATGTTCGTGCAATTAAAAATCTTTTCCCTCTATCTATCTCTCTCTCTCCTTTTTTTGGTTGTGCATTCAAATTGCATAACTAATGATTTAATTTCTCTTGCTCGCTTGCACCTCATCCATCGCTTTGCTCGCATTAGCAACATGAAACTGATTATTTGCATTGCAAATATTCATAACGCGGCATTTCTGAAATTCAAGTTGATCTCCCTCTCTCCACAACCATCTATCTTTCTCTCTCTCTCTCTCTGCATCTTTGCCTGCTGCACTTATATATATGTGAGTTGAGTTAGGTGTTCAGCGAGAGCTTTAAATCTGATTGAATCTCTTAAGAGAGCTAATAGGTTTAAGCTGAGAGATAATCTAAAGAAATCTTCTCAGGACAAAAATTTATTGTTCTTGTAGCTATATTATTAAGGTAAAGACATGCTTAACAAAAAGTTTGGCAACGCTGCGTATACTTAATTCTAAATATATATTAAGAATACCTTAAAAAAAAACTGAAAAAAATATATATTTAAATCATCTATTATTCTAAGGCTTTCCCCCTTTCTAAATCTCGCTAATTGTGCCCAATGAAATCATATAGACAAACAGCTAACAATTCTTAAGTACTCCCCACCATAGATCGCACTCAAAATTTATGGAATGTGAACTTTGTGGAATTGTTGTTGAGGTGCTAAGCCTAGACACACAGTTTGACATTGTTGTTGGCCATAAAAAACGAAGCACAAGAACTGGCATAAAACATCATGATGAGCGAACACCAGACGCTAGACGCAAGAACAACAATTGAAATACAGCTCCCAGAGTACACTTTAGGCACTTTTTTTGCTCTCTACTCTGTGTGTGTGTGTGTCTCTTGACCAGGCCAAGTCCGGCGGGTGCTGTAGTGTAGCCAAGTTGTTGTTTGTTGTTGCAGCATTTTTCACAGCCTACTCAAGGCTACGGGCACTGGGCACTGGGCATGGGGACTCAACAGCGAAATGGCCATAATGTCATTTAATTAAACGCCTGAGAGCCGTTCGAAGCGGGCCTAGAGAGCTACAGTCGCCACCACTTTGCCTTGACTTGTTGTAGTTGTTGTTGTTGTTCCTTAGCCGCCGTGTTTGGTGGTTAGCGCCGGCTAAACGGTTAACCTAGACTGCGAAGGGGCAGGGTGCGGGACTTTAATTTGGCAGGGAGACGGCGTGAAGCAGTCCAGCAATTTACGTTCATTTGCATAGATATTAAAAATTGTTAGGAAGTCATTAGTAGGCATCAGTCAAATGACGCAACCTGCATATAAATGAAGCATAATTTTATTATATGCCTAGCAGAAGCAGCAGCAGCAACAGCAGCAGCAGCAGAAGCTGAAGAAGCGCCTATATAGAAATAGAAGAAGCAGCAGCAGCAGCAGCGGCAGCAGCGGCAGGAGGCAGCAGGTCACTGGGCCTGGCTTGATAAATGTCCCCTTCAGCTATAGCCGTATTAATTATTAGTTTTAATTGCGTTCTGTTCGGGAGTTCTACCAAAAAAAATTTGCCTAAAATCCCAAAGCAGAGAAGGGCGTGCGTGTGAGTGTTTGTGTGTGCTGAAATCTTTGCTTAAATTTCTGAAACACACTCACACATACATATACACCCTCAAACACACGCAGATCCACATAAACCCAAAAAGTTGTGTGTGTGCAATTAAATGCTTGAACCATAATGTATTTTTCACAAGTTGAGCAATGTTGACCATTCTGTGGCTTCAGTTGCGGTCAGAGGGGAGGCTGAGGTGGCTGTCGCTCCCTTAGCTATATAAATTACATGCAACAAAGCGAAACTGATGTCCTGGTCAGAAATAAACGGGCTTCGGCCCACAAGTCAAAAGCTCAACCACAAGCAATTTTATTAAATTTCCTCAAGCAAGCAAAAATATTTTGACGGTCTTACGGCAAAAACTATTCAGAAATGTATCTTAGGCGTAGCCTATTCTTATGCCACTGCTGCTACTGCTGCTCTCCTCCTCTTCTCCTCCTTCTTCTTCTTACACTCTTGAGCTTATCAAAAATTTGTAATTAGATTTTGGTGCCTGGGCAGAAATGTGTCGGTCGCGCCTCATCTATTTATATGTTTTGCGGTATTTGCACTCTGCTCGGCATTTTAGCAAAGGTTTCTCTTCTCTACTTTATTTTTTTTTTTTTTTACTTTTCTCTTACATTTATTTGCCTCACGTTCGCTACCAATTCCATTCCCTTGCAGCGATTTCCACTTCCACTTCCGCACATCCACTTCCGTTTCCGCTGCTGCCGCCGCCAACGTTTCGATATTAAATGGTGCGCGTAATTAGATTTTAAATTTATTGCGCTCTGTGTATTATTTTTGTTGTTGTTGCTGTTGTTGTTGCTTTTGGTTTTCTCTGTTTTACTTTCTATTTATTTTTGTCTGCTTTGGCGTGCATAACAATGCAAATGCAGCAATAAATAAATAAGCAAAGTGTGAATGCGAATTCAATGGCCGCGAAGTGGGACGCCGCTTGCCACCACAGCGAAAGACAAACAAACAGGAATTGGCTTGGCGCAAAAAAAGACAAAAAAAATGAAGAAAATTCAATAAAATTTTAAGAGCTGCGCTTTACTCTCAATATGAGCTAGCCGAGAGTCAAAACATGCTATTAAGTGAGTCTCTTATTTGCAGAGCAAATGGAGATAAGAAGAGAGATTTTATGTGAAGGCAATTCGAGAAAAAAATAAATAATTATGTGTGTTATATGAATATTCAATATGAATATTCTATATAATCTATATCTTTATTAATAATTTATGTATATTATTTATTTATTTATGTGTATTATATGAATATTATATATTATATATTATATAAACAGTTAATAGTCTAGCTATGCAGCCATAAATTTGCCTAGAGCAACTTGACGAAAGAAATTGATTATATAATGAGCATTCCTTTATATTTTAAGGGCTTATCTTTCAAGAATGAGTTAGTCGTATTTCGAATTTATTTATTACTATTATTTTTTATTTTTTTAATTTTTTTTTTTAACTTTCACTGCATTTCTGGTCTATTTATCAGTTATCTTCTACCTAGAGCATTGGCAAGTCTTTTATATATGTATGTAAGCTACTGATAATCATTATAAGAGCTGTAAGAGCTGCCCTCTATAACTCACTATATAAATATATTGCCTAAGGACTTCTCTAGACGAGAATGTGTCTATATAATCATGCAGTCAGACACATGGAGATATCGATATATATCGATATATAATCTAGTACATCTATAACTGTGCTCGCTGCTCACAGTTTGGCAAGCAGTTGCCTACAGACCACAGTCTTAGAGCCACTGGCAGAGCTCTAGCGCTCTCTATATATACAATATATTTATTATATTATATATTATTACACTCATTTTAATATAATTAATAAAATTTAATCAACTTGCAATTTTCCAAAAAGAATTTCGTTGAAAATATTTGCTGTACATTTCATTTTTAATAAAGTAAATCATTATCATTTCTCTTTGGTTACACAACTGATTTATTAATAAAGGCCGCGCTGCCTAGGCTCCTCCCACAGATAACTTCCACATTTGGCCACAACAATGCGGCTCTGGCATCATATTCATGCACTGCAACTGCATGACCGCAAAGACAGCCCTGATGGCCATACTCTGTGGGTGGGTGGCTCTGCTTGGCAGGTGGTGCTAACTGGGCACTTAAATGGTTATGCATATAGGTAGCATTGATATGCATATGTATGTGTGGGTGGCATGAGTAATGAGCGCTTAATAAGGCGCCACTGACATATTTTACATCGTGTATGTATGTGTATTAAAATTTAAATATGTGAAAATATTTATGCACATTAAATATGCGCGAATGAGTGCAACAGTTTGGCATTTTCATTATTTTTTGTTGTTTTTTTGTTGTACTTTTTGAAAATTTCATAAATCATTGCTATGTTAAAAACGATGAGTCGACGCCGCATTTGCTGTCAGGTCCACAGCCTGCAGGCAGTCAGCTCATATATCCTGTCCATGAAGCGAGCATGACGTGACGGGTCATACACTGAGAGAGAGTGTGAGAGAGAGAGAGAGAGGTAGAGGCAGTGAAAGAGTGAGAGTGAGAGTGGGGCACACGCCTCGTCTTAACTTATTTACACATGTTTAAAACGCAAATGAGCCGTAAAGCGCTGATAATGCAACAAACAGACAATTGACGTTTGCAACTGTTGGGCGAGAGGCGTGGCTAAAATGCTACAAAAAAAGCAAGCAGGGGATAGAGTTTGTTAGACTAGACATACGCTGCTTTGATAGAGGATTTCATTATGTTTTGGCAGACTTTGGTTAGGCTTGAAGTAAAAGTCTTACTCTGCTTTGAGAAAGAATTTTGACTACATTCTGCCATATTGTGAGATAGCTTAAGGTACGATGGTGGCTTTCAGTAAGTCATTTGACGTGTTGCAGCAGAGTTTACCTAACCATGACATACTCTGGTCTCAGCTTGAGCCTTGCTTCTCTTTAGCTAACAGTGGATTATCTTTTGCCAGAGTGCACTTCAGCACTTTCTCAAACTCTGTCATGGGCCATGGTATGTATCTCCCATAAGAACATGTAGATTAAACATTCATTAATCCAATATCTAAGCATCAATACATAAATGTAAATACATACTTCATTCACATGGCATACCAAAATCTAATCAATCTTCTGCTCTCCTACACATTTATCTACCCCATCTTAGGCTCCTTCGACTCACTCACATCTTTTCCGCTGAGGACTGCAATTACAATTGTGCCTTTAAATACAGGAACAGGATCCGTTCGTTGCTTCACACATAGCGAGTATTTACTTTATTTTCTTAATGGCATCAGCTTTTCAGATGCCAAATTGCTTTGTACGCTGCTCTCGTGCTCGCCCCAGCCAAAGAAACCGCGAAAGTATTTCATATCACGCGAACTCTGCGCGCAAATAGACTCATTTCTTTTGTTTCTCTCCCTTACTCTTGCTTTTGCTCTTCTTATTTTAATTTTCGTTTTCTTTTTTTTCAGTGTTCTGTGCTCTGTCCAACTGTCCATTTGTACAAGTGCCTGTCTGGCTGTCTGTTTGTCTGTATCTGTGTCTTATGCCTGCAGCAAAACGCTGCGAGGCAAGCCAAATGATGCGTTCGCATCCCGCATCCTGTCGATGAGTGGCAGGAATCGTAAACCTTCTGTGCATTGTGCATATCTCTTGCATATCGCTGGCAACGCTGGCCAGTGAACCACCCAATGCCCAAACAATGGCATTAAATGTGTTACGGAAACCACAGCTGAGTGAACCACCAGAGAGATAGAGACAGATGCCGATGCACTCTGTTTTAAATCGTAGCCAATTCCAATTCCAATGCCCACCAGGCTCAATATAAACGCAGGCAATAAAATTTTAACGTAAATGCCGCGTATTCAAAAAAAAAGAAGACGAATACAACCAGCCATGAGATTGGGGTTCTCGCACTCTTGCGCTGTTTTTGTTGCAGTTAATGAACAGACATACTCCATTTGATCGATCACAGGAAGCCCGCCGATTGGACAGACAGTGGACTCTTCACTGTGAACAAAAGGCGCAAGTAATTGTGAAATCGCATGGTCACCCTGAAAACCTATTAACTGAAATTTAACAATGAAGAAAAGCAGACACAGTTTGTGCTTAAGTGAATCGTGCTTAACGAGATTAAACATATGAGTAGCTCCTATAGTAACTCTTGCTCTCTTCAAATACTTTATTGATGTTTGATGGAATGGTTACCCAAGAAAATAGATAATCTTAATTTTCCTAGAGTAAATCTATCATATATCTATAAAAGATGAATATCATTTCATAGTTTTAGTACTTTTCGAAAAGAGTTACTGCTCAACAAATCATTTTTAAGCTCCTTTAAACAAGTCAAGTCAATCAAGAATCAATTATTCATAATTCATAAATAAATTTTGTGGCAGCTGAAGAAGTAAACTCCCATCCCAACTAACTTTTACTGATACTCTTACACTCATCGACACCGTCTAAATATCTCTATTCGAGCAATGTCTCTATGTCTTTAAAGCTTCAGCTTCGGCTGCAGCAATTATTGATCTCCTCAGCAAAATTATTGATAAATTATATTACATTTTTATAGCCCTCTCAATATTTATGGCCTGTGACATATGCAGCACTATTAGCTTCGGTCTTTTGTTGTTGCCAGGACGGCTTTATTTTTTTTGTCAATTTTATAGCAGCTAATAAAAAACAATCTTAAGCTTACGACTTAAAGGCAAAAGGAAATTTCGTACACAAAAAATACCAAAGTTTAAGTGAATATTAAAGACTGCAATAATATTATTATAGTACAAATATTAAATATTTATAGTAATAAGAGCAATGAATTGACTGAATAGCTCTAAATATATGCGTTGGCATTTGTACAAACATATATTCAAGTATAAAAGTTTTAATTTACTACAAAAAAAAAAAAATTCAAAGGAATGTAAAAATATTATTAATCATGAAATATAATTCAAATAAATGATAAATAAAAATATTTAACTTTTTTTTCATACAATAAATCATCCAACATTTACACAAGATATCCATTAACCCCCTACAAATTTTGTAGGGTATAATGCCCTGCGTTACAGCAGGTCGATGTGTGAGTGCATAAATTGGTTCGTCTGGGGACATGAACTTGGCAAAGTGTTTTTGCCATTTTTCTGTGCCATAAAATTAACGCTTTATATATATGAATGTGAAGGGCATAAGGCGCGACAGCGACAGCGATCTTATCGCAATGTAATCGAAAAAAAAAAACAAGGCAAAACAAGTGGCGACAGCAGGCAAGGCAAGGCGAAATTGCCACTCATAAGGGAATAAAATGTTTAGTGTTGAATTACGGCGATGAGTGCTTAAAGATGGGGAATGGCTGACTTATTATGAACTGCCATTTCTATTAGTGTATATGTAAAAAAAATACACAGAGAGAAACCATACTACTACTACAATAAAAACTTGGAAAAACTTTTGGCTCATCCGATTTTCTATAAGACTCACAGCTCGTTTCTCTCAGTGTACATTCGGCCAACCCCACTGAGCTGTGCGCCTGCTGTCAGCATAGAGTATTACAGTGTTAGTTGTGTATTAGTGAACGCAGGCAGTTTTCATGTAATGTGTCTTAAAAAAGTCATAAGACGCGAGCTGAAATTAAAATAACGTCCATTTCGCAAAAAGTTTTACAGAAGACGCGTTAAAAATTTTAAATACGTAGCAGATTTTATCAGTATATATATACATATTTATATATGTATATATACAAATATACATATATTCTTTGTACATGTTTATCGCAGTTCAGTTTAAGCAGATCTCAAGAGAATGCTTCTGGCCAAACAGAACAGTTTCAATATGCTGGACAGCGATAATGAGATGCAGGCCGATGCGATATCCAGTTCCAGTCAGGACCTCAAATCCTACTCAGATGGCGAATTAAATAAGGCGGCACAACAACAACTACCACAGCAGCAACAGCAGCAGGAGCTGCAACAGCAGCAGGAGCAGGAGCTGCAGCAGCAGCAGCAGCAACAGCTGGTCCATTTACCTTTTAAGCATCCACTTGAGCATACCTGGACATTGTGGTATTTGGAGAATGATCGCAGCAAGAGCTGGGAGGAAATGCAAAATGAAATAACTAGCTTCGATATGGTCGAAGATTTCTGGAGTCTGTACAATCATATAAAGCCGCCTTCAGAGCTCAAGATTGGCAGCGATTATTCACTGTTTAAAAAGGGGATACAGTAAGTGGGGGTAGAAGATAACGGGGGTTGGAGATTAAAGAGTTTGCAGTGAATTTCAAATGCCGATAGTTCTATAACTGTTAAACTTAATACACATACATATGTATATCATAGATGAATCATAATCGATATCAAATTAATTATGAAAGCCATTAAATAGATTTTTAGAGAAATTCGATTAAACTATCGATAACATGGATGACTTCTTTAGTATTAAAAGCAACACATCGATATTTGAATATCAATACAATATACATATACATATATACATATTTCCTTAGGGTATTTCCCAGTCGGGACTACTACTGACTCAGCCTCTCATAGACATTATCTGTCATCTATATTTAAACATATTCAAGAGCCAATGCTCGAACAGTAAGTACATGCATTAAGAGAACTCAATCGGGCGTAAATCTGCTTTCAATTAACTATGAAGAGCTAAGTGCGTCATTGGTAGGTCACAGATATGTGTGTGAAGTGCTTCTAGAGAAGATCCCTATATCATGCATGCTTATTTCATATCAACTACCATAAGTCCAACTCTATGTCGACCATATTGTGATAGATTTTTGACAATAGTTTTCAATTTTCGCTTGGACAGACCCATGTGGGAGGATGAGACGAACAACGATGGCGGTCGTTGGGTCATCAGCATCGGGCGCTGCAGCAAATTGGAGCTGGACAAGCTATGGCTGGACGTGGTAAGTTGCCCATTGGCAGCTCCAACCGGCTCTAATCGATGAAGCTTGTTGCAGTTGTTAATACTGATTGGTGAGGCTGTTCAGCATACCGAGGAAATCTGTGGCGCTGTCATCAACTTGCGCAGCAAGAGCAACAAAATCTGTAAGTAGACTGAATGTTCCGCCCAGAGCTCTTCCAGTTTTGTCAGCTATCGGGTTTTTCACCACCCCCCTCTACCCCTACCCATCCAATCGTTCCTTTTTACTTTGCTGCTGCAGCAATTTGGACCGCCAACGGGCACAACGAGACAGCCGTCATGGAGATTGGCTACAAGCTGCGTAAACTGCTCGGCCTGCCGCCCCACAATCTCCAATACCAGATGCACAAGGACTCGATGAGCAAACAGGGATCGCTGGTGAAAGCCGCTTATATACTCTGAGCCCCACGTATGTTATTAAGTTTTGCTTTGACAGTCTGTTGTCGCAGCAAACTCCCGACCTCAACTAGCCACTCCAAAACTGTGCCGCTGTCAAGGCCCCTTTCCCATCACTTATTTCACTGTATGTTTCTCTCTCTCTCTATATATAAATGTATATAAGGCAGTTGACTGCGCGTGTATTCCAAAAATGTAAAAAAAAGAAAGCCCAAAAAAAGTAGATAAATTGTTTTATTCATTTTCAATATGATATGCTGTAGAGATCATCAAAGCGATTGTTGTTTACATTTACATTAAGAGGTGTACTAAAAAAAATACCAGACAAAAAACTATTTAACAAATAATGAGTGTAAACGATATGCTTTTAAAATAATAAAACTTTTTTACGGGACTTTTTCAGACTTAAAAAAAAAACCTTTAAAATACTAACAAATAAATTTCAAAAGCAACAACTATTTAGCTTCTAATGAGCGTAAATAATACGCCGTAAACATAATGAATGAATTTTTGAAATCCTTCACACAGCGAATGCCGGGCAGTTCTTTTATTCAATTAAATTTGCAATGCATGCACGTTCAGCACATAAATAAATAACAAGAAATACTGTCAAAAATACTGCACACTCCATGGAATTTTATGCAAACATATGCAGCACTCGACGAGTTGGGCAAATAAAATGCGCCAAATGAAAAGCGCACAAAAGAATTATTAAAAAAAAAAAAGTGGAGATGGTAAAAGAAAATGGCGAAAATAATAAACGTCGCATAGTTATTTCGTTAGAAGTGGCGACACAGAGGACACACAGTGAGTGCAAAAGATATATGCCCACTTGGGTTGGCTGGCCAAGCGCGCAAAGTTCAAGACACAAAAAGGGTCAACAATGGATGATGCAGCTCCTGCTGCTGCTGCTGCTGCTGCTGCTTCTCGCTGTTGCAAGTGGCATCGAGTGCGGCGCAGGCTAAATTGAAACAATTGCATTTTGATGAAATATGCAGCGTGTGTGTGGCATGCAACATTCAATTGGAAATGTGCGCCACTTATGCCCAATAGAAGAGCGATAGGTAGAGTGGATGGGCGAAGCGGGGGAATATATTCACTGGGCAAGGCTATGTGGCACGTGCCACACAGCACAGCTACTTGGGGCAACTTCATTATGGGGCAACTTAAGTTGACAAAACTATCATCAAACTTGCACCTGTACCGCTCGCTCGCTCGCTGGCTGTCGCGTTTTGATGGGGCTTAGCTGTCGCTGTTGGCAATGACTACTGTACGTATGAATGTGGCATCAAAACCGCGCACGTGCCACATGTCAGCCAGCTACAGCCGTCTCTTGCCTTCAACTTTGACATATTGCATACACACACACACACACACAGAGACAGACGCAAACACACACGTAGGATTATCAGGCACAGGTAATCGCTGCCCTCGCTACCCTCGGCCCTAGCTGATGCTCGTACGTAGCCCGAGCAAAATTTACAAATTAGTTGCTCGAAACGTGACTTGAAAGTTGTTGCAGTTGGTTTTTTGGCATTTGCAAATGCTGCTGCTGCTGCTGCTGCTGCACAACTTTTGTTGCATGCAACTTAATTACTAAATAAATAAATTATATTGCAATTAGTTAAGTTCTGCTGTGTATTTGTCTGTGTGTGTGAGGATATATAGTAAATGTGAATTGTTATTTTAAGCTTTGTTCATATCGATTTGACTTTGCCGGTGCATCGATTAATTTTGCATGTTTCTCGTTGTTCTTGTTCGTGTTGTTGTTGTTGTGGCTTAAATGCGACTTTGTTGCACATATGTGGCATACATGCTGCCGCGCACAGGGTGACACATGTTTTGGCCACCGACTGAACATGTTGTGTGGATTGCAGTTAATTGATTGGCTGTCAGCATGTGGCTAACACCTGATTGATCAGTGACTTACGACTCTATGCTGCCGGCAGCATTTGGAAGCGTTCAGAAACCCTATATATAGAGAGGGTATAAAGTGTTGAGTGTAGGCTATGGAGCAGAGAGTGTAGAGAGTAGAGAGTAGAAAGTAGAGAGCAGAGAGCAGAGAGCAGAGAGTAGAGAGTGGAGAGTGTAGAGAGTAGAAAGTAGAGAGTAGAGAGTAGAGAACAGAGAGCAGAGAGCAGAGAGCAGAGAACAGAGAGCAGAGAGCAGAGAGCAGAGAGCAGAGAGTAGAGAGTGGAGAGTGTAGA